>MU223423.1:5437669-5456635 GCA_018584345.1 Thuja plicata
ACATCAAAATGAGTAGATTAGGGTGCATGTTATTTACTCATTTTTAGCTTAATCTGATGTTATTTGGTTTCTTTGTTGTTAGCTTAATCTCTTGCATGCTTTTCTTGTCATGATATGTTCTAACCAGTTAATGTTTGCATGTTTGAGCTTGCTCCCAACAGATTGAAGGATTCCGTATACACAGTTTGATCCATGCAATATTTGAGCAATTTGTAGCAGCAACAACATACTCTTCCTATGCAGTAGACTGAGAGATGCATCCTTGCTTCTTTCTAATCCATGTGACAAGTCTCTCACCCATAAAGAATGCTCCTCTAGTTGTGCTCTTCCGGTCATCAATATTTCCAGCCCAATCAGCGTTGGTAAAGACTTTAAGTTCAAATTTTCCTTCTCTTCTATACCATAAGCCATATTCCTTGGTATTCTTTAGATATCTTAGAATTCTTTTCAACAATCTTAGAATTCCCTGGGATTAGCAGAAAATCTTGCAACTATTCCTACTGCATGTGCAATATCTGGTCTAGTATGTACAACATACATGATCTTTCCAATCATTGATCTGTACAAGGTCTGATTTACATCTGATGACTTGTCCTCCTTTTTCATCATACATCCAGTTGTCATCAGTGTTCCAACTAGTTTGGACTCTTCCATCTTGAATATTTTCAGTACTTCCTTAATGTATTTGGATTGTGTAATGAAAATACCTTCATCTTGTTTCATGATATGTAGACCAAGAAAGAACTTGATCTCTCCAAACATAGACATCTCAAAATCTTTTCTCATTTCATTTGCAAATGATTTGCATAGCATATCATTGCCTCCAAATATGATGTCATCAACAAATATCTCAGCAATCAAAATGTTAGCATCAGTGTCTTCCTTCAAATAAAGATTATTGTTTTCACTAGTTCTTACAAATCCAATACTTATAAGATAGGAATGAAGTCTTTCATACGAGGCTTGGGGGCTTTTTTTAATCCATACAAGGCTTTTTGAAGTCTACATACCATTTCCCTCTTGTCTAGATCAACAAACCTTTCTGGTTGTTCAATGTATACCTCTTCTTCAAGTATTCCATTTAGGAAGGCAGACTTGACATCCATTTGATATACCTTGAATCCTTTACATGTAGTATAAGAAAGTAATATTCTCACTCCTTCTAGCCTAGCAACGGGTGCAAAGGTCTCTCCATAGTCAATCCCTTCTTCTTGTGCATACCCCTTCCATACTAGTCTTGATTTATTTCTGGTGACTTCTCCATTCTCATTCAATTTATTCCTAAATATCCATTTTGTACCGATGGCATTCTTGTCATCTGGTCTTGGTACAAGTGTCCATGTCTTGTTTTTCTCAATCTTCTCAATCTCTTCATTCATAGCACTTATCCATTCATCATTATCAAGTGGATCATTGACAAATTTTGGCTCATAATCACAAATAAGACATCTTCTATTTAGAGACTTACTTCTAGTTCTCATACCAGCCTTCTTATCTCCAATGATCAGGTTCTATGGATGGTTCCTTCTGACATATCTGCCAAGTACAGGTTTAGCTCTTTGTCTATCAGCTTGATCATCATTTTGTCCTTCATTCTAGTCTCCATCACTTTGTGCATCATCTTGAGCAATATCTTGATCATCGGTATTTGTAGCCTGAAGCTCGGGTGCAATGATCTATTTCTCGGGAGCTCTACATTGTTGGTCGGGTAGAGTGTTAGGTTCTTCATTGTAAAAAAACCTATTGTAGTCATCTGGTTCTTTAGTGCTTTCCTTTTCATTCTTCTCTACAAATTCATCTATTTTTACATTTTCACTTTCAACAATTTTGTTAGAGGCTTTGTTGAGACATTTATAAGCCTTGCTCTTGGTGGAATACCCTAGAAATATTCCTTCATCACTCTTGGATTCAAGTTTTCAATTTCTATCATCTTTTAAGATATAACATTGACTACCAAGATTTTTGAAATAACTCACATTGGGTGTGTATCCATACCAAAGCTCGTAAGGTGTCTTCTTGGTGTTTTTCTTCAATTGTACTTTGTTCAATGTGTAAATAGCAGTACTGACAACTTCTCTCCAGAAGATTTGGGCGTGTCTTTATCTATCATTAGTGTCCTTACACAATCAACTATGGATATATTCCTTCTTTCAGCAATACCATTTCTTTGTGGTGTTCTCGGTGCAGAGACCTGTCTTTTGATTCCATTCTCATTGCAAAAGTTAGTGAATTCATCTAAAATAAATTCCCCTCCTCTATCTGACCTTAAGCATTTTAATTCTTTACCACTTTATTTCTCAACCATTTCCTTATACCATTTAAACATCTTAAATGCTTCTGATTTATCTTTTAGAAACATGACTGTCATCATTCTAGAGTAATCATCAACAAAGAGAATAAAATATCTATCATCATAATAACTCTTTCTCCTCATAGGTCCACATAAGTTAGTATGGACTAATTCTAGAATGGCATCAGATGTATGGGTTTTTATTTTGAAACTAGACTTTGTCATCTTACCTTTTTGACAATTCTTACACATGATGTTGTCGGGTTTAATCATCGTCGGTAAACCTCTTACATTTTTGTTTTTGCTAATATTTATCATGTTGTCAAAGTTCACATGACACAATATTTTGTGCCACAACCATGTCTTCATTTCTATCCATTAAGCAAGTGGTGTTAGTATCATTTAGATAGAATAAGTTACCTTTTGTCTTCTCATCGGTACCAATTAGATTTCCTGATTTATTGAAGATATTTGCCTTCTTATTTTCAAATGCAACTTTGTGACCTGAATTATTCAACTGAGAAACACTCAATAGATTATAATTCAATCCATTTACCCAATAATAATTTTCATATTTTATCTAGTTATTCAACATTATGGTTCCTCTACCTTCAACTGGACAAGGTGTGTCATTACCCATTCTTACTGAACCACCTTTATAGTATTCAAAAGTCTCAGAATTTTGCTTGTCACCGATAACATGGTGAGTGCAGCCACTATCTATGATCCAGATATCATTTTTACTAACTTTAGATATGAGTGCAGTTTCTACATACCTTTCTTCATCATCGTCTAAATCATCTTTTACTGCCACAAACACCATCTCGATGTCTTCATCAGATTCAGTGTTAGTATAATCATCTTTTCATTTTTCTAGGTAACTAGACTTCTTTCCTTTGTCCTTGTAGACTCGGGTATCTCTTCTTTCTAATTGTCGGTAGCTTCTGTAATCACCTCTGTCAGACTTCTTTTCAAATGACTTGTCATTACTTCTGTCATATTTTATTTTGTTAGGACATCTTGCAGCAAAGTTTCCAATCTCTTTACAATTAAAACAAAAAAGTGGTAATTTACCTTTGTATTTACCTTTTCCTCTCTACATTCTTCTTGCCATAAGTGCTTCAATTTCATCAGGATCTTCTTCTTCACTTTCACTATCGCTATCTTTTCTCATAGTGTGTTGATGACTTGATTTACTTATTCTCATAGAGGTTTTGAATGCAGACTCTATGTTTGGTAAGACACTATTATCAAAGTTATTCATCTCAAATGAAATTAGTCTTCCAATCAAACTGTCTAGAGTAACATTGCTATTTTCTACTGCTCACATTTCTTGAATGGCAGATACTCTAATAGCATAAGTAGGAAGTAAGGTTCTTAGAAGTTTACTTACCATTGTATCTTCTTCTAGTACACCTCCAACTCCTTAGATAGCATTGACTACCTATTTGATTCTTGTGTTGTATTGTGTGATGTTTTCACCTTCTTTCATTTTGAGATCATCAAACTTTCCTCTAAGGTTTTCTGCCTTGGCTCTCAAAACATTTTTGTCACCACCGTGTACAAGCATCAATTTGTCCCACATCTTCTTTGGAGTCTTGCAGGTTTTGTCATCTTCAAATTTAGCTTTGGGGAGTGAGGAAGCAAGCTCTATCATCATGCAGTTTTGTTCATGCTTCTCTCTCATTTGTTCAACTATGGGTGCTCCTATGGGAAACACATATTCAGTATCTAAGTATTGAGTAACATCATTTCCAATGTTTGATAAGTGGAGTCTTATTCTGCTCTGCCATGAAACAAAATTGTTTTTGTTCAACTTGGGCACATCTCGTATGCTCATCTTGTAATCTTTAGCTTAGGTCTTGAAACCTTCCTTCTAAGCACACAAGATCTGATACCAATTGTTAGTAATAACTGAGAGGGGGGGTGAATCAGTGGCCTCAAAAATTAATCATTAAATCAACCCTTAAAAATTATAACCACAAATTATGCCTCTAGTTATCTTATACCCTACAAGATGAGTGCCTTGAAATACTTATGTCAATTTACTACTTGTCAGATTGCTTTGTAAACCCTTCTTCTGTATGTTTACCGATAAACAGTCAATTATTTACCAAAACACAGTAAATATGCAGAGTATACCGATCAATCCAGAAGTGCATATGTGAAATGTAAAACAGTAAAGTAATAAACACATAAACACATAACACATGGATTTTTAACATGGAAACCCTATTAAGGGAAAAACCACTGGGACCAATACCCCAAATTTTCACTATTCTGAAGTGAGCTCTGTTACGAGCCAACCCTATTAAAGGTTACAAACACACTATTAGGTGTGACCTTGTAAGGGGATTTAAAAGATAGTTTGTCACCTAGTATCTAGCATCTAATGATGTCATCCTTGATCAAACACTCACTTTGCCTATCAATAGGTATTGGGAATATCCAATGCTACTTTCTATGATCAAACTTTTTGATACTCCTTGGGATGTATCTCAATTACAAAAGACTTTTAAGCCTTGCTCGATTAAGAGACTTGATGCTTCAATGGTTAAACTGAAACATTAATGATCTGTTCACACATACAACTTGAATTGTAGATTTTTAGATCTATTGTAAGTGCATTACCTCTCTGATCAATATAATCATTCAATACCTTTGCTCCACATTTTTCTTCTCTATGATGTTGTCTCACTATTCATCGGTGTCTATAGAATCTAGCTCTTTCCTTAGCTTGTTGATCAGGACTGAATGAAGACTTTCTTCTCCTTCAGATTTTCTTTAGCATCTTTCCTCTTCTCTTTTTCACCCCACACAATTCGTAATGAATTGGGTTTGTCTCTTTATAGACATGATTTTCATTTTCTTGGCTTTCTTGATTCTTGGCGTGATCCACAATTCTCGCCAATTAGATTTAAAGAAAACTCCAGTTTTATCTCAAAGAGATCTTCTTGCCAACTAGACAAATCATCTTTAAATCAATTACTTATCTCTGGCTTTATTTGGATGATTAAAACAATGATAAGTATCAGTTTATTCTATCTTAAGCTTCTTGACACCTAAGCATTTTGTCATTTTCTGAACTCTCTGTTCTATCGGTCAACACTTGAGTTAGTCATTGGTGATAACTGACTATTCCATCAGTTTGACTTTAGTTGTCATCGGGATCTCCGTCCTTGTCTTTTCAGTTGGGAAACTCTGTAATTCTTTCCATCGGGTTACTCTGTGCTTTGCTCATTAGGAAACACTGTGAGTTTACTCATCGGTAATGTTGTGCATTTGCTCGTCGGGTAATACTATGACTTTGCTCTTTTACTCTGACCATCGGTGTGCACTCCATTGGTGTGTTTAGTCACTTAGTGAATACTTGATTTATATGCATTACTGATAGCATAGCCTTGATTCATTGGTTCTTTGAAGTCTTTGGCAGTATTTCCATGACCATACAGATTATATCAAGTTGACATCAATGATAATACAATACATTAACTGATTTAATGCCTTGCATGATCATCAACTTAACATATTTAAACATTCAATCATTTACATTTCATCAATCAACACCTAATTTTGGGCTTAAAACTGAACACTTGTGCTTGAATAGTGGTTTAGCTTAGTTCACATTTCAACTTCGGGGTTTAAGTGATTAACCTTATGTCTTGAGTTTTCGGTGCACTTGCACAATTTGTTAGATTAAACACCTTTATAATTTTTTAGAAAGGCATGTCTGGGGAATGCGCTTCTTCCTTGGAGAATGACCTTAGACCGATAATCCTTCCGATTTATATCTAGCCAAGCCTGGGTGAGGTGTGTTGATGATAGTCTGGACCGGGTGAATATCCCTCAAGAGCCAGCATGGTCAACTAGGCTCTTAAGTGAGTCACACATGTACAAACTGATTGGATAGATGCCACGGACCCTACTAAAACCTATTAATTAGAGGCCAACCCACTTTACCTCCAAATAGATACCTTATTATAGTGCAAGGGTTGCATAATTTCCCCCCACGATTCCCAACATATGTATTCCAAGATATTTGTGTATTGAAAGAGATCTTCACTATACGGCAACAATATCTGGCAAAGACAAAAATACAAGCACCTACGTCAGGGACCTTTGTGTCCTAGTAGTGTGACAATTGTTATGTGAGATAACAAACATTCAAGCATTGGGCCTATAATATTGTATTTTGAAACCATTGACTTAGATTAATGTGATTGTTCATTGTTGAGACCTCGTGATAACATTGCAACTTGAAAAAGTTATAGAACATACACATTTCAGTCTTAAATCTTTCAAAACACATTGTCTATTGTGCTTGTTCTTTGATCAGTTTCCAAAAATGCAAAACAAACATCAAAACTATCAAATCAAGTCAAACTTGTTAAAGTCTAGGGTTCTCAACATCAAAACTATCTTTCAATTTAGAAGCCTTCTTCAAGAAAATCAAAATTGTCAGGCAGTGCGGCCCATTTTTGAGTCTTTTTGAGACTGTCTCCCCTTTGTCACAATTGCCTGCATTTTTTTGCAATTGAAAGAATTTTTCTGCAATAGGCCCTTTTATTGCCACAATTGACCTATTTATTACTGCAATCAATGATAGATTATCACAATCGACTAGTCACTTTATTGCAATTACTGGAGTTTTTTCACAATTGACCAGAGACTTTTTAATACCTTTTTTGACCTAAAACCTTGAAAATTATTTCCACTCTGTGTCAAATACTAGTGTTTATCCCATAAAAATTTGAATAAAATTGTGTGAATCTCTAAACATTAAAGATCATCCATTCTTTGAAAGCACGGTTATTCTTACATCACCAAAACTTTGAGATCAAGATAAATTAACATCTGTCCTTAGAATTACCCTTGTCCAAACATAACTCAGACTCTCCCAGAAAATTTATCCTTTTCTATTTTCTTTATATCACTTGTTTTAGTCACAAAATCTGGAATATACTATGTCTCACACACCTTATGGAGGGACTTACACAAGATCAATGGCTAAAACTCAACCCAATGAGTCTTATATCAAGTGGTTTCTTGATTGGGAATAAGAGCAAGAGGACAACCCTTTCAAGAATACCAGTCTTACTCTTTTTATTGAGAATCCCGGTTGGGCAGCCTTGTTCCAAAATGTCAGAGAAGAGGAGCTTGAAGATATCAAATAAGATTCCTATTCCACGCAAGTGGTTGATGATGTTGTAGAGAGGAATCCTGAATTTTTCTTAGCCATGTTGATTAAAAAGGGAGTCAAACTCCCTGCTAAATTCTATGTGCCAACCATATGGCCCAAAAACCCTCTCGCAAGTCAAAACACTACTTGACCCTCTCAAACAGAACCTGTGGTATCTCAAATCTTCCCATACTTGACAACAATGACATTAGCACAGACTATGTCCAATAAAACCAACTCCACAACCCAAGCAAGCATGTCTTCCACACAAATCATGATAGGCTCCCAACTAAGTGCACCCATGATCACTAGTATGCCTCAACCCTCAGCCACATGGCCTGCCCAATCAAGCTCTCATGCTATGCCCTCATTTCCACCAACAAGAAGCAACCTTTTTTCCACTATGCCACTACTAAAGTCAATCCCTATCAGCCTTGGGATCAACACATCATTCCCATAGGGATCCATCTCTATCAGTCTGATTTTCAGTCAAATCCCACCCAAGGTTACGCCTTTGCTCATCTAGGAACAACCTCAACCCTAGTAGAAACAACCCTAGCTTCAGCAGTAATAACAATCCCAAACCCAAAAATAAACATAGCAGAATCAACCTTGGGCCACTCACGTGCCCCCATATCAGAATCATGTGTTGGGAAATCGATATCAAGTCCCAAGGATGAGGTCCTATGTTCCAACTCAAGGGATGTAGAGGCACAACCTCATACCTACTACAACATAGAGGTACAATATCACAAATAATCCTTAGTCTCAAACAGACATGCCGATCCAACAAGTGCAGAACCTTCAAACCCAAATGATGGATATGCAAAATTAAGTGAAAACTAAATCCTACACCACAGAGGATTTATACTCATACCCCTTTGATCACTCTCTTCACATAACTCCATTCCCAACTCACTTCTTGGTACCAAAATTTGACAAATATAGGGGCAATACCAACCCTATTGAGAATATTTGAGAATTCTATGCTAGTTGCGTCAAAGTCGCACATGATGAGACATACTTAATGCGACTATTCCCACAAAGCCTAGTCAGACCAGAAATGGAATAGTTCTCACATTTACCTCATGTCATTCTATCTTGGGGTGAATTGGCCAAAAATTTCATCACTCACTTCCATCATAACATCAAGTGCAAGGTCAACATCAAGGACCTTTGTGATATCAAACACAAAGATGCAGAGTCCTTTGTAAAATTCCTACAAAGATGGAGGAATATTGTAAACATAATCACGTATGATGTACCCAAGCAAGACCTAATAGTCATGTTCGTTGACAATCTGATTCCAAACATGTCATTCACAACAGCATTGTAGTTAGCTCCAAACTTTAAACAACTCATTGAATGAGGAGTTTGTTGTGAGAATAAATTGGTCCAAGGAGGTGTCCTTGCAGATCCTACCCAAATGAATACAAACAAGACTACAATGAAAACAAAAATGTCACCAGTGATGGTGTCATTTATGTGAAAATGGTCAACTATTCTGAACCCAAAGTGTCACTGCAAGGCGCACCTATGGCTAACCAACAACCCATGATGCCCACCCCATAAGCATACACTCAAACTCAACCACCCCCTGTCCAAGTGGCCAATGCGTCAAACAGTCAACCATAGGCACAACGCCAACCATGGTTTTAGTTTCCAAAATGATATTTCACACATTAGGAGAGTCGATAGAATCAGCCTTAAGAAAGCTAATAAAATCCAACAATATCACTCTCCCTTAAATCAGAGAATATGAAAATGGTGCAATCAAACCAAAGTGGTACAATTATAATGATTTCTATGAATGTCATCAAGTGAAGGGACACAATACACCCAATTGTTATCAATTGAAATACGTCATCCAAGATCTGATTGACACAGGGGTCATCAATGTAACTAACACCCAAACAAAAGGCACCACTGATCATATGATATTCAATGACACATTCCATGATCACAATAAAGGGAAAACCTTTGGGTCTGGTGGATAGTCAAAATAGGTCAACTACACTTATGACACAATGACAGCACTATCAATTGCCTAAATCCTTTAGATAGCCATATGGCTACCATCACTATCAGAGACCAAGGTAACAAATGTGTTGTAACCACACGTCATACAAAAGTTATCTTGCAAGGAGAACCTTCCTCATCTACTACACTAGGCAACCCTCATGCAACCTTAGATCCACAGACAAGCCTACTAAATCAGCTAAAGCGTACGCCTGCCCAAATCTCCATGTTTGACCTCTTGCATATATCTATATAGCATAAACAAGCACTTGACCAAGCCCTTCAAAAAGAAACTATCCCAAGAGACATAACCCCTGAGATCTTCCAAACAATGGTTAACCATATAGTAGAAAAAAACATGCAACATTCATAGACCATGACGTGCCACCACACAAACCCTTGCATAATGATCCCTTGCATTTGCTTGTCCAAGTCTGCAAAAGTACAATCCGTAGAGTCCTTGTTGATGGTGGGGCTGGATTAAACATTTGTACTTTAAATTTAATCAGGAAATTGGGCTACTCTGAATCCATTATTGATGTCACAAGAAGGAAAAACATCAAAGCCTATGATGAAGATGAAAGATCCTCCAAAGTTATTATCATTCTACCAATCCAGATTGGCCCAGTTATTAAGAACACTCCCTTCCAAATCCTAGACCTAGAATTGAGATACAACATGTTACTAGGGATACCATGGATACAAGAGATGCAAGATGTACCTTCCACATACCATTAGTGCATCAACTTCCCACACCAGGGGGAAGAAATCATTATTGAGGGAGATCCAAATCCATTCCAATACTATAATGTTGTTCAAACTCGTACTGACAACCAGGTTCCATAAAACCAAGAGGCAAGTATCTCTTCTGCATCAAATTCAATTCCCAAATATGTTATGAGAAGAGTGGGAAAAATATATATTACATACAAGGGATGTGGTGAATATAGCTACAAGGAAGCTTTCACTATCACAAACATGCCTCAGAGCCCACAGACATATGGCATGCCACAACTAGCTATTACAACAGAATCCCCCGAACCTGTTCTATTCAGGTGTCCACCCACAACCTTTGTTAGATGGGGAAACATTGCAAAAGAGAACCCATTTGAACCAGATATTAATACATGGTTGTATCAAGATCCACAAGAGACACTTCAACAACCCCTACCCGTATCAACCAATGGAGCTAGCTATACAATGTTGCAAAGGTTTGGGTATGATGGTACAACTAGTCTGGGGACGAGACAACAAGGCTTAATGGAACTGTCTCTCCCACCAACCCAAAGAAACAAGAGAGGGTTAGTCTATGGGAAATAAAGAACCAGTCCTACCACCCGACACATACTTTTTGATCAAGAACAAATAGAAAAGTTACACCGGGGCCAAAACCCAGAACTTGTCTTGATAAGAAACATACTACAACAATTGTTGCCAGCCAAAGTGGGAACATCTCAATCCTGATTAACCCTCAACCAAGAAATCCATGATAACAAGGGAAGTGAAACATCCGATGAGAATTCTATAAAAATTCACTCCCACAAATATGAACGGACATCCCTTCACAACTCTGAACCTTCAATCCTAGACTATTCCCCTCGGTCATCCACCACCATACACCTTGACAATCTATTCAACCAATTAACCATAGACGACCAACCCTATATCGATAAACATATCAACAAAAATGCATTAGGTGGTGCATCCACATCATAGTCCAGGTTTATCAAAACCATCTCTATTGTCCCATTCAACCAATCCGAGTCAACCCACCACAAGGACCTATGTCTTGTACACCCATAATTGATAGAGTGGGATCAACAAGGACTGCCTAATATGGATACATTCAAAAATGATGAGGCTATCACAGACTTCATAGGACTTAGAGAGGAATTCCATCAGGAGACCATAATGCAAGTTTCTCCATCAACCTTGACTGATCAACATACTTTGGGGAGGAAGCTCCTCTTTCCAGTCATTAAAACAATTGAAAAAGAAAAAGAATCGTCAGTAAGTCAAAACTGAAAGGCGCTTATTGGCACAAAAAATGATAAAAAGACAAAACAAAATGTATCTTCTACTGAAAACCTCATTGAGGCGTTAGAAAATGGAAAGAAGGAACTCCTCCCCTTGATAGAGGAAAAGTTGGCATTGTTAGCAGAAGAAATAAAAGAAGTCAACTTGGGTAATGACAAGAACCTGAAGAATGTCTACTTAGCAAAATTACTCGCCCCAGAGGAGAGACAGCAATTCATCATTTTATTCAGGGAAAGGATGGTCAATTTTGCATGGTCCTACTTAAATATGTTAGGATTAGACCCAGAGCTTGTGCTATATCATCTCTTGTTGCTACCCAACGCCAAACCTGTCAAACAGAAGCTAAGAAATTTTGCATCCCCATGTTGCATTACTAGTCAAAGCAGAACTGAAAAATCTCCTAGATTCTAAGTTCATAAGACTGATCCCATACGCAGACTGGATACCTAATCTGGTACCAATTACCAAGCATAGTGGTCAAATCCACATTTGCACAGACTTTAGAGATCTTAACAAAGCTTTTCCCAAGGATTAATTTCCTTTGCCTAACATCGATATGATAGTAGATCTAACAGTAGGACATCAGTTGCTATCACTCATGGATTTCTTTTTAGGATATAATTAGATAAGGATTGCACCAGAGGACCAACGGAAAATAGATTTTACATGTGCATGGGGTGCCTACTGTTGGAACGTCATGCCATTTGGTCTAAAAAGTGTCGGAGCAACATATCAAAGGGCCATGATAACCATCTTCCACAACCTCAGCAACAAGACAATGGAGGATTATGTTGATGACATACTTTCCAAGTCAATTCTTAGAAAGGATCATCTACAAGTATTGGGACCTATCTTTGATAGAATTCGGGAATACAAGGTCCATTTAAACCCAAAGAAATGTGCATTTGGGGTCACAACAGGGAATCTATTAGGATTCATAGTGTCACATAGAGGCATTGAAGTAGACCTAGAGAAAGTCAAAGAAATATTGGACATTCCACCACCGACCAACCTAAGGCAACTAAGGGGGTTGCAAGACAGGCTCCAACCTATTAGGTGCTTCATATCCCAGCTAGCATACAAGTGCCACCCATTCCAATATCTACTACACAAGGACATAAAATTCATATGGATAGAACAATGCAAACAAGTATTCCAAATATTCAAGGACTATCTACTCAAGTCTCCCATATTGGTGCCACCAATCCAAGGAAGTTCATTGCTTCTATACATCTTAGCAACTGCATCAACATTAGGAGTGCTCCTAGCACAAAACGATGACACGTGCAAGGAGAGAGCTATATACTATCTCAGCAGAACATTGGTGGGCTACGAGCTCAACTATACACCAATTTAAAAATCATGCCTAGTAGTAGTCTTTGCACTTCCCAGAACATGAGGCACTACATGTTGAGCCATCAAACCAAATTGATAGCGCACATTGATCCCCTCAAATATCTACTAAGAAAAGCAATGCTCACTGGACGAATAAAAAAATGGGTAATGATCTTAAGCAAGTTTGACATAGAATACATAGACAGAAAAGCCATAAAAGGGAAAGTGATTGCAGATCAACTAGAAGAGGCACCTATTCAGGATCATCAGCCTATCATATCTAACCTTCCAGATGAGTCTATACTTACACTCCAACCGGAAATAGAGGTATAGCAAGTATACTTTGATGGTTCATGCATGAACCATGGTGCAGAAGCAAGGATAGTACTCATCACTCCAAACAATGATGCAATTCCCAAATCTTTCAGACTCAATTTCCCATGCACAAACAACATAGAATCAAGAACCTTAAGGTCTACAGAGATTTGTAGTTGGTCATTAGCCAATTCAATAATGACTATATGAAAAAAGATGAGAAGCTAATATCATACAGAGAACAAATGGATAGGTTGCACACTAATTTCCAACACATCTTTTTTGAGAAAGTACCAAGAGCTCAAAACAAAGTTGTAGACACAATGGCTACCATAGCATCCTTAATTGATATGCCAGGAAACAAAAATAGATTCTAGTTTCTAGTGGAGCAACTCATGATGTCATCACATCAAGCACCAATCATAGAATCAGTGTGTGTCTTTGTTGGTCCTGAAACCCCATGGTACCATGACATGTATAATTACCTCCAAAGTAGTGTCTTACCTCCCAACTTGTCTATGAACTAGAAAAATTCCCTCATTCTCCAAGCCTCTAGGTACACCATTCTCAAAAATACTCTATATAGATGAAGTCTAGATGGAATTCTATTACGATGTCTCACTTCCACAGAATCCTAGAGAGCTATGTATGAGGTGCATGAAGGAATTTGTGGAACCCATAGAGGTGGCAACAACTTAGCTAAGAAGATCATCCTCATGGGATACTACTGGTCCACATTAGAGATAGAGGCAAACAAGTATGTACAAATTTGTAGGCAATGTCAGAATTATGGAGACCTCATCCATGCACTAGCCCAAGAACATAATCCTATCACTTCACCATTACCATTTTCTATGTGGGGATTCGACCTAGTGGGAAAAATTACACCATCTTCATGTAATGGCCATAAATACATCATAGCGGTAATAGAGTACGTCACTAAATGGGTGGAAGCAATCCCCCTCACCTACATAACTGGAAAGTAGATCTCAATGTTCATACTAAACAACATCATCTGTCGGTATGACATTCCTCAAACCATCCTGACGGATCATGGTACACCTTTCCAAAAAAAAGATGTTGAAGAGATATGTGAAAAATTCCAAATCAATAAAGGTTTCTCTTCATTCTATTATCCTCAAGGGAATGGTTAAGCTGAAGGGACAAACAAGACCATTTTGAAAATCTTGAAGAAAATAGTTAACAAATCAAGGAGAGACTAGCATTTATAGCTTAGTCCCGCATTATGGGCATACAGAAATAGCATGGGAACACCTATAGGAGCCACTCATTTATCCCTAGTATATGAATCAGATGCGGTTTTACCCCTCAAAGTGGAAATCCCATCCCTGAGAATATCATTGAAGAACCTGATTTTAGATGAAGACTACAGAGTAGCAAGGCTCAGTGAACTGGAACTATTAGATGAAAGAAGACAAAATGTATTCAACCACTTACAAGGCTATCAAAATTGTCTTAGAAGGAATTATCACAAGAGGGTGATCCCATGAACCTTTTAGGTAAGAGACCTCATCCTCATGGAAAATAAAAAGAACCAAGCAGAGCGAGTGAAACCCGGTAAGTTTGAGCCTAACTGGCTAGGACCATATGTCATTGTCAACTCTACCCAGAGTGGGGCATACCAACTAGCAATACCAGAAGGAGATCAGCTACCCAGATACATAAACAGCATGCACCTCAAGAGGTTCTATGCTTGAGGTCTCAATGGTTAAGGCAACTATCTATATATCCAGAAAATACCAAAAAAATAAAAAATAAAAAAGGTTACCTTGGTGAAAACCTGGCAAAAAAATGCTTTGGTGACAACAAAAAAATCAAAAAAAATAGAAAAGTAAAGAGAAACAAGATCGCTCTCTCGGTGAAAACCTGGAAAACAAGCGCTATTGAGTAGGTACCTTGGTGAAAACCTAGCAAACATGCGCCAAGTGTTCAAATCCAACTTCACCATCCACAACAAAGATCCAAAGCTTGAGAAAAAATTTGCATGCAACACTGGCTACCCAAGCTATATCCAGAAGCACAATCCGCTCGGAGCACCAACACTCATCCATGGTTAGTACTAGTCCACCAGACTAGGGGGCGAATCTAAATGTCCTGAGAAAATCCTTAAAAAATCAAAAAATTTCAAAATCCAAAGCAATAAAACCAACTTGGTTATCAACAAAGAAAAGGGTGATCAAGCCAAATCAATCAGTGTCACAACCATGAGCTTTGCAAATCAACATTGGGCCCATATGACACAAATCTATCAAATCTATCAGCAAGAAAACTAGCGACCAAGCCACTCTATCAAATGTCAAAACCATGATCTTTGCAAATTAGCATTGGGCCCATCAAACACAGCTTGATCAGCCACCAAAAATGATCAAATCCAATCCAATCAATCAATAGTCTTACATAGTGATGGTTACACTCAAAACTAGACAAATCAGTCTTATATGAGTCATCCATTACTGAAAGTAGACACAATCAAGACAACCAAGCATATCAATCCTATCAAGAGAGTCAATCCAATCAAGAGAATCAAACTGAATCAAGGATCAATCAAAATGTTGACTAGGTCAGTCAGTCAGTTAGATGTCAATCTATATTTTGCGATTATGTTCTTATGCTACTCCAGGATCCACCACGTTAGCAGAGTAGTTATGACGGATCATGACTTATTTTCTTAGATTACTATTTTTGGAATATTCACTTTGCTTCTAGGGCCATGATGATTTAGGATAAATGTGATAGGCATTATCACTTATCTCGTAGCAACGCAGTTCCACGATCTGATCTTAACCTTGAGAAAGAAATGGACATTCCATCTTTGTTATCTACTTATTTATAACCAATCAAATCATAGTGGTATCCAAATGGTCTGAGATCTGGGTGCACTAGATTTCTATTATGGTTTATTGACTTTCTTTTCAAAATCAAGATTCATACAGGTATCCAGATGATCTGAGATTTGGGTTCATCATAATTCTATCTTGGTTTTTTGTCTTTCTTTTCAAAATCAAGATTTCATAGAGGTATCTATATGGTCTAATATTTGGGTGCCTTGGAATTCTATCTTGGTTTTTTTGTCTTTCTTTTCAAAATCAAGAGTTCATAGCGGTATCTAGATGGTCTGCAATCTAGGTGCCTTGGAATTCTATCTTGGTTTTATTTATTTTTTTAGGATGATCAGCGAGAAAAGCAGTATCTATATGGTCAATATCTAGGTGCTTTTGGCTCTCTTTCTTTTCAAATTAGAGAGCAAAGAGGTATCCAAATGGTCAATATCTGGGTGCTTTTGGTTCTCTTTCTTCTCAAATAGGGAACATATCTGAACCCAGATGGTCAATATCTAGGTGGACTAAGTTCTCTTTCTATTCAATCTCTCTACTCCTTCTAGTTATCAAGAGGTCATAGCAGTATCTAGATGGTCTAAGATTTGGATGCATTGGACACTCTTCAGAATTTCATAAAAATATACAATGGTGACAAAAATTGGAAATGTAGCAGCGACTTAGGTCACTCATCCATTCTATCAATCCATATCTATCAATTGTCAACCATCAATTCTATCAATTCCTACCTAGCAATCAATCCCAGAGAACATTCCAAACTAACTTACTTCTAACTAACAAATGCATTACTTAGATATTTTGTGCATAATAGATAGCATTCATTCCATTTAAGTGCATCAAAAAAAAAGAGAAGAAAATAAAGCATTTGCATACATGGTAACTATATTCAAATTCATCCATAAAACATCTCATTTAAACATGCATATCATAAAGCACCATCCTGCATACATATGTCAGTATTGTTAGAATAGTCCCAAAGGATAACTAAGAGGGGGGGGTGAATCAGTTATCAGTAACTTTAATTCCTTTACTTTAGAATACAACAAAGTAAATTCTTAATCAGATAACACAATACACAACACACAATTTGACTATGGGGAAACCAAAAGGTAAAAACCCCGGTGGGAGTTAGCACCCACAATGAACTATACTTGTTTATAGTAATCCCTGTTAGGAGTTGTACTTTACAATGCAATAAGTATAGTGACCTAGTTAAGGGTCGGAGACTATTAGGAGTCTTTTACAAATAACCCTATTAGGGGTGGTGGACTCACTGTCCAAAAGCTCACTGCTTAATGGTGAAGGATACAACCTTCTGTATAACTGGTATGCACTATATCTGATGATGAACTGTAGAGTAGACCTGCTATCTTGATCAGTTCTAGTGTATTACAATCTTTCACTTCTTCTTCACATAGACTCTTGATGAATGAACCACATCTTATATTCTGCTATGTACATCTTCTGTCTCTTTTCATATCATTCACACTTAGCGTATCACAATTGACTTGCTATAAGTATCTTCATCAAAGTATGAGATCATGGGACCTGTAAGACAACTCTGCATAACATCCTTGTCGGCTCTACTAAGCACACAAGCATAATTACAACCACACAAGTATAAACTGAATAGATGCGACACTTCACTAAGTCGGCCTCACCAAATTAACTCTAACTTTGCAATATTCTTGAAACATGTTTGGTGCCTTTAGATAACTATCATCAACTCATAACTAATCATGAATATACACACACATATCCTGAAGATAGGCACAACTCAAGAAACATGTTACATACGTCGGCTCTAAACAGATACTCTTCCAGAACTGTAACTGCCAATAACAGAATTACACAACTTGACTGAAACATCATATCTGGATCTATGTGTATGAACATAACATAATAAACATGTCAAAAATATGTAGCTAACCACACAAGTATTCATGTCATCATTCTGATAGGTACATATAGAATTACTACTATGTATTATATGTTGTCATCAATGACAAACATACAATCAATCAACTAAACATAATCAAATCTCCAACAATCTCCCCCTGTGACATTGATGGAAACATATGATATCAAAAACATCTTCTATTTATGGTGTCCTCTTTCTGTTACAATCTTCTCAATATCCTCATCAAAGATTTCTCTATACTGCTGCAGTTCCTCTGACTGTGTTTTTGTTTCATGTATATACTCCCCTAGAGTATATTCTCCCCCTTAGTACATACTCCCCCTTTGACATCAATGGCAAAGGGCACCATAGATCTTTAGGCATAGGTACTACTCCAGAAGTAGAGTAGTCAACCATTCATCAGTCACTTAATGACTGATTTTCTTTCTCCTTCTTCTAAATAGACTCAGGAGAGGGAATTACTCCCAACTTTTCCCTAAGATACTCAAAAGTATCCTTTGATAATGGTTTTGTGAAAATATCTGCCAACTATTCTTTGGTGTTCACATAGTCCAATTTTACTTCTTTGTCTGCAACCTTTTCTCTTAAAAAATGGTACTTGATCTCTATGTGTTTTGTCTTTGCGTGCATCACAAGGTTCTTAGACATGTTGATAGTGCTAGTATTATCACAGTAAATAACAATATGATAATAAACCTGAATGCCAAAGTCCTTAACCATTTGCTTGATCCAAACCATGGTTGTACAATTCAGTGTTGTTGCAACATATTCAGCTTCTACTGTTGACTGAGAAATACAGTTCTGCTTCTTTCTTATCTAAGAAACTAACCTATCTCCAAGAAATACTGCTCCTCCTGAAGTGCTCTTCCTACCATCAATATAACTTGCCCAATCTGCATCTGTATACACATGAAGTTTTACATTCTCTAATTTAGGATACCATAAACCATAGTCTATAGTTCCCTTTAGATATCTGAATATCCTCTTGATTTCCATTAGGTGATTCTGCTTG
>MU223423.1:5467579-5516543 GCA_018584345.1 Thuja plicata
CAATCAATTCGGCATCTCCTTTCACAATCAGCTTTTTGATTCCTCTAAACCTGCATTCCTCCAGACCTAACAACAAAGCTTCATATTCTGCGGTGTTGTTAGTGTTTTTGAAATCTAATTTGAAAGAAAAGGGAATACACTCTCCATGGGGGGCAAAAAGGACCACTCCGGCACCTAAACCTGAGTTGGAACAGCTTCCATCAAATTCCATTTTCCAAATGTCTTCTTCTTTATGAGGGTTGATTTGGATATCTTTATCTGAATTAGTTAGGATGACATAATTCCCAAAATTACATTCCTCATACAAGATTTGGGCTCTGGGTTCATCTGAGGGTATCACGGTATACTTATTCTTAGGTTCGGGTTCTAGCTTTACTTTCTTTTTGCCCATGGGAATTGTGGCTTCAGACCAATCTGTTTTTATATCCCTGCCTATGTCCTTATAGAAGGTTCTACTGAGTAACATTTCGTAACTAGCCAGGATATTAGCTACTAAAATAGTGAGTTTTAATCGTTTGTCAGGGTATGCGGCTAGGACAGCTTGACAATCTTTGATCTGACCCTTTAATGGTACTTTCTTACCGTCCATAGAGTAACAATGACCAAAAGTTTTGGTTATGGGTAAGTCTAAAGCCTTAGCTACGGGGGTGGGCATTATGTTGTCAGAGGCACCAGAATCAATAATACAATTACTCAATTTTTGACCATTCAATAGCAGAGAGACATAAAATGGATTTGGATTTTTCTCTTCGTACTCATTTTTGGTGGAATTTATAGAATGACATCCTTATGGAATTTGAGGAGTGTCTTGAGGCTAGAAAACAAAAGGTTCTTGAATAGTGGTGGTTTCCCCTATGAAGGGTTTATCTGCTTGAGGACTTGTATAGGTTTCCCCTTTAACATGTTTCACCAACCTATCCAGTTCTCTAGGGTTCATCTTTAAGAAATCAAGAGAAGAGATAGAAACCGTTGAAGACTTACAGAACTCAACAAAATCGAAAGGAGATGGAGGAGTAGTTTTATTTCTTGAAATAATTTTTACCTCCGGACCTCTTGAACTTGTGGGTGTTTCTACGCCGGCAGCTTCCTTTCTTTTTGTGTCTGCGCTTGCAGAAGTTGCACCTGGAACAAACTTCTGAGTTCATTGATTTCTTGTTAAGATAGCGTAGGCTGGATCTTGTAGGGTTGCTAATACACTTCTACCTTGCTCTGCACCTGGTTCATATTCTAAGTAGAAAGAACCTGATGAACCAATGTCTGGAGAATTCTTTTCCTCATGAAGTTGTTTGTTACTCATTTCATCTCTGGCAGCATTGAGTTGTAAGCATCTTAACTAGTCGATACACGTATCCCCATCATGGTCAGTGGTCAGGTGGAATGAGCACATAGTTTCCTTGGGAGAAGACTCTATTTGCAACCTCTGTTGAGGGCCAGGTAACTATTGAGCTTTAATTTGCTGTTGGGGAAATTGCCTTCGACTTATGTCTTGATAAGGGGGTTGATAGGAAGTGGTTTCCCTGTTCTACTACCTTTTTAGCATTGCTATGTCATTCATAAGCCTTTGTACCATTGGATCTATAGTTGTAGCTGCTAAAGAACTACTTGGGGCTTGCGCTTCTCTTTTCCACTTGTCGGTAGTTATGAGGGTGTCTTAAAGTTCAATCGCTCTAATTTGGGCATCCTCAAGATTGGGCACCTCGTCTTTCAACAAATGGAAGCTTATGTCTGGTGGGACTGCATTAAGAAAGAAAATCTTTTTGTTTTCGTCACTCGGGGCGGCGGTTGCGGGAATTCTTTGCAGAGTTCTATTGAATTTGGCAACAAACCCTCTCATTGGTTTGTGGATCTCTTTTTTTAACTGACTGATTTGTAATAATAAAGAGACTTCATTATCAGGGGTTTTGAACCTCTTTTCAAAAGCCCACTTCATAGTATCCCAATTTGTAATGGATCCATTTGGCAAATGACTAAACCAATCAGCGGCAGCATCTACAAGAGTCCTGACAAAAAGTCTCACTGCCACATCTTCGGTAGCAACACTCATGATCCCACAAGTGGTTTGGAAAGCATTGAGATGATCATCTGAAGAGATCTTGTTGTCTCCATTGAACTTGGGTAAAATTTGATTGGCTCCTTTGGGTAAATCGGCAAGTTGGTTAACTCCCAGGTTCAGAGGCCCAATGTGTTGGCCCCAAGGCTGGTTTTCGGCCATGGTTGGAAGTTGGAGATTCAAAGGCTGAATATTTAAAATGGTGGGAATTATAGTACCCAAAAAAATAATGGCTTGAACAGTCAATAGAACAGCTACGCTTCGTGGGGGAGATGAGGGTCGACTGACAGTTCAAAGAAAGGCTCCTAAAATATTTTACGCTATTCTAAATTTTGTCCTCCTCTCTTTTCTCTTCTAACCTCTCAAGAGTTTTAAGCTCCAGCTTATATAGTTCAGCAGTCTGAGAAAGCCTCCCGAAAAACCCAGCTTCTAGGACACAAACATGGAAAGAAACAGTTACCAGTTATAACAGAGTTCTCAAAATAAGGTTTTAAAAGCAAGATAATTTAAGAAAATAAAACTGAATTAGTTCAGTTTTCTTTGATATCTTCTAATGTGGCCATCTTCACCAGCTTCCATGACCGAAAAACACAGATCAGTTCCTGTGTAGGCGGGTCATGCAGATTCTTTAGTGTGGCTAACTTGGCATGCATCGCATTCTTTTCCCATCGCATCTTCTGGATTTTTTCAGCTTGTTTTGACAGCTGTCCTCAGTTCAAGATTAACATAGCTTTGATGTTGGCAGTTCTGGTGAGGTTGCAAACTATTGGTGTCTCATTTTCTTTGAAGGCATTCATTACATCAACAAAAGACTTAACCATCGCATCAACATCCTGATTTCCATCATCAAATTGTAACATGCCCGAGGGGTTCACTACTTTTATGTCCTTTAAGGTATCAGAGTGAATTTCCTATACTTCTTTTTCCATAGCTTTCATCTAAGAAATAGCCGCTTCAAATAATGCGTTCTTCCAGCCAAAGTTTTTCTTTAAGACAAACAGCATACAAGGATCAACCAATTTCATGGGATTTTCAGTTAAAAACTGCTCTACTCCATAATCCTCAATCTCTTGTACTCGCATCACAATGGTTGCACATTTTTCTGCCTCATTTTTCCATGTTGAGATTAAGGTCTGAATCTCCTCTAAGATTATTTTTCCATTCGTGCGGGTGCTCATGAACTCCCGTATGAAGGTGCTCCCTTCTGCTATTATACCATCAATCCATGCCTTGATCATTTCTGTCCAAGTTCTTCCTTGTTGTACCTGTTTGACCAATTTTTGGTTTTCCACCGAGTTGGGGTCAAACCCTTGGGAGGCCTGTGCCATAGGTAGCACACCATCTTCAGCCAGTGATGAGAGAAATTCGGTCATCGTTGAAACTATTTGCTTTAATTCGCGTTTCTCCCTGCCATCTTTCTGTGACTGCCCCAACATATGGTCAGCGGAAAATTTAAAGATGTGATCACAAGAATCCCTGTTGAGAACTCCCAACTCCATTTTTGTTATTTCATAATCTTCAGGTTCAGGATCCTGTGCCTCTTCCATAGGCTTTAATTTGGCAATTTCAGCAATAATCTTCCCTGTTGACAGATCTGTTGTCAACCTTGCATCTCTTTTCATTCTCTTAGCCTTTAGGGTGCGGGCAGCATACCTTGTGACAATTTCTTTGACTAGAAAAGCAAGTGGTTTGAAACTTCTTCTCTTACTAATAGATTCAGTGAGCCATGGTGGAATCAAACTAGGCATAATTCAATTATCAGGATTTTTTACCATTGTGTTTGCAACCTGGGATAGCTCCTGACTCTGCATGAGAACCTCTTGAACCTTCTCTTGATGATTAGGGATGAATGAGAGGTCTTCTTCATTGATCTCAACATCATCATCTAAATAGTCAGGTTCTCCTGAAGCCATCTGATTCTTCTTTTCTGAACTCATCCTTACCCTCGATCTTGGTGTTGTAGGATGTTTTACTGAAGTTGTTTTCTCCTTCAATGATGTTATTTCACCTGCAGTTGGTAACAAGGGAGAAACATTAGCATGAACTTGCTTAACACTTTCAATAGGTGATTTTGTATCAAGGCATGTGTCGGTAGGGAGTTGAACTCCTTTCTTCTTTGTTGTAATCCAACTCTCAGTCACTTCAAAAATACGGCGGGCTCTGAGCTTAATATCGCTGGATTCTTTCCTGCCCCAATCGATAATTGGGACACTTTCTGCTTCTAAACAGGTGGTAGTTGGGAATAGAATCTCTGAACTATCCTCTTCCACACCTCTGATATCGAACCTCAACTATAATAACTTGATCTGAGACAAAGTGAGTCTGGTTCGATCCCGCTCCCAGACCATTTTCTCATTACTGATATTTTCCCATAAATCTTCAAGATGATAATTTGGGGAGGGGTATTTGCTTGGCCCTAGAGTCTGCCTGGAAAAACCCTTACTGTCAAACCCTGTCCTTGATTCATAAAAGGTCATGTGAAAATTCAGCAAATTACTCCCAATAATGGATGCATCCAACATACTATTACAGGCCAAATTGCCTAGCTTCACCAGAAACAAAGAATTCCACTTTTCTTCAGGGAGAGAACTTTTAATAACAACAAATAACTGTCTGCAAACCTCCACCAGTACAAAACAATCAAAATCATACTGAGGCAACTTCAGGGGTTCCTCTTCAAATCCACCTACCTGAATATATGTGAAGCAAGGAAACTGAACGTAGAAACTACCAAATATCTGGACCAATTTCTGAGAATCCTTTGAAATTCTCTTATTCGGCGCGCCTACAAGTTCTTGGAGTAGTTTCCCCCAAAACACATCATGTACTTTCCTGTAGTCTTCTAAAACTTTATCTTTTCTTAACAAGGGGCAATATTCATGAATAAGCAAACTTTCGCTCCAAGGAATTTTCTAAATAGGAGATAAGTTTTGAGTGCAGGCCAAGCAATACATTAAGTATGAGGACATATAGAACTCTTTTTTGGTCATTTGAGTTTTCTTGAGTTGATCCCTAAGGGATATAGCTGTGATCTCAGCCCAGTTTATGTGCTGACTTCCCTCTAGAACAATTTCCACAAAATAGAACATTCATTCATCAAAGTAAAAAGCTTGTTCTGAACCCTTTAAACAATGAAGGACAACAATATCATGTACCAGAGGGTTCATGTGATCTTTAGTAAGGGACTTTGGTAACCGTGACCCACCTCTGTAGTTGGTTTTGGTCCATTTTCTCGCTATATGGCTTCTGTTCTTATCAATATTTTCTCTGAATTGAGCCAAAGACTGGGTAGGGGTGAAGTTAACTAGACTCTCATCAGGTATCTTAAAAACTGCTGCAATGGTTCCACAATTTATTGGGATTAGGGTTTGCCCTTCTACATTTAAAATACACTTTGATTTGACACTATATCTATTAATGCACTCCTGTATTAACTCTGGGCAAACGGCGGAAGGTGGGAATGCGGCTGCTTCTAGTAAGCCACTAGCTAAAAATTCTATAACAGACTCTTCATCAACATGAGAAGAGAGCTTGGAAGCCATGATGTCAACCAAAACCCCCAATAAATCTATGTCCGCTATGACTGGAGCCCTACATTCTAAGTTCTTTACATTTCCAAAGAAGTGCATAACAGACTTCATATTTGCACAAGAAAATGAAGAGTTTACCAGCTCACTGCTCGAAATATTAAACTTTAAGCAACAACCATAAATGAGGAGCAGAGCTTTAAAAAGCTACCTGTAAGGGCTGAATTTGAACAAACCGCCTTCCCAGCGTCGAGAGTCCGTGAATGCATAATAAGGAAAAATAACTTACAAAGCTTCTTTTATTTACATTTTGAAGCGCGGAAGAGATAGCTTTGTGAGGGCGTTAATCAAGCCTTCAATGCCAAGTGACGTGAAAATGAATGCTTTCAAATCAAAATATATCTTTGAGACCCGCCACCTTCCCCAATCATCATTATTTACTCTCAAATCATATATTTTCACCTGTGTAAGTCATTTCCCTAATTTTCGTACACTGACTCAGCAATAGAATCGTGCCATCTCAATCAGCCTATCTTGTCAGATGTCTCGTCATTAATAATCCTGCCTGCATACCTTTTTGAACTACTTTGAACCTAGGTTCAAAAGGGTTCAAAGAGGTTCAACACATCACAAGAGGGAAATGTCGCGTGCTTTCCTGCAGGAACACATCGTTAGCGATAAAAAGACTTGGACCGTTATTGAACTACTTTGAACTACTTTGAACTGGAGTTCAAAGAGGTTCAAAGAGGTTCAAATGACTTGAAAGCTTGAGTGACTGACTTTTAACAGACCGAAATTGAACCTGATGATGCTAAAGGCTTAGATTTGACAGACTCGGATGAAAAAAAGGCTTTGGAGGAAACAGCAAGGTAGGAAATTGAACGGAGTGAGACTTTGACTATTATAAACAAGTGAACTTATAAAGTTCAAATAAAGGTGACTCTTAACCCCCTAATAGACACTTAGATGCAAAGTGGCCAATCTTGTTACATGAAATGCATTTGAATGGAAATTGTCCTTCATATTTTCCTTTTCCTTTCTTTTCTCTTTTAGAAATCATAGCAATGATTTCTTCTAGTTCTTCATCAACTTCTTCTTTCTCATTATGACTAGAGATGTGCAAGGATTTCTTACCATGGACTGAAGCTTTGAAAGCTGTTTCACTTTTAGGTTCAGTCTTCAATCTTGATATCTCAAATGCAGAGATTTTGCTAATCAAAGTCTCTCTTTTGAAGTCTTGTGAGAATTGCATGGTTTCTTCTAGAATACTTATCTTGTTTTCATAGTCTGATGTTAAATTAGTTAGAAACTTGTCCATTATATCTTCTTCTGATATTTCTCCACCATTATTTCTAATTCCAGAGACTACTTCATTTATCTTTTGATTGTAAGCTCTAATGTTCTCTTCAGGTAACATCTCAAGACTGTTGTATTTATTTTTCCATGTCTTCCTGCATGCATTCTTTGCTTGAATATCTCCTTCAAACATATCTTCTAAATACTTCCATATGATATATGCTCTATCAATTTTCTTGATCTCAGAAAATTCACTGTCAGATAAGGCTCTGATTAGGGCTTCTTTTGCAATAGCATTATTGGTAAATGTTTCCTTTTGTCTATTAGTAGCATCATCCTTTGCAAGGTCTTTTAGAGATGGAATTACAAATTCTTTTGTAGCAATTTCAAAGATCTCAAAGCCAACACACTGCAGATGTGTTATCATTTTGTTTTTCCAATCTAGATAATATTCTCCATCAAACTTAGGGCTTTCTTTTCTGAAGTAAGACATCTGATCTACCTTAAGTTGTTAGGCTTCTTCTCCAAGGCACTTGGATCTAATACCAATTGTTAGAATAGTCCCAAAGGATAGCTGAGAGGGGGGGTGAATCAGTTATCATTAACTTTAATTATTTTTTAATTGCTTTACTTCAGAATACAACAAAGTAAATGCTTAATCAGATAACACAATACACAACACACAATTTGATTACGGGGAAACCAAATGGTAAAAACCCCGGTGGGAATTAGCACCCATAATGAACTATACTTGTTTATAGTAATCCCTGTTAGAAGATAGTTCAACCCTGTTAGGAGTTGTACTTTACAATGCAATAAGTATAGTGACCTGGTTAAGGCTCGGACCCGGTTAGGAGTCTTTTACAAATAACCCTGTTAAGGGTGGTGGACTCACTGTCAAAAAGCTCACTAATTAATGGTGAAGGCTACAACCTTCTGTATAATAGATATGCACTATATCTGATGATGAACTGTAGAGTAGACCTGCTGTCTTGATCGGTTCTAGTGTATTACAATCTTTCACTTCTTCTTCACATAGACTCTTGATGAATGAACCACATCTTATATTCTGCTCTGTACATCTTTTGTCTCTTTTCGTATCATTCACACTTAGCCTATCACAATTGACTTGCTATAAGTATCTTCCCCAAAGTATGAGATCATGGGACCTATAAGAAAACTCTTCATAACATCCTTGTTGGCTCTACTAAGCACACAAGCATAATTACAACCATGCAAGTATAAACTGAATAGATGCGATGCTTCACTAAGTCAGCCTCACCAAATTAACTCTAACTTTGTAATCTTCTTGAAACACGTTTGGAACCTTTAGATAACTATCATCAAATCATAACTAATCATGAATATACACACACATATCCTGAAGATAGGTGCAACTCAAGAAACACATTACATACGTCAGCTCTGAATAGATACTCTTCCAGAACTGTAACTGCCAATAACAGAATTACACAACTTGACTGAAACATCATATCTGGATCTGTGTGTATGAAAATAACATAATAAAAATGTCAACAACATGTAGCTAACCACACAAGTAATCATGTCATCATTCTGATAGGTTCATACAGAATTACTACTGTGTATTATATGTTGTCATCAATGACAAACATACAATCAATCAACTGAACAGAATCAAATCTCCAACAAGTATCATAGGAAAATTAAATCATACATATAAGAGTCTTCATAATAGAATCACATTGCATAAAAATCTCATCATCTAGAGCATAAATCATTTAGAATCATACATATAGAAAGTAAACCAATGCACATCACATAAAATCACTAGTTGCATCTCATATAAATATCAATATTTGAGTACAATGAAAGGTCGCAAGTATGAACAAAAGAAGGTAATCAACATGTATATCAATAAATACCAGTGTGTCAAGATACAATCATCGATAAGCCTTAGAGTATATAAATGGAACATCACTACAAAAATGGTACATGATAACAAAAATGGAAAGTCTACAGTGTCAACAGGAGTTACCCCCACCCTCGCTGCCAGGTGGATGAGGGGGTGGTATATCAGATGCAGGCCTCTGTGATGGACAAAGAGAACCAACACCACTACTCTGGGACCTCTATGCTCTACTGGATCTATGTGAATTTTTATAGCTAGGAACCCACTGAGCTGATAAACCAGCGCCCTCATAGTGGCATCGCTAGTAATCGATCTCTCTCTAGGCCTCACGCCCTGATCTCTAGAATTGGTCCAATACATCTTGATGCAAAGAATTTTGTACACTATTAATAAAGGATCAGACCTTAGAATGAGTCTATCACTTTCTATCCTCTTTCGTAGTCACCCTGGCCTTGACTACTGCAACCCTACTCTCTAAATCAGTGGCATGAGCATCAGAAGAAGCAAGTCTAGCCTAAAGATTAGATACCTGCTGAGTGATTCTATCCATATTAGAAGGATCTATATCCAACCCCCTCCATAGAAAAATCCATGTCTTCCTCCTCCTCTCTACCTCCTAACCCCTCCTCTCCCCTCCCTCTCACAATTCAAGAATCACTACTCTCACTCTCCTCAATATTGCTGCCAGTACTACTGCTACTAGTAGAAGCGCTATAACCTGAAGCCTCTACATCCAAAGCCTTGAAATCAATATCATCTATCTCCACATCAACATCCTTAGCTATCACTCTCTCCTCCTCTCTCTCTATAATTACTACACCAGTGCAATGATGGACTCTCCGAACCAGCTGCGGACCCTCCTCCTCTAACACCACCTCCTCGAGAACACCACCTCCTCCTCGAGGATAGCTCCCAACATAACCCACCAACCACTACTTTGTCCACCCCTAGTCCTCACCCTAACACCAGAACCACCAAGACCAGGTTCATCTCCATCATCCCCATCACCATGGCCACCATCTCTACCCTGTCCATTGTCACCTTTATGTCTCCCTTGACCTCCACATTGGTCGTCATCTCTCCCACCATCCCTCCCACCATCTCTCCCTCGACCCTACCTCTAATGAGGCCTCCTCAAAATTCTACCATCAACAAGGCAAGACACATCAATGAGTGGATCTAGATGAGATGCCTGCCACCAGGCATCATCCTATGGAGTAGTGCCTACAAAGAAAACAAGTTCATACATTAGTGTCATTCAAATGATAAGCAAATAAGACTAATCAAGAGCAAGTACATCTAACATGGTAGAAAGGTAACTACACTAAGATAAATGTGAAAAGAAAAGTACAATAGGAAGGGTAAAATCCAACACATACCAACATCAACTATGGTTGACCGCCAAGTCCATGCAACAAGCAAAAGACCCTAGAACTCAGTAACAGCCACATCAAGAGGAACGACTACACCGCAAAGAGTAGCATCTCTCAATCTACAAGCAAAGTAGGCATAGGAATCGGTGACATCCTGCCTCTCACCAAACTATCACAACACCATATCAGTGTTGTGGATATATATCATTTGGACATGTCGAATGACACGGTCGATTAGGAACCTCCTCTATCGACAAAAAGGAAGGTGAACATCCTCTCCATCCCATATCAAATAGTCCTAGTAAGGTCTCCAAATAAAATATGGCATCATATCAAGCTACTGATGCCAGAAAATAAATTTTCCCATATGAGACTGAATGATAGCACCATCATACATAAATACATAGGGTCTCCCCGCAGGAAGATCCCGAGCACCTACGGATCTGCACACTGCAATATGCTCTCAAGCCCATATCTGAAGCAGAGAAGCACTGCAACCTAGGGACTTACTTCCAAGGTAAGAAACATAGAACATATGGAAGTACATGTGGGCCAACATGCAAGGACCCCAGGCATATACGGTATGATCTTGAACCATACCCCAAAGACAAGCACCAAACCCGATAGAGAATCTGTGTTGGAGATGATCGGGACACAAGATCCCACAAATCAAACTGCCTAACAAAGTGGATAGCCTATCTAAACCCATCCCAAACCTAGACCATGGGATATCATAGGATCAGACATCCCAAGCTGATCCTGGGGCAAACCAGAAAGCTTAGACAGGGCAGTCACACCAGAGTCTCGGTCATGCTCAACAAGGGAACCCTGGATAGAAATCTACAGGATGCGATAAACATCCTCCAAAGTGACTGTGCACTTGCCAGATGGTAAACTAAAAGTGCAAGTCTTAGAGTGCCATATCTCTAATAAGGCGGAGATCAGACCCCTATTGGTCATGATCTTGGGCATATAACACACCCAATAGAGGCCTAACTGCCTCAAAATATCTCTCTCTACCTCAATAAGTTGAAAGCGCAAAATCAAACCTGAAGGTCTCAACTCCCAGCAATGTAGGATAGTCCCAGTGAACTGCAAAACAAACAGAAAGAAAAGTATTAGTAATAGGTCAGAGACAGAGTATTAGCAAGTCATTGATGCATACTTAAGAGTACAAATAGGTCAATTGCGGCATTCCACAAACAATTGGGGTACTTTTAAGGACTTTGCGGAAATCAAACCTCAATTGCGGCATCAAAACTACAATTGCGGCAAAACCACACCCTATTGTGCCAACATTCAAAAATTTTCAAAAAAGCACAAATTTTAAAAGTAATAAATGAACGCATTAATGAAAAAGAGGACAAGGTCACTCACCAGACGTCCTGCGCCAGCTAGACGATGATAAGTGCGGACTCAATCTGACACGTGCACAACCCTTGGAATGCATGCCATAGCTCAAAGAACACAGAAAAAAGTAGAGAAAATAGGAGACAAAACTTACCAGAGATCCAGAGCTTGAAGACTTCAAAGTGACAAATGATTGGCTCGCCTAGCTATTTATATAGGTTTCAAAAAAACCCTAATTCCTCCAGGACCTGATTTTATCTTCCTGGACCCTAGAAACTTCAACACTCAATATCAGGGACATAATGAAGCATTTTTTAGATCAGTCAAATACCCAGATAATCAATTTGCACTTTCAACAAATTACTGCTCATGCCACGACTTTTCACTCAAATTTGTTGAGGGGGCATAAATACACCTGCTATCACCAGGACAAGATGGGGCAGGATCAAAACACAGAATCTTTGACACACTGCGACAAGCCACATTGCATCAAAGAGGGGCAAATGTAGACACCTTAAAATGGACAGCCTTGCGACTTGACATTAAAACACTAATTTTCATCTATTAATTAATGGTTTTATAATCATTAATTAATCATCTATTTTCTTCTAAACTCATTTCATCTATTAATTAATGGTTTTTTAATCATTAATTAATCGTCTATTTTTCTTTTAAATTCATACCCAAAATAATCTAATCAAATTCCCAAAATTAATTAAATAATTAATTTTATTTAATTAATTAACCTTAATTGATTAATTACCATTAATTACTTAATTAAATTCAATTTCCTATAGTTTAAATTAAAATATTTAAACTTACTAATTAAATTCTTCCAATTAAATTAATTTAATTTCATTCAATAAAGCAATTCTAAATCAAAAAGAATTCAATTATCTCACATGTTGAAAACTTTAATTATATAAATTAATTAAATAATCAATTATGCTCAAAGAGATAATCCTTAATCATATCACATGGGTTACTCCACCCATCTCTCCAATTCACATGGGTAACTCCACCCACCTCTCCAGTTCTAAAAGGTAACTCAAAATTAGCTCTTCAGTTAACCAAACTCTATCTCCTCTCCCCCAGTTGAAGAGGTGGAGTTTACTTATGGCTTCTCCAGTTCCCTTTGATCTCAACCATTCATCTTCTTATCTCTGGGATTGATCTCAACCGTTCATCTCATTCTCGATTCCTATATAACAAACCCTTCATAACCATTTGAAGGATCCAGGATTTCAAGCTCACATGCGCCATTACTCTGTCAGATTGGTTCTAGCATTCAAGCCATCTTGCGATCACCCACACTTTCAATAGCATATTTCTCGATCCTCCCAAGTCATAGACATTGTCCACACCAATAATGAGCATCAAAAATAGTGTTTTGGAAGGAGTAGAGAGAGACAATAGAAGCTTCAAGCAATTGGGTTTGCATTCATTTGTTTTCCTCTTATTTGCTTGTACATTTTATTGGTTCGTAGTTTCAATTTAGGTAGTATATTTGATTGTGTTACCCCCCTTTGCAAATCGGTGCTACTAACCCTCATTTGTTGAGAGTTACAAAATTTGATCCATGCATACAGAATCTTCTCTGGAAATAGCTCTGTAATTGCATCTTAAGATCTTTCTAACAATAGCAATTCATCAACTTTCCAACAACACTTCAACTATTTCTCAACAACTTAACAACAACAACAGCTATAATCATATAACCTTATATATTGTCTTTACCTTCGACTATGAAACTAATTAGGATTTCCATTTCCCTCCAAAATTTCTTTATCAATTTTAACTAACTCATAGAAACTTGAAATCCTTACCATGTCGGCTATAACACATTTTAAGTTATTATTCCCAACATGAAATATTTCTTTAGTTTTATTCACCAAAACATACCTTGGATTCATACACAAATCTGTACACAACTCCCTAAGAATTAAATTATTCAATTACTCAAATAGTGTACTACATTTTTCATGTTTTCAACATTTACTGAATCGTCCACCGTCATAACTAATTTAGCCAATTAATCAAAATTGTTTAATAACCTTTAGTTTTACATGTTCACTGTATTGACCAATTAAGAGTATCTTCACTTTTTCCTTTACCAGTGTCACCTAAGAGTCATAGACACAAATCATAGTTCACCTGTTGTCTTTACAACTTCCAATGTACTGATAGCAAAACTTGTCTACCTTTACTGATATGTCCTTCAACTGTTATTTTGTTCACCGATTACCTTTACTACTTACCTTCTCTTTATAGATTGGATATAATTGTGTACCAGTTGGTATAACTTCATATACTTACACAAAATAGTCTCACCTATGTAATGGATTTCCATCAATGACAACCATACTCCATAAAATCATCATCAATGTCATCTACCAACATTGCAATCAACATCTGACACAGGTCATGATAAAGAATGAAGTAAATATGACCATAACATGACCAAACAACCAATCCTATTTGTTCCTAAAGGTTTCTAAAGAATTCTAAACACCACCTAACACATCAAAAGGACTTGGATATTACAATACATGATGTTTTGAACAATTCATTATAAAACCATAGCTTATTCAAAGAGAATGGTTCACTTTTATCCTATTTCAATATAATATATTTCTCCTAAGGAAACCTTTCAACCAAATGATATTCAAAACCTATTATGAACCATAAGATTATATCCCTATAAAATCAAATATTGAAAATTCCTATGATCTAGAGAAGGGAAGAACAATTAAACTCACACATACAAACACAACAAATAATAATGCAAGTATGGGAGATCCCCTTTATGGATATATCCTACCTGGAGTTCTCTGAAGAAACCGTTGATGGAGGAAGCCTTGATTACTTTAGTCAAATTATCTATCCTCTTCTAGGAGCACAAAATCACAAACACTCCTTCAGGCTACTTCCAAATCCTCAACAATGCACTTACAAGGATTAAATTTATTTTAGAAAGTTTGCAAAGGTATTCTTTCATGAATCAGAGAACTAAACTATGTTTCTTCCCACATTTGTATTCTTTCCTTCTCAACTCCTATCCTTCCCTTCCTTCCAAATTGACTTCTCCTCCCATAAGTATCTTATAGGAGTCATTACACAGGAAAAGCCCAACTGTTGTAACCATTTGTAACCAATGGTTTGTTAATAGTTTATTAAAGCAACTTTAGCTTTTAGTATAATATTTTTTATTAGCTTGTATGATATTCACGTTTTCAAACTTATTACTTCTTAATTAACATTTTGTAAATCATTTACCTTTGGAGAGGGTAATGCATATTTTCCTAACTCTAATAACAGTTACTTATATATACAAAATGCATATTTATTAGTTCATAACTTAATTTTTCTTTTACCTAGATACCAAACAAATTTCCTCTCAAGGTAAATATCCTCCATTTTAATAATTAATAATTATTTTAATATTCTCATATTACCCTTTAAATAATACAATTTTATAAGTTATAAATACATACAATAATATAATCACATCCTTTTATATATATAATCATATGCATATGTGTGCACCCATATGCCTATCTCTGTGTGTGTGTGTGTGTGTGTGTGTGTGTGTGTGTCTATATATATATATATATATATATATATATATATAATGCATAGACATTAATTTACAAGTAATATAATACACTTATATCAATCTATTATAAGCCATTTTAATACCACATTAGATTATTTACTCATACTAACTATCCTTTCTATTAATTAATCATACCAAAATCGTAAATTCACTCATAACATTAAGAGAATCATAACTCGCATACATTAACAACCAGTCAAGTCCTAAAGATTAATTGTTCCAAGAGGAAAAATAAAAAAGACAACTTAAGACAAGAAAGATAACATGGACAAAAAACATATTACCATCAAGCAAAGCTCAAAATACTCGAGACTAAACCAAGAAAACCTAATCCAAGTGTGAATTATCATACATAGGACAAACATTAGGTTATCCTTACACAAACCTTGGTACTATATCCGGAACAACAACAACTATCAAGGATTTTGAGCGAAAGCTCAGACCTGTGAAGCAAGTGAATTCAATGCCCGGTACATGCAATAATGCATCACAAAGAAGAAATACATCCTCATAGATATACATATAAAATAAGACAATGAAGACAAATGACTAGGATCAAGACATCTGTGGACTTCATCTATGTGAGTAACTATGACTTCATCATATGTCATGCAAACACATCAGACACACACACACACACACACACACATAAAACATGTAGCATTTGTATAAACAAGGGTTAGAATCATAATCCATAGGGTTAGCCTCATTATCAAATCATATAACTAAAAAGATAGTCAACTCCTAAGTCCATATGCAAAGACACCAATAATCATAGATATATACATCAAAGTATCTAAGAGGTATATCATCATCTAAATCTATCCAAATGAAACATAAACATAAGAATATGTTTCATCCATAATAACATCAAAATTTCCAATCTTGTAGTGAAAATCATAGTCATCTTGAGAGTGTATTATACCCTCCTCTCCTAAATTGGGCTTACTCCTAGAATCCTACAAATAAATAAGGATAAGCAGCTCTAAGTCTATCAACATCCTCCCATGTTGTTGAGGCCTCATCACTAGGGTACCATTGGACCCTTTCCTTCCTTATGGTGTGACCCCTAAGGGTCGGTGTCCACTTCTATAGAATACGCATGGACTCAAAATCCAGTTGATCATTTTCCACCTATAAATAATTCCAGTCTAGCATATGAGTCAAATCAAGAATATATCTCCTAAGAATTGAAACATGAAATGCTTCATGAATACAAGAGAGGCTGGGTGGAAAGGAAATTCAATATGCAACTAGTCATATCCTCTCTAGGACCTCTATTGGGATAAAAAATTAGGGTGCCATCTTGGATCCTTTTCCTTAATAGATTGGACTCTTTCATGGGTGTACCCTCAAGGAAACTCTATTTCTAATAGATAAATGTATATTAGTAATGTGAGCATCTGCATACTTCTTATGGTTGTCTTGTGCTAGCACAAGATGTTCCCTTATCTACTCAACATGTTGCTCCATGTCCTACAACATCTCTTGACATTGAATTACTCTGTCCTCTAACCAGTCCCAACTCAAAGGTGTGTGGCATGAATGTACATACAAATCCTAGAATGGTGACATGCCAATAGAGATATGATATTTTTTCTTTATGCAAACTCCACTAAATACAAGTAATCCTTCCAGTGGGTCTTCCTATCCATAACATACATTATGGGCATATCCTCTAGCACCTAGTTAACCTTCTCAGTCTGTCCATCAGTTTCTAGATGATAAGCCAAACTAAATTTCATGTGAGTCCCTAAGGCCTGTTGTAAGGAAGTCTAGAATGTAGAAGTGAATATGGGAACCCAATCATAAATAATCCTCCTTGGAATCTCATGAAGTCTCAAAAAATCCTTCATAAATACTCTGGCTACTGACACTATTGTATAAGAGGATTTCATAGGAGAGGAATGGGATAAAAAATTTATTATGTCAATTGTAACCATGATAGCATCATGTCTCTATGAGGTGGTAGGAAGTCCCACAATAAAATCCATAGAGATAATGTCCCACCTCCATTCTGGATCAAGATGAGGTTGTAGGATACCTACTGGGTGTTGATGCTCATCCTTCACCCTCTGATACTCTATACACCTTGCCACATAGTCTTTTATATCCAACTTAATTCCTGACCAATAGTATAATTGGCACAGATTGAAAAACATTTTCTTCATTCCAGGATGCGCTGAAAAATGTGCCCAGTGGGCTTCTTCTAAGATAACTACATGAAGATCTCTGGAAAAAGGAACATGGATTCAATCCTACTGACATAAAGGCCCATTAGAATCCAAAGAATACCCTGAGAAACATCCCTCCAAGAGCCTTCTTGACTCCAAATATTCCTTCACCTCTGATACCAATAATCTGAAGTGAGGGCCTAAAGAATCCAGCTCCTCAAATCTATACTTAGAGAGAGTGCTGGCATCTCATGCATGTTTCTTCTCAGGGAATCGACCAAAAAACTTTCTTTACCTTGGATATATTTAACCTCAAAATCATACTCGCATAGGAACTGCATCCATCTGTGTTATCGATAATTTAGTTTAGGTTGAGTGAAGATATATTGAACACTATGATGATTTGTATGGAGCTCAAAATTGTGACACAACAAAAAGTGTCTTCACCATACTAAAGCATGGACAATTGTTGCTAACTCAAGGTCATATGTTGGCTAGTTAAGCTCGTGGTCTTCAAGTTTCCTAGACTCATAAGTGATAACTTGACCTTCTTGCATTAATACTACCCAAATCTCCTTAAGTGAAGAATTCATACAAACCAAAAAGTTTCCCGAGGGATCAGGAATTGCCAAGATCAAAGAGCTGGTCAACCTTTCCTTCAAAAACTGGAAGGATGCCTCATACTTCTTTGTCCAAAAACATTTATTCTCTTTCCTCTACACGAAAGTGATGGGGTGAGCTATCTGGGAGAATTACCTAAAAAAATGACACTGCACAACTATTTTAATGTCCTGGGGGAAAACATTTCTAAGATGGATTTTACTTTCTTTGGATCTACTTCTATGCCTCTGTGTGACACAATAAAGCCTAAAAATTTGTCAGATTTGACTCCAAAGACACATTTCTTGGGATTGAGTCAAATATTGTACTTCTCTAATCTTTCAAAGATTTTTGTGAGGATGGAAACATGTGATTTGTGTGTCTTATATTTTTCCAGAAGGTCATCCACATAATCTTCCATAATAACATGCAGAAGGTCATTGAAAATTGTGGTCATTACTCGTTGATAGGTTGATCCTGCATTTTTAAGGCCAAAGGGCATGACCTGATAACATAATGTACCTAAAGGAGTTGTGAATGTAGTTTTGTGTTGATCTTCTGGTGCTATTATGATCTAATTATACCCAGAGAAGCCATCCATGAGGGACATCTCATGTCCAACAGTCAAATACACTATGATATCAATGTTTGGTAGTGGAAAATCATCCTTAGGACATGCTAAGTTAAAGTCTCTAAAGTCTATAAAAATGTGGATGCCTCCTAAAGGTTTACCTACTGGTACAATATTAGAGACCCATTCAGGATAATCAATAGGTCTGATGATCTCTACATCAAGTATTTTTTGGAGTTCGGCTTTGAATAACAAAGAAACTTGTGGATGCATCCTGTGTAACTTCATCTTAATAGGTTTAACCTTTGGATCAACCACAAGATGATGTAAAAATAAATCTATATCTAGTCCAAGCATATATTTCTAGGTCCAGGAAAAATTGGTTTGTTTTGATTGAGGAACTCAGTCATATCCTTGTTTTCTTGATCATTCAGTGATGTTGCAATATATGTAACCTTTGGATTTTCTTATGTACTGAGATTTATTATTATTGTATCTTCTATCAGGATGGCCTATTTTTTGGCTACAAAGATTAAATGGAAGGTCAACTTCTCCATCCTCTAGCACCTTGGAGAGGTTTTCATTAGAGGACATGTCCTTTATTTCATTTTTTCTTCATTCAAAGGTGCCTGCGAGAGGTTTTCACTAGGGGATATTTTATCATTTTTTTTTAATTCTTTTTGAGTTTTGCGACTAAGAGTGTTGACCTAGCTACCAAAGTAGGCTTGTGCATTTAAGTGAATCTGATGTTCGTAGTCTTGGTGATTCTTAAGTCCAAAGAGTGATAACACTATCCCATCTGAATCACATATGTCCAAGGATGGTAGTGAATCTTGTTGATCCCAATAAATTAGGTCAAGATTTTTGAGGGCAAGGCTAGGGGATGAAAGGTTAACTTCTATGATAGTGAGGATATAGGCATAGTCATTAAGGTTATCTTAAATTTATTGGAAAGGTACTTCAAATAATTCTTCTTCAGTGTCTGAATCATATTTGACTAAGCAATAGTCCTTAGTGAAGTTTGCCTTAGTTTCTAAGGATCCCAATCCTTTTCCATGTGGATAGCCCTTTGCTTCAATGAGGGTCCTTCTTCCTATTTCATTTGCTCCAAGACCAATACCATGATATCCCATGCTTTCAATAAAGGGAGTGGCTTTTACATACTTGTCCTTAGGGAAGGTTACTGGTTTCTCTTCTTCTTCCTTGTAAAGCCAATCTATGACATTAGATTCCATGTGTTCATCTGCTAAAGATACCCAATGTTCAAAAGTAGTCTTTTTGCATTTCATGATGTCCTTTTCTCGTGAGGGAACTAATTGTGAATATTTTCCATAAGACTTTGGGGACAAGGGGAGTTTTCCAATGCACATAGCACTTTCAAACATATATTCCCCCATGCCTTGATCTATGAACATTATTTTCTTCTCTAACTCAGGAATCTTCTCTTCGATGGTTTTCTCCTTTCCTTTATCTGAGGGGATTTCTGATGTCTCTTTAGTACTTTTAGAGGAAGATTGTTGAATTACAAGTAGGGTGGGATTCTCCTTTTCAATAGGTTAGCCAAATTCATTCAAAGGACAATAATTTGATTGTTTATCCTCCAATATTTTGCAATATTAAAAGGTTTCTGGATTTCCAAGAATAGTTATTTCTCTGCTATGATGTGGGAACTCTAAACATTGATGATATGTAGAAGGTACACCTTTGATAGCATGTATCCATGGTCATCTCAATAATATGTTGTATGGAAGATCAAGGTCAAGCACATGAAAAAATGTCTCAATTAGAGTCGAGCCCACTTGCAGAGGGAGTGTTATTAAACCTTTTCTCTCCCTTTCTCTATCAGCATAGGCCTTTATAGTGATTCTTTTATTTACATCAAAAAGGTCTTTAGAAAGACCAATATTTCAGATCATTTTTAATGTACATAAATTGAGACCAGATCCACCATCTATAAGGACTCGTTTGATCTTAGTGGAGTGAATTTTAGCTTCAATATGGAGTGAATTCTTATGCTAGAGATCTGGGCCATGGAAATATTTGTCAATAAAAACCAAATTCTCTTGTGCGGCCAAATTCCCAACCATAGCTTGGAACTGGGAAGCGTTGATTTTTTCAGGAACGCATGACTCATTAAGGGTATTTTCAAGAACTTCCTTATGGATGGAAGATGTGCGAAGAAGCTCAAGGATAGATATTTGTGTAGGTGTCTTTCCTAATTGGGAAAACAAATCATGGCATGAAGTAGGCTGAGTGGTTGTGGATGGTGCAGTTGGTGGATTTGCAGAGGTTGATGGATTGTTAGCAGCCTAATTTATGACTCTTTATCTTTGGGTGGTAGCATTGCAATTTGTGCCTCTGAGTGTCAGAGTGTTTACATAGTTTTTAGAGTCTTCAATACATCCGTAGAGTGCATCAAAGCTAAATATATCATTCTCTTCTAGACTTCCACATCTTTGATCTTCGCCTGTGATGGTGTTTGTGGAATAATCATATGGAATGGCATTATATGCGGTGTTTTGATTGTGTTTTGGAAAAGGCTCATGATAGAATTTTAGTTTTGTGTTTGATGATGACAGGGTTTGTCCTTGAACCTCAATTTTTCCATTGTCTATAAGGTCTTGGAAAAAATGTCTCAGTTTCATGCATTTCTTGGTATCATGCCCCTTAATGTGATGGTATTCACAATATTCATTATCTTTATACCAAGTGGGTTTGGGTTGATTTTCATCAAACGACCAAGTATTAGGATATATCATCATCCCTTGATCCACTAATCGTCGAAAGACCACATCAAGTGACTCTACAAGAGAAGTGAATTGTCGGCTTTGTCTATTGTTTTTGTTGTTATTGCTTGTAATGGCCCCTAGGGCCTCACTAAAATTTTCAATTAGGTTTTGAATTGCACTTGAGCATGAATCTTTGTAATATTGTATACTAGGAGAATGCCAATTCCCAATGTTTAACATATATCATTATACATTTAAAACATATTTAGAAACAATGACTGATTTATAATATATACTTAAGCCTTAATTCCTTACTCTTCTCCTAATCACGAATCCTACTGTGGATAGTATAATTACTATGCCAAGGGTGTGTGAAACAATCTATGAGCGGACTCCCTCAAAGCGGGCTCCCTCAAGGCATAACCCCAGTGTTAGGACTACCCATCATGTGACTGAAATTACTTTGCCTTTCCCTTCCAAAAACTCCCTATCCCCTTAGTTGTATTAGAGACTGATTAAGGAATTGGCTTAGTAAATGTTAATATCTTTTATATTCACATATAAGTATAGATGTAATGAAATGCAAACAAGTAATTCACTAAGCATCCTAGATTTGTCATTTGAACAATATCCTCATATAGATTGTATGAATCTTTTCTAACCTTCCTACTAACAACATCATGAGATGGTAGATTTATTGTGCCAAGGGCACGTGAAACAATCCATAAGAGGACTCCGTCAAGGCTTAACCCCATCTTGGTACCTATCCATCTTATGACCAAAATTACTCCACCTTTCCCTTTTACACACTCCCTATCTTACATGAACATTAATAAGAGATAAGGATCAAACTCCTACAATTTGTAGTTTGATTCTTAGACCTATGAATATAGTATTAATCTTTTAGTATGATGATTTATCTCTAAGCATTTGTCTTATTACTATTAACAATATATACACTAATTACTTAATACATTTCTCATTATTATAATTGCTTATCGATTAATTATTATGATTACTTATTAATCAATTTCCCTTATTGCAATTATTTATCAATTATATATAAACCATATATATTCATATCCCTCATTGATTTATGCAAGTCTTAGAATTAAATATTAATAACTTAAATAAGCAAAATAAATTATGGATACCTTTTTAGTTATGGATATTCTGTAATGTCTTTACCCTTGCTGATTTCCACGTGGGTTACCTTTTCTTATCCAATGTTTTTTACTTTTTTCTTAGTGTATTTTCTAAATTGCCTTTTTTAATCCCTTTCTCAATTCTATTTTTAATATATTACAAATCTAAAAGGTGATAACCTTTCAAGGCAATGGGTCACAACTCTTCTTTCCATGTTTCCTTAACAACAATCGGTTTGTATGCATATTGATTCGTTGGCTCCCTTAAGAGAGTCATCTCTGTTGATATGATTGCCACTTAATGATTTATATTATATGGACCAATGTTATACATATTTATTATTATTATATTATAGATTACTATAAAGGATTATATTGCAAATACATTAATACTAAAATAAATCAATATTAATATCAATAGTTAATATTAAATGGATATTATAACTTTATATTAATATTATTTGATTATGATTTATATTATATTAATGTTGATGATTAATTTTATATTGATTAATATTGTAGGTTATAATATAGATCAATATAATAATTGATATTATATTAATATTAAGAATTAAAATTTATATTTATTAATTGATTATATTAATTAAGATTACATTGATTAGTATGATATAATTAAAATAGTTATGAGAGAAATATTTGAACAGAGCAATGGTATTTAAAGATATATTTATATTGTCCATACATCAATTACAATTCGTGACATTGTTGTTGTTTTTGTTATTATTTCAAGGAAATAGATAGGACTAATTGCGGGGTTGTTGTTGAGATTGTTGTTATTGTAATGAATTATTTTGATTATTGTTGTTGTTGTTGTGATTGTTGCTGTGATTATTCTGATTGCCCTGATTAGATGCATGGATATTTTGGACATGCTTGGTATCTGTCACTCCATCATTGACGACCCCTTTGTTTTTGCTCCAAAATTTTAGTTTGTCATTGTTAAAAGAATGGGTATAATGTTTAATGGCACCTTTTTGCAAAATTTCATCCTCAGTGTTCTTCCCTTTCATAAAAAGAGACTCAAAAGTGTCGAGCAAAGCCATTTTCACTTGGAATGACATTTCAGATACCAAGTTTCTTGTGAAGATATCAAACAAGTGATTATCGGGTAGTTTCCAAGGCATACGATTTGCAATGTGTCTCCATCTTTGTAGAAAGCTGGAAAAGGTTTCTCTGTTCCTTTGCTTGGTATTACACAAATCGCTCAATGATGCTTGATGTTCGATGTTGTAGGAATATTGTGCAACAAATTTTTGTGCGAGGTTGGAGAAGGTAGATATGGATCAATGGGGAAGGGTCACGAACCAATCCAGAGCAGGACCACCAAGACTCCTAGTGAAGATTCTCTTTAGATAATTCTCGTTGTAGGCAACCTCCTTGCATGCAATATAAAATTCTTTAAGATGTTGGACCGAGCATGTCTCCCCCTTGTATTTATCAAATTTAGGGATCTAAAAGTTCAGAGAAAATGGTTGCATGGTTATTGACTTATCAAATGGGTAAGGACATATCTCATCAAAGGATAATTCTTTCTTCCCCCAATTTTTTATGCTATACACAAGGCTCTTAATCTCATTAACTTGTTGGGATAAATCAAGAGCATTATTATGAGTGATCTGTGGTCCAAAATATTGTCCACCTCCAAATTATGAGGCTAAAAAGCCTATCGATGTCATGCCAGCTGTAGAAGGAGGTGTATAATGATAAGCTTGAGATGTTTGTTGAGTGGATGTTTTCATGGTAGATGAATGAAATGTGAATTGTGATGATGAAACCGAAGGGATAGATGTTTGTCCTATATTAAAAACACTAGCACCCACTTCATGAGATGTGTTTGTTGTGCTATGAGTGTTGTTATGTGAAGTTGTGTTGGGAAAAACATTGAGGTTCTATTGAAGTTGTTCATTTGTTAATTGGAATAGTGGTTGTGAAGTTGATATGGGTATTTATGTAGAAGGCCTACTAGAAGTGGCATTGCCTCGGTCTTGTGATGATGTTTCATTAGAGGCTGAGGTTGTGGCCATGTTTGCAACAGTTGTAGCCCTAAATATATTGCTGACAAGGAGAGATTCATCAAAATCGGCAGGTACTATGACACCATTCTTGATAAGCTTCAGGAATATATGTCTATTTTTTTGGTTAAAGACCTTGTCAACCATCTCTATAGTGTATGGATCACTGAGTAAATTGTTCACTTGAGTAGGCCTTTCATCTTGATCCACCAATTCATTTTCTTTAGGAGCATTGGTGATGTCTTCAACGTGTGTCGTATGGCCTTGAAAGAATGGATGAGAAAAATGATTCTCATCATCATGGTTGGTGTTTGTTTGCGTGCACCTCATGTTTTTAGTTTGGGATCAAGTAACTATCATACAATGGTGACCTCTGAAAGATGAAAGATGAAGTTTTGGATATTAGGTGTTTGAAAGATTTGATGGTGATGAAAAGATGAACTTAGGAGAAAAATATTTGGACTTTGATATGATTTTTATTAGATTTGGATTGATTAGATTGGATTGATTTGATTAAATTTGGTTTGATTTGATTGAGATTGATTATTTTTTATCGAATTGGATTTAAAGGCTTTGAGATAATAAAAAACCCAAAGTGATACAAGACCTTATGATGATACAAACAAAAGGGATTGATTTGGATAATATCTTCTTCTACTTGGAGATAGACTTATGATCCCAAGGAAAATAGGATAATATTAATGGAACTAATTACTTGAGATGAACTAATGTTCTCCAAGTTATAATTTGATTAAGTGTGTTTGCTAGAAGTGAAGGTCTATAACACTTTGATTAAAATCTTTCAACTTAAGAAGGATGAAGGAATGAAAGATGGGATTTGATTTGCTTGTAGTCCAAAGATGATTGATTTTTACTCCAAGAATAAAAGTGGAAGGAATGGTGATATTATGAAGATATGGAGGTGATGAATTGATTTATGATTGGATTCAAGGTTCAAAGGTCAACAATGAAGCTCATCTAGTCATATCTCTCAAAATGAATAAAGGAGCGACTCACATCATTTTTGGCCACAACATAGAAACCTTGTTGTTTAAGATGATGGTGTCAAATTTCTCAATGTCTTTGATTTCTTGTTGAATCCATTTGATTATATGTTGGTTTGCCTTGGCTTTTCTATCAGCTTCTTTCTTCTCTCTATAGACACGGGGAACCAAAAGTTTTACTTTCTTTGCTTTCCTAAATCGGTCATGTCCCGTAGAGGGAATGTTGGTTTTGACTAGGTAAATGTGTGTTTTATGATAAATGTTTTCAAGAGCCTCTAGGAAACTAATTTTTTTATGTTTTTGCAAGGTTTGATTGCTCTCAATTTTTAAGTAGAGATGATTGTTCTCAGACGCAGATGAAGATCTATGGAGATGAAAGTCTCAGGTCATAGATGATAGTTTGATTCCAGAGCACTTTTTTGACTGATTGATGAATTTTGATCAATTGGATTTGTCTGGTCTGGTTCTAAGTCAATCTATTCATTGGCAAGAATTAGTTTTCAAGCATTTAAAACATAAGAAAATAAGAATCATATGTCTAAAAATAGTCCAGCAAGGGACAAAGCAACCTTGCACGATTCAAGTAGTAGTGACAATGAAGTTGATATGCAATAATGTATCTTTGAGGTATGTATGTTTTATTCAAATCACAGTGAAGACAGTCAAGCAATTCCTACCCTAAAGAATTAGAAGAGCATGAAAATCCTCACTCACAAACTTAGGCACACTTCAAGATATAATCAGAATACGACCACTACCAACCACACAATAGGTTAACAACATCATATTAGCTAACTCTAAACACTCAGGAAGGCATGATATGGTGATTTTTTTGGGGAGGTTACTATCCTCCTTGCACTTAGAATATCACACTTTCGGGGGTGAACTGGGTAGCTTCTACACTAGAGTGCTTAGTAAGTGCATCCATTCACAACTATCCCTTGCAGTCTCATAAACATGATTGAGGCCTATAACCCTACCAGTACTTAAATAATATAGTCTCACACGCTGGATTGAATCCTCACAACCCTAAAATTACCAAGCATAATAATAAATTCTTAGAATAGCTACATCCTCTGAGACTTTAATCTCAAGGATATTTTTTATTATAGTGGGTTGGAAGAGGATGGCTTGGGGCCTTGTTCCCACTTGAGTCATCCCAGGAGATTTTTCCCTCAACCGGCAGGCTCACTAAAGGTAATGCAATAAATGAAATGGATTGGAAACTTAGGAGTTTGGATTTATGATTTTCCACTAGGGAAAAGAACATAATCTCCTATCCATGTTATTTTTGATGAACTATAACTGATTGAATGTTTGAAGTAGTTAAGTTGATGATCACTGTAATGCCCCACCAAGGAACCATAGAGGACTGACCATCTAATCTCCAAAGATGAAGTCAATTTTTTTTTACTCAACTATTACAATTCAAATTATCAAAAGAATTGATGCACATATGCTCACAAAACATGAATGCAACATAACTGAAGATTTCCTAGTCCTCACAAGTTCCCTAACATTTATACTCAAACAATATTGATTAATCTAATTACATTTAAGAGTTCCATAATGAGTTACAAGTCTAACATATTTATAACACTTCAGAATAAATGACTATTTCCTGATGAACATGTTTCAATGAGTAGTCACCAAAATTTAACTTACCAACACCAACCATTATTCATAACTAACTAATGGAATTCATAACATCTATAAACCATATTTTTAGTTTCATATAGACATTAGGGTAAAGATTATCATTCATTATCGCATACCCTACCACCTAGAAATATATTGAACTAGATGTATTTTAAGGCACCAACCAAAATGTTCCTAACTCATTCTTAATATCAATCATAAGTTAACAATATGTGAATCAATTTATTGAGGTACTATCACAGGTTACACTGAACCAAAAATATATTGTACTTCTTTACTATAAACTTTCCTTAATATTTTGCATCTCATTTCTCAATTATACAATTGATTGCAATTCTATTATCATTTTATCATTTCCTATAGTTCTTCTTATCTAACAATAACATTTCACTTTGATATAAACACGAGTTCATTCATTAACCAATCATTTCCTAGTATTCCCTTTTAGTCTATTATTTAAGAGAAGTTACTTACCACAACAATATAAGTTAGGTCCATATCCACAAAACACAAGAGCACAATATGATTAACTTTTCATGTAAGAGATCACTTACTATAAGATATCATAAGAGTGCTACAAATGACAAAGTTCAGAATATTTCAATACCTGTAACATATGCAAGTAGGAGTATAACTTTTCCCTTCATGTCACCTCGAAATACCCATTCCCATTACATTGATTCTCCTTTCATTTACATTACCCAATAAGGGCTCTCAATAAATCAATACATCAAAATTACAGTTCATTGAAGTACATGATACAAAAGTAGAATCCTTGACAGCTTAATTCCAAGCATGAATCCAAAGGTAAAGACATCCATGCAACCACAAATAGTACCTCGATAAGATTAACCACCCAACCACATGGAACCGTGAAGTCCCACTCCCCTGTGCTAGGAGATAGAACCAAGGTCCACACAAGTTCTAAGGAAATCTAAGGCCAACAATACACCTTTCCCAAAAGAACCATCCCAAAGAAAAAACAAGAAACACAAAATACAACCAAGTATCCAAACATCACAAAATATGAGTGAGGGCTCCAGATTACCAACTAGGTGAGTGTCATCACATAGCCTGTGTATTGGGATCCTCCCTAGAAAACATGTAACATTGGTCCCCTCTCAAATTTTAAGGATCCACCTTGGCCATTACCCATGGTACCGGTGCTCTAACAGGTCTATGCGGACTTTAACACTTCTTATCTTTTATTATGTTTTAAACTCACCCTTAACCGAACTTCATTTTAATGGTTATCACTTGATTAAGAACTCACCCATAGGATCTCCTAGCAACCACTTTAGGTCCTAGCACCTATGGTGAGCCATGCACCTAAGGTACCTTGTTTTCGTACTTAAACATGCCATCAAAAATGGACTTTTAATCACTACAAAACATCTAGTCCCTAGGTTTAGGAAAATCTCATGTCTTCTCAAACCTTCAGGATGAGTCCAAACCCTAACAATATGCAGAATAAGGATAATAACAATATATGGCCATCAAAAGAAACCTTGATAATGATATGACGCTTTCTCATACACAAAATTAGAGATAGAACATAGACAAAAATAACACCAAATTAAATAAACTATCAAAAGAAAGGGTGATAAAATGACATCCCAATCCTTCCAAAAATTAACGATACTTAAATAGGAATTTAACCACTACCCAAACATAAAATTCACAAAGAATTAAAAACCACACATGAATACATAATCCCACCCAATAATAGATAGTGAAAAACTCACCAATCCTATAGATTAGATACAGACACTTATTTACAGATTGCATCATGAATGTTTTAAAACTACATTACTTAACTATATATCTAATCAATCATATAACACTCAAAGTAATAAACAAATTTCATAAATGAATTACCAGACATGCTCAAGAACATGGGAATTAATTCTAGTTCTAGACTCTACCTGGGCTACTCCAAAGAATTTCCTTGGTGTTTTGAGCAATTCCATAAGCCTCCAGACTTTTCAACTTCCTTCTTGTTGTCCTCCTGGATAGACCCGTGCACATATATCTATAACTTTTTAATCACACCATTATTCAATCAATCCAGTGAGAATTGACGCAATTTATTTGTTGCCAACATATCCAAAATTTAGCATGATCCAATGGTTGGTTAGCAAGATATGGCCTCCGCATCAGGACTGTATTTTTTTATGCAACTTGTATTTCTCCATTTTCTTAGAAAAATAAAACATTGTTGTCTTCCTTAACTCTTGATGAAATAGCCTCATTTAAAATTGAAAATCCTCTTCTGAGAATCACCAAAAAACCAAGTCTCCTTCCAAAATATTTCACCTTATACATATAGAAAACTATATGGTTGGAGGATTTGCTTTACGGGAAGCAACTTCTCCAACTTCCACAGTTGGTTTCTAAATAAACACTTCAATTTATTTATTAACTTAATTCAGCTTATGTAGTACTCAAATATATTGATGATAAGAAATCTGATCAATTATAGCCCATTGGTAACTAGCTAGTCTTACTCATAGGAGGTTTCAGGTTCGAATCTCCTAGAAAAGCTAGTTTTGCCAATTAAACATAATGATATCTTATTATTTTATTTACTTTTATATCACAATACAATATTACATCACAAAACCAATACATATATTCATATCTTTATATATACACAAATATATTTATATATATACACAAACTATCCTTAGGATGAACATATTATCCAACATATTTTGAAAGCATCTCATCATATAATCAAATAAGAGAAAGCATAGAGTTCAAGTATGATGTCACTAGGGTATAAGAACCTGTAATACAAAGTAATACTAATTAATTACAAAGCAATGGTCAGATTGAATCCATAATATGATCCATTAGGTTATTTGGGTTAATCCCTAATCAATATTTAACATCACAATCATTCATAAAATCATACAAGAGTGTTAATAATGGCTAGGTTAAGTACATAGATAACCTAATCTTTATGGAAATTTTGAACATATATACACCATCCAGAACACATTCATAAAGGTATCTTAATCAACTTAATTCATCCAAGTGTACTCAAACTATCAAAAAGGAAGTTCCTCACACAACAAACATATTAGATTGTTTTATAACATGATGTTCCTAAAATATCATGAACACATAGTTGACATCACTACTCAAAGAGAAATATACATTAAACACTTACGTGGAGATGAGATGGATTGGATTAGTAACTTTAATAATAATCATTAGTAGAGAATAAAAGTCTCAAACTTCCAACATGCATATCAGGTTTTGTGTGGGTTGGAGGGGCATTACATCCTCCCCCCCCCCCCTTAGTTTTGACTTACTCTTGAAATTCGGTAAGTACTAAAATGTTTACCACTTCTACANCCCCCCCCCCCCCCCTTAGTTTTGACTTACTCTTGAAATTCGGTAAGTACTAAAATGTTTACCACTTCTACATAATGATTAAATATCTAACAAAAATTACAGGATATATTCAAGTAATCCCTCTATCAAGGTTTCATAAATCTTTCCTTGTTTTAACTTATTTTAGATTATCATAAATACCTCGTGGATAATTCATGAAAAATACTATCATAATGCAAGGACACTAAGAAGACAAGATGCATAAAAGTATAACATGTTTCCAATTCTAAACCACTTCATAACCCTAGATAGTTCCTTCTTACACATTCCTACTAAGACTAATATTAGATTAAAAAAAAAGAAAGCATGGTTTATATTGATATTCTACTTTTTTTTCTTCAAATAAAATTTCTTATTTATTGTAACAAAGACAAGGGGTAAGAATTCTTGGTAACATCTCAAAAATCTAGCAAAATATAAAATATGAGTCACAAAGTATCACATTCGTTAGTATGATAAAATATCACTTTAAACTTTTAGGAATAAAAGCACTTTTAAAATTCGTAAGCAATTTTCAAATAGGGACCCTAAAATACAAAACCAATACAAGATGGCCTAAAACATTTATATGAGAAATCAACTTATCACATTCAACCAATCATTATTCATCTTATAATTTATCTTAACACCTAGTTCTATAGACAACTCTTAGAAAACACAAAACATTTCCTTATTAAATAGTGACTATTAATTCCCTATCATCAAGTGTCTCAAATATACCCCAAAAAATATTATAAATCGCACACATAATGACACACTTTTACAAGAGTAAAATCAAAGACATCTACTATAGAGATATAATCATTAGATTACCCTATCCATACGCCTAGACAAATTCTGACAGTTTAGCAAGTTATTGCATCATTAATTTAGGATACCATTCCCTGCAGACTATATGTCAGGCACTAGTACACCACACCTACTTCCTATCAAATTAAATAGTAAGATGATGAGTCTATATAAAATATTGATTTAGAACTATTCATAGAGCCATTAAGAGGAGGAAAAACACATCGCCACTACCCAAATACCACTTATTATGCTACCAATATATTAATGAGCTTTGCCTTTTCTTTCCTCAATAAAATTCAGGAGTACCCAATCATACCCTTAGCCTAATATGAATTTATTAATAAATATAACAACATATGATTGATTTCTTTTAACAAGATAAAGGTTCATATCCATATAGATAAACATGAAATCCTATTCCATTTACATTCTATAACTCAACAACCCTATACTATGGATATCCAACCAGAAATATTACCATTAAAATGATGCTTATCATGCATACTTAAGCCAAATTCATTTGCATAATTCTTATTGATGGTTTCATCTATTCACTAGGAATCTAGAAAATACACATTTAAAGTGCAACTTTTACTTCAAAATTTAAGATAGAAAATCAAATACCAACTCCAAGAGAAAATAGTTGGATGTTAGTATATTCTTACCTTAGTCTTTCTTGATTAATTTTGTACCTATTAACATGGAATTCAAAAATGATATAACTTTTTCAAAATAGGAATAAAATACGTCTTCCTTTAACCCAAACATGAATGATAAAACCTTGGGGACATAATTCCTTTACCCAAGGGTTTTCTAACTAGACACATAAATATTACTCAAGGTATTAATTTCATATTTCTTTTCCCTAAGAAAACTTTAGTCCTTCAAAACTTATTCTAAAAAGGTGAAACATAGAGGGAAATATATTTGTTCTTTCTTTTCATTTCCCTACTTCGAGAAGGGTAGAGAAGAGAGAGGTACTTCATATCAAACAAATCATATCCATTACTTGATTTTATAATCTCATCACAACATTATAAACATATTTATCGATGCGTACATTATAAGTTCTCCTTCTATTAGTCATGAAAGTATAATAAGTAATAGAAAGGAAGGGACAACATGCATTAAAATTTTAACCTCAACATGACACCAAACTTTCAACATTTACATACGTACGAACCAACACAATATAAATTTTAATCCAGAAACAAAATATTACTGTTTTGAGTGCTACCTTAATCACTTCTTAATTCATGTAAATAATTCAATTCTAAAATCCAAGTGAACTCTTCTCTCTTTCACAATCACTAGGCATATTGTTGATAGTTATTTTAAAGATTACGTCTATGAACTTCAATTAGTATTATACAAAAAATAACAGAATGGGGAGTCATCCAAGGAAAGAAGTGTGTATAGTCCTTAACATTTCTTGAAATAATTAATTTAAAATTAAATCAAAACACATGTCATGACATTTAAGAGATGCATTGGCATATATGAACGATCAAAAGAAATATTTTCTTCCAAACACTTTAGGTTTCAAACAATATAAGTGAAAAGGTGTAGACTCCCTAGTGAGTAATTTTCACCTAAGTGGAACATTTATTTGAACCCATTATTAACCCAAAAACAAAATCTTCAAAATGTAAGTAAGTTTCTAAGATAATTCAATATGAGTACTCTCTAGTATTTTTCCAAAACACTAATAACAGAAACACAAAAAGATGCCATTTTCATAACTAAAATTCAATTTTGCAAGAATGATGCTAACATAAGTAATAAATATAATACAAGAGCTTAAAGGGTAAGCATAGGTGAGTTATGAGTCCCAGAGTTTCCATTGTGGAAACCTAGGGCTATGATACCAGATGTAACGCCCCGTCAGGGAACCATAGAGGACTGACCATCTAATCTCTAAAGCTAAAGTCCAATTTATTTTTTACTGAACTATTACAATTCACATTATCAAAAGAATCAATACAAATATGCTCACAAAACATGAATGCAACATAATTGAAGATTTCCTAGTCCTCACAAGTTCCCTAACATTTCTACTCAAACAATATTGATTAATCTAACTACATTTAAGAGTTTCATAATGAGTTACAAGTATAATATATTTATAACACTTTAGAATAAATGACTATTGTCTGATGAACATATTTCAATGAGTAGTCACCAACATTTAATTTACCAACACAAACCATTATTCATAACTAACTAATGGATTCATAACATTTGTAAACTATCTTTTTAGTTTCATATAGACATTAGGGTAAAGATTATCATTCATTATCGCATACCCTACCACCTGGATATATATCGCACTAGATGTATTTTAAGGCACCAACAAAAATTTTCCTAACTCATTCTTAATATCAATCATAAGTTAACAAGATGTGAATCAATTTATTGAGTTACTATCACATGTTACACTAAACCAATCAATATAGTACTTCTTTACTATAAACTTTCCTTAATATTTGGCATCTCATTTCTCAATTATACAATTGATTGCAATTATATTATCATTTTATCATTTCATATAGTTATTCTTATCTAACAATAACATTTAACTTTGATATAAACATGAGTTCATTCATTAACCAATCATTTCCTAGTATTCCCTTTTAGTCTATTATTTAAGAGAAGTTACTTACCACAACAATATAAGTTAGGTCCTTATCCATAAAACACAAGAGCACGATATGATTAAATTTTCACGTAAGGGATCACTTACTATAAGATATCATAAGAGTGATACAAATGACAAATTTCATAATATTTCAATACCTATAACATATGCAAGTAGGAGCATAACTTTTCCCTTCATTTCACCTAGAAATACTCATTCTCATTGCATTGCTTCTCCTTTCATTTACATTACATTACATTACCAAATAAGGGCTCTCAATAAATCAATACATCAAAATTACAGTTCATTGAAGTACATGATGCAAAATTAGAATCCTTGACAACTTCCAAGCATGAATCCAAAGGTAAAGACATCCATGCAACCACGAACAGTACCTCGATAATATTAACCACATGGAACCGTGAAGTCCCACTCCCTCGTTCTAGGAGATAGAACCAAGGTCCACACAAGCTCTATGGAAACCTAAGGCCAACAATACACCTTTCCCAAAAGAACCATCCAAAAGAAAAAATAAGAAACACAAAGTACAACCAAGTATCCAAACATCACAAAATACAAGTGAGGGCTCCAGATTACCAACTAGGTGAGTATCATCACAACCATAGCCTGTGTATTGGGATCCTCTCTAGCAACCATGTAACATCGGTCCCCTCTCAAATTTTAAGGATCCACCCTGGTCGTTAACCATGGTACCGGTACTCCAACAAGTCCATGCGGACTTTAACACTTCTTGTCTTTTATTATGTTTTAAAATCACCCTTAACCCAAGTTCATTTTAATGGTTATCACTTGTTTAAGAACTCACCCATAGGATCTCCTAGCAACCACTTTGGGTCCTGGCATCTATGGTGAGCCACCCACCTAGGGTACCTTGTTTCCCTACTGAAACATGCCATCAAAAAGGGACCTTCAATCACTACAAAACATCTAGTCCCTAGGTTTAGGAAACTCTTCTATGTTCTCAAACCTTCAATATGAGTCCAAACCCTAGCAATGTGTAGAATAAGAATAAGAAAAATATATGGCCATCAAAAGAAACCTTGATAATGATATGACACTTTCTCATATGCAAAATTAGAGATAGAACATAGAAAAAAATAACACCAAATTAAATAAACTATCAAAAGAAAGGGTGATAAAATGACATCCCAATCCTTCCAAAAATTAACAATACTTAAATAGGAATTTAACCACTACCCAAACATAAAATTAAGAAATAATTAAAAACCACACATTAAGACATATTCCCACCCAATAATAGATAGTGAAAAACTCACCAATCCTATAGATTAGATATAGACACTTATTTACAGATTGCATCATGAATGTTTTAAAACTACATTAATTAACTATATATCTAATCAATCATCTAACACTCATAGTAATAAACACATTTCATAAATGAATTACCAGACACACTCAAGAACATGGGAATTAATTCTGGTTCTAGACTCTATCTGGGCTACTCCGAACAATTCCCTTGGTGTTTTGAGCAATTCCATAAGCCTCCAAACTTTTCAACTTCCTTCTTGTTGTTCTCCTGGATAGACCCGCGCACAGAGATCTATAAATTTTTAACCACACAATATTTATTTGATCGCTCCAGTGATAATTGACACAATTTAGTTTTTGCAAACACATCCACGATCTAACAGTTGGTTAGTAAGATATGGCCTCCGCAACAAGACTGTATTTTTTATGCAACTTTTATTTCTCCATTTTCTTAGAAAAATAAAACATTGTTGTATTCCTTAACTCTTGATGAAATAGCCTCATTTAAAATTGAAAATACTCTTCTAAGAATCACCAAAAAACCAAGTCTCCTTCCAAAATATTTCACCTTATACATATAGAAAACTATATGGTTGGAGGAGTTGCTTTACGGGAAGCAACTTCTCCAACTTCTATAGTTGGTTTCTAAATAATTAATAGTTTAAAACTTCAATTTATTTATTAACTTAATTAAGCTTATGTAGTACTCAAATATGTTGATGATAAGATTTATATGATCAATTAACTCATATAGCCCATTGGTAACTAGCTAGTCTTACTCATAGGAGGTTTTGGGTTAGAATCTCCTAGAAAAGCTAGTTTTTCCAATTAAACGTAATGATATCTTATTATTTTATTTACTTTTATATCACAATACAATATTACATCACAAAACTAATACATATATTCATATATTTATATATACACAAATATATTTATATTTATATATAAACATATATGTGTGCACCCATAAATACATACATATACATATATTTAGTCACGCCAAAAACTTATTTAAACACGTAATATATCTATTATATATAAATATATATTTATTTATTTATCTGATAAAATAACCAAGAATCATAAACATAATTAACAATAATAAAAGAACAAGGTCAACTTACCAGAACACAAATCTCTAAACCATCAAAATAATACAACCGAAGCCCAAATAGGGTGACTTCCTAAAAAGGGAACCTAAGTCAAAAGGGGTCTACTTGGGGAAACTTTGGTAAAGTCTCCACGACAACAACATTCAAGGATTTTAAAGGCACACTTGGACCTGTGTGGCCAGGTGGAGTTGATGCCTAGTACCTGCATCCTGCATCACCAAGTTGAGAAACACACATATATATATGTACAATAAGTGGCAGACAAGGAGGGGGATTGCAACATCATGTGGATCTCCCACAGAAGTGACTATGACTGCATTCCCTCATCCTACACACACACACCATACAACACTCATTCTAAATCATGATTGCGTTAGTGTTTGTTAGCTCCATAATAATCTCAAAATAAAAATGAACTATCATTATTGATAATGTCATCATATATATAAACCAAATTCCATTAAATATTCTAAGAATATAATTCATTAGGTGACAATCAGATCATTTACAAACTATCCTTAGGATGAACATATTATCCAACATATTTTTAAAGCATCTCATCGTCTAATCAAATAAGAGAAAGCATAGAGTTCAAGTATGATGTCACTAGGGTATAAGAACCTGTAATACAAAGTAATACTAATTAAATATAAAGAAAGGGTCAGATTGAATCCATAATATGATCCATAAGGTGATTTGGGTTAATTCCTAATTAACAGTTAACATCACAATCATTCATAAAATCATACAAGAGTGTTAATAATGGCTAGGTAAAGCACATAGATAACCTAATCTTTATGGAAATTTTGAACATATATACACCATCTAGAACATAGTCATAAAGGTATCTTAATCAACTTAATTCATCCAAGTGTACTCAAACTATCAAAAAGGAAGTCCTCACACAACAAACATATTAGATTGTTTCATAACACGATGTTCCTAAAATATCATGAATACATAGTTGACATCACTACTCAAAGAGAAATATACATTAAACACTTATGTAGAGATGAGATAGATTGGATTAGTAACTTCAATCATAATCATTAGTAGAGAATAAAATTCTCAAACTTCCAACAGGCATAATCAAGTTTTGTGTGGGTTGGAGGGGCATTACAATCACCAAGATACAGAAAGTTAATGCGAGACATTAAATCAGTTAATGTATAGTATTGTCATTGATGTCAACTTAATATAATCAGATTGGTCATATTTATATTGTCATAGACTTCAAAGAACCAAAGGAATAATGTTTATGTTATCAATAATGCATAAAAGTTTGGTATACACCAAGTGATAACAAACATCGACAGACAGTGCACACCGACGGATAGAGAACCCTGAGAGAAGATTCACAGTGATACCTGAGAAAGCATTACCAATGAAGAACCTAAGTGATACCCAAGTAGAACTGAAAGTCATAGTGTTTCCCGATGGATAGACAACCCCGATGGACAGAGATGTCTGAGGACAACTGAAGTCAAGACCGAGCAAAGAAGAAGTTAAACACCGATCAGAACTAAATTTTAGAAACAATAGAAGACTTAGATGGTAGGAGCTAAACATAGAGTTAACTGATTGATTACATTGTTTTCATCGACCAGTTTAAAGAAAGAGATGCGCTAGAGTTTTAAAGATAGTTTTATTCCAGTTGTCAAGGAGAAATCTATGGGATAAAACTAAAGCATGTTTTAAAAGAAAGAATGGTGAGATTTACAGATCACATCAAGAACAAGAAAGATAAGGAAGACAAGGACTTAGAAATGGTCGAAATCATGTCTATAAAGAGACAAGCTAATTCATTATGAATTAGGGGTGAATAGAGAAGAAGATGCTAAAGAGAATACTGGTGAAGAAAGAAGTCTTCATACAGTTCTGATCAAACAAGCTAAAGAACAGAGCTAAAGTTTTTTGTGAACACCGAGCAACAGAGAAGCAACAACATCACCAAGAAGAAAGAAGTGTAGCAAAGGAACAAAAGAGAAACATTGATCAGAAAGCTGTTATGAACTTACAATAGATCTGAACATCTGCAAAGTTTAGTTGTATTTATGAATAGATCATTTACTATTTCAACTTAACCATTGGATCAAAAATTCTCTTAACCGAGAAGGATTTAACTATCCTTTATATATTGAGATACATCCCAAGGAGTATCAAAAATTTTCTCATGAAGATAGCATAGTGAATGCCAGATATCAAGTGACAAACTATTATATTAAAATACTCTAACAAGATCGCACTTAACAGTGTGTTTGTAACCTTTAACAGGGTTGGCTCTTCAACGAGCTCACTTTAGAAGAGTGAAAATTTTGGGTTACCGGTCCCAAGTGGATTTTTCCTTAACAGGGTTTCCACATTAAAAATTCATGTGTCAAATGTGTATATGGTTAATTGCTTTGATGTTTTGCTTTACACGTTATTAAAATAGGATGATCGGTAAACACTAAGTTATTTACTGCATTTCTGTAAAGGCTAGACTTCTAATTGGTAAAGCTTAAGAATAAGGATTAACAGTGAACTCTGAATAGTAGTTATTTGATCAGATTGTTTAAAGGCATACATCTTGTAGGAGTGAAGATAACTAGAGGCTTATATTTCTGGTATAAAGTTTTATTGGATTAATTTTTTAGGCCACAGATTCACCTCCCCCCCCTCTCAGTTATTCTAAAAATTGGTATCAAAGCTTGTGTGCTTAGAAAGGGAGTTTAAAAACTCAAGAAAAAGATCACAAGATGAGAAAACAAGATGTGCCTAAGTTGAATAAAGACAACTTTGCATCATGGAAAAGCAGGATAAGACTCCACCTATCAGGTATTGGAAATGATATTACTCAACACTTGGATGTTGAATATGTTTTGCCTACAGGACCTCATACACTTGATCAATTGAGAGAAAAGCATGAGCACAATCCTATGATGATAGAGCTTGCTTCCTCACTCTCTGATGTTGAATTTGAAGATGTCAAAACATGCACCATTGCAAAGCAAATGTGGGACAATCTGAAGCTAGAACATGGAGGAGATGCAAATGTGCTAAGAGCTAAGGTAGAAAGCCTAAGAGGAAGGTTTGATGACCTAAGGATGAAAGAACGAGAAAACATCACTCAATATAGCTGCAAAATCAAAGAGGTAGTCAATACTATCCGGGGAGTAGGAGGTGTACTTGAAGAAGAAACTATGGTAAGTAAAATTATCAAAACCTTATTGTTTGTTTATGCTATTAGAGTATCTTATGTACAAGAAATGAGAGCATTAGCAAATAATAATGTCACTCTAGATAGTTTGGTTGGTAGACTCATTTCATTTGTGATGAATAACTTTGACAACAGTGTCTTACCATCTATTGAGTTTGCATTCAAATCTTCTTTGAAAATAAGTAAGTCAAGTCATAAACACACTATGAGAAATGATAGTGAAAGTGATAGTGATGACCAAGATCTTGATGAGATTGAGGCACTAATGGCTAGAATATTGCAGAGAGGCAAAGGTAGATACAAAGGTAAATTACCACTTGTATGTTTTAATTATAAAGAGATTGGACACTTTGCTGCTAGATGTCCTAACAAAAGAAAAGAAGATAGAAACAGTGACAGATCATATGAAAAGAATTTTGACAGAGGTGATGACAGAGATTACCAAAGAAACCAATAATCTGACAGAAGATACAACCGAGAATACAAGGACAAAGGGAAGAAAGCTTATTACCTAGCTGAGAACAAAGCTAAGAATACTGACACCAAATCTAATTAAGATATTGAGGTGGTATTTGTTGCTATGAAAGATGATTTAGATGAAGAAGAAAGGTATGTAGAAACTACACTCATATCTAAGGTTAGTAAGAATGATGTCTAGATTATTGATAGTGGATGTACTCACCACATGACTGGAGAGAAGGAAAATTTTTAAACTTTTGAATACTACAATGGTGGATCAGTAAGAATGGGTAATGACTCACCTTGTTCGGTTGAAGGTAAAGGAACCATAATGTTGAATAATTTGATTAGATGTGTAAATGCATACTAGGTAAAAGGGCTTAACTATAATCTATTGAGTGTTTCACAGCTGAATAACATAGGTCACCGAGTTGCATTTGAGAACAAAAAGGCAAAGATCTTCAATGAATCAAGAAGGTTGATTGGAACTGGTGAACAAACAAAAGGTAACATGTTCTATCTTGATGATATAAACACCACCTTTTTAATGGCTAGAAACGAAGACATATGGTTTCAATCCATACAAGGCTTTGTGTAGTCTACATGTTTCTCTTGTTAGGATCAACAAACCCTTCTGGTTGTTTAATGTATACCTCTTCCTCTAGTATTCCATTCAGGAATGTAGATTTGACATCCATTTGGTATACCTTGAATCCTTTGTATGCAACATAAGCAAGTATAATTATGAGTCCTTCTAGTCTAGCAACGGGTGCAAAGGTTTATCCATATTCAATACCTTCTTCTTGTGCATATCCCTTACATACTAATCTTGATTTGTTCATTGTGACTTCTCCATTCTCATTCAGCTTGTTTCTGAATATCCATTTGGTATCGATGATATTTTTGTCATCTGGTCTCGGTACTAGTGTCCATGTTTTGTTCTTCTCTATCTATTCTATCTCTTCATTCATAGCACTGACCCATTCTTCATTTTCAAGTGAAGGATTAACATATTAAGGCTCAAAATCATAAATTAAACATCTAGTGTTTAGTGACCTACTTCTTGTTCTCATTCCAGCCTTCTTGTCTCCTATGATCTAGTTTTGTGGATGATGTCTTCTGACATAATTGGCAAGTATTGGTTCACCTCTTTGTTCATACTTTTGATCATCATCTTGACCTTCATTCTAATCTCCATCGCTCGGTACATCATCTTGAGCAATTTCCTGATTTTCAATGTTTGCGGCCTAATGCTCGGGTGCATTATTCTGTCACTTGGGAATGATACATTGTTGCTCAGGCAGAGTGTCAGGTCATTCCATATAAACAAACATGTTGTAGTCTTCTGGTTCTTTTATGCTTTCCTCATCATTTTTCTCTGCAAATTCATGTATTTTGACATTTGCACTTTCAATTATTTTGTCAGAGGATTTGTTAAGACATTTATAAGCCTTGCTTTTGGTAGAATACCCTAAAAATATTCCTTCTTCACCTTTTGGAGTCAAGATTTACATTTCTATCATCTTTCAAAATATAACATTGACTTCTAAAAATTCTGAAGTGACTTACATTGGGTGTATGTCCATACCATAGCTCATAGGGTGTCTTATTGGTGTCATTTTTCAATTGAACTTTATTTAATGTGTAGAAAACAAGATTGACAGCTTCCCTCTAGAATGTTTGAGTGATTCCTTTCTCAATCATCAGTGTTCTGGCACAATCAACAATGAATATGTTCCTTCTTTTAGTAATCCCATTTTGTTATGGTGTTCTTGGTGCAGAAACCTGTCTTTGAATTCCATGCTCATCGCAAAAGTTAGTGAATTCATCTGAAACAAATTCTCCTCCTCTATCTAATCTTAGACATTTTAGTTTCTTTTCACTTTTTTTTTCTACAATAGCTCTATACCATTTAAACATCTTGAATGCTTCTAATTTCTCTTTTAAGAACATAACTGTCATCATTCTAGAATAATCATCTACAAATAGAATGAAGTACTTGTCTCCATAGTATCTCTTTGTTCTCATGGGTCCACATAGGTCAGTATGGACTAATTCTAGAATGATATTATATGTGTAGGTTTTTCTCTTGAAACTAGAATTTTTCATTTTACCTTTTTGACAATCCTTACACATGACATGGTTGGGTTTTGACATGCTCGGTAAGCCTCTTACTTTCCTTTTACTGATTATCCTAACCACGTTGTCAAAATTAACATGACAGAAGATACAACTGAGAATACAAGGACAAAGGGAAGAAATCTTATTACCTAGCTGAGAACAAAGCTAAGAATACTGACACCAAATCTGATTAAGATATTGAGGTGGTATTTGTTGCTATGAAAGATGATTTAGACGAAGAAGAAAGGTATGTCGAAACTGCACTCATATCTAAGGTTAGTAAGAATGATGTCTAGATTATTGATAGTGGATGTACTCACCACATTAATGGAGAGAAGGAAAAGTTTTAAATTTTTTAATACTACAATGGTGGATCAGTAAGAATGGGTAATGACTCACCTTGTTCGGTTGAAGGTAAAGGAACCATAATGTTGAATAAACTGATTAGATGTGTAAATGCATACTAGGTAAAAGGGCTTAACTATAATCTGTTGAGTGTTTCACAACTGAATAACACAGGTCACTGAGTTGCATTTGAGAACAAAAAGGCAAAGATCCTCAATGAATCAGGAAGGTTGATTGGAATTGGTAAACAAACAAAAGGTAACATGTTCTATCTTGATAATATAAACACCACCTTTTTAATGGCTAGAAACGAAGACATATGGTTGTGTCATAAAATCTTATGTCATGTTAATTTTGACAACGTGGTTAGGATAATCAATAAAAGGAAAGTAAGAGGCTTACCGAGCATGTCAAAACCCAACCATGTCATGTGTAAGGATTTTCAAAAAGGTAAAATGAAAAAGTCTAGTTTCAAGAGAAAAACCTACACATATAATATCATTCTAGAATTAGTCCATACTAACCTATGTGGACCCATGAGAACAAAGAGCTACTATGGAGACAAGTACTTCATTCTATTTGTAGATGATTATTCTAGAATGATGACAGTTATGTTCTTAAAAGAGAAATTAGAAGCATTCAAGATGTTTAAATGGTATAGAGCTATTGTAGAAAAACAAAGTGAAAAGAAACTAAAATGTCTAAGATTAGATAGAGGAGGGGAATTTGTTTATGATTAATTCACTAACTTTTGCGATGAGCATAGAATTCAAAGACAGGTTTCTGCACCAAGAACACCACAACAAAATGGGATTACTGAAAGAAGGAACATATTCATTGTTGATTGTGCCAGAACACTGATGATTGAGAAAGGAATCACTCAAACATTCTAGAGGGAAGTTTTCAATCTTGTTGTCTACACATTAAATAGAGTTCAATTGAAAAATGACACCAATAAGACACCCTATGAGCTATGGTATGGACATACACCCAATGTAAGTCACTTCAGAATTTTTAGAAGTCAATGTTATATTTTGAAAGATGATAGAAATGTAAATCTTGACTCCAAAAGGTGAAGAAGGAATATTTTTAGGGTATTCTACCAAAAGCAAGGCTTATAAATGTCTTAACAAATCCTCTGACAAAATAATTGAAAGTGCAAATGTCAAAATACATGAATTTGCAGAGAAAAATGATGAGGAAAGCATAAAAGAACCAGAAGACTACAACATGTTTGTTTATATGGAATGACCTGACACTCTGCCTGAGCAACAATGTATCATTCCCAAGTGACAGAATAATGCACCCGAGCATTAGGCCGCAAACATTGAAAATCAGGAAATTGCTCAAGATGATGTACCGAGCGATGGAGATTAGAATGAAGGTCAAGATGATGATCAAAAGTATGAACAAAGAGGTGAACCAATACTTGCCAATTATGTCAGAAGACATCATCCACAAAACTAGATCATAGGAGACAAGAAGGCTGGAATGAGAACAAGAAGTAGGTCACTAAACACTAGATGTTTAATTTATGATTTTGAGCCTTAATATGTTAATCCTTCACTTGAAAATGAAGAATGGGTCAGTGCTATGAATGAAGAGATAGAATAGATAGAGAAGAACAAAACATGGACACTAGTACCGAGACCAGATGACAAAAATATCATCGATACCAAATGGATATTCAGAAACAAGCTGAATGAGAATGGAGAAGTCACAATGAACAAATCAAGATTAGTATGTAAGGGATATGCACAAGAAGAAGGTATTGAATATGGATAAACCTTTGCACCCGTTGCTAGACTAGAAGGACTCATAATTATACTTGCTTATGTTTCATACAAAGGATTCAAGGTATACCAAATGGATGTCAAATCTGCATTCCTGAATGGAATACTAGAGGAAGAGGTATACATTAAACAACCAGAAGGGTTTGTTGATCCTAACAAGAGAAACATGTAGACTACACAAAGCCTTGTATGGATTGAAACAAGCACCTAGAGCATGGTATGAAAGACCTCACTCCTATCTCATAAGTATTGGATTTGTAAGAACTAGTGAAAACAACAATATGTATTTAAAAGAACATAATGATGATAACATTTTGATTGCTGAAATATTTGTTGATGATATCATATTTGGAGGTAATGATATGTTATGAAAATATTTTGCTAATGAAATGAGCAAAGAGTTTGAAATTTCAATGTTTGGGGAGGTCAAATTCTTTCTTGGTCTATAGATTCTTCAACAGGATGTAGGCATAAACATCACACAATCCAAATACATCAAGGAAGTTCTCAAAATATTCAAGATGGAAGACTCCAAGATAGTTGGAACACCTATGGCAACCGGATGCAAGTTGACAAAGGAAGACAAGTCACCCAAGGTAAATCAGACCCTATATAGATCTATGATTGGAAAACTAATGTATGTTGTTCATACTAGACCAAATATAGCACATGCAATTGGAATAGTTGTAAGATTCTCTGCTAATCCCAAGGAATCACACATGATTGTTGTCAAAAGAATTCTGAGATATCTAAAGAATACCGAGGATTATGGCCTATGGTATAAAAGAGAAGGCAAATTTGAGCTTCAAGTCTATACAGATGTTGATTGGGCTGGAAACTTAGATGACAGAAAGAGCACAACAAGAGGAGCATTCTTTATGGGTCACAGACTTGTCACATGAATTAGTAAGAAGCAAGGAGGCATCTCACAATCTACTGCAGAAGCGGAATATGTGGTTGTTGCTGCAAATTGCTCAAATATTGCATGGATCAAGAAATTAATGGAATGTGTGAATATGAAAATTCTTGAACCAATGATTATCTATTGTGATAATACAAGAGCAATTAACATTTCCAAGAACCCTGTCATGCATGCTAAGACAAAGCATATTGTTATCAAGTATCTTTACTTAAGAGAATAAGTGCAAGAGAAAGAGGTGATATTGGAATATGTTCAATACAAGGAACAATTAGTAGACATATTCCCCAAGCCATTTCCTAAAGACACATTTGAGTACCTGAGAAAGAGACTAGGGGTCTGACCCTTGTCTATTGGTCACTAAGCTGACTAGGAGGCTCCATCAGCCTACACAAAATCAGAAGATCATTCATGTTGATGCAAGCAAAGAGATGGATTGTAAAGATACATTTGTAACAAATAGAGATATTAATTGGCTAATACAGAGCTATATCAGTGATGGAGAGGAAATTCAAGGAATATATTAAAAAAAGATATTTAGTTTGGTATTATTGTCAAAGGGAGAGATGACTTAACGAAGAGAATATATCCATATGAATATATCCATCAAAGTAAAGAACATCATGAGGGAGAGAACACATCCAAAGGGAGAGAAGTATTCAATGAAACAAATTGTTGTCAAAGGAAAAAGAGATATCCATCAGAGAGAGGAACATTCAAAGGGAGAGAAAAGATCAAAAATAGAAGTTACAACAAAGGGAGAGACAGAATCATAAGTTTCTACATCCATCCAGTGAAGGGAATGAAGATTGAAGAAAGTACTCTGCAGGAATCAAATCTAAGCTAGAAGATCTTACCGAGAGTTAGACATTTGTATTGGTTATAGGAAAATACGTTTTGTAGAGTTTAATGAACTACAACTAATATATTTCATAATGCATTAGTAGTATGTAGTGTGTTGCCATCAATGCTAAAGGGAGAGATTGATGAACTATAATTGATTGAATGTTTGAAGTTGTTAAGTTAATTATCACCAATATGCAGAAAGTTAATGCAAGACATTAAATCAGTTAATGTGTTGTATTGTCATTGATGTCAACTTAATATAATATGATTGGTCATATTCATATTGTCTAAGACTTCAAAAAACCAAAGGAATAATGGTTATGTTATCATTAATGCATAAAATTTTGGTATACACCAAGTGACAACAAACACCGATGGATAGAGAACCCTGAGAGAAGAGTCATAGTGATACCTGAGCAAGCATTACTGATGAAGATCCTAAGTGATACCTGAGTAGAACTAAAAATCACAGTGTTTCCCAACGGACAGACAAACCCGACGGACAGAGATGCCCAAGGACAACTGAAGTCAAGACCAATAAAACAAGGAGTTAAACACCGATAAGAACTGAAGTTAAGAAATGACAAAAGACTTAGCTGGCAAGAGCTAAACATGGAGTTAACTGATTGATTACATTATTTTTATAGACTAGTTAAAAGCAAGAGATAAGCTAGAGTTTTAAAGATAGTTTTATTCCACTTGTCAAGGAGAAATCTGCGGAATAAAACTAAAGCATGTTTTAAAGAAATAATGGAGAGATTTATGGATCACATCAAGAACAAGAAATACAAGGACTTAGAAATGGTAAAAATAATGTCTATAAAGAGACAAGCTAATTCATTATGAATTAGGGGTGAATAGAGAAGAATATGCTAAAGAAAATACTGGTGAAGAAAGAAGTCTTCATACAGTCCTGATCAAATAAGCTAAAGAATAGAGCTAAAGCTTTTTGTGAATACCAAGCAATGGAGAAGCAGCAACATCATTGAGCAGAAAGAAGTGGAGCAAAGGAACAAAAGAGAAATATTGATCAAAAAGGTATTATGATCTTACAATATATCTGAACATCTACAAAGTTTAGTTGTATTTATGAACAAATCATTTAGTGTTTCAATTTAACCATTGGATCAGAAAGTCTCTTAACCAAGAAGGATTTAACTATCCTTTATATATTGAGATACATCCCAAGGAGTATCAAAAAATTTCTCATGAAGATAGCATAATGAGTGCCAGATATCAAGTGACAAACAATTATATTTAAATCCTCTAACAAGGTCACACTTAACAGTGTGTTTGTAACCTTTAACAGGGTTGGCTCTTCACCGATCTCACTTCAGAAGAGTGAAAATTTTGGGTTACCGGTCCCAAGTGGTTTTTCCCTTAACAGTGTTTCCACGTTAAAAATCCATGTGTCAAATGTGTATATGGTTCATTGCTTTGATGTTTTTCTTTACACATTACTATAACAGGATGATTGGTAAACACTAAGTTATTTACTGTATTTCGGTAAAGGCTAGACTGCTAATCGGTAAAGCTTAAGAATAAGGATTAACAGTGAACTCCGAACAGTAGTTATTTGATAAGATTGTTTACAGACATACATCTTGTAGGACTGAAGATAACTAGAGCCTTATATTTGTGGTATAAAGTTTTATTGGATTAATTTTTGAGGCCACTGATTCACCCCCAACCNCCCCCACCCCCCCCCCCCCCTCTCAGTTATTCTAACAATTTTCTCCCAAGCACATCAAACATTTTGTTCATTCTCAAGGCTCATTTATAAGTGAAATATCAAATGAGTCTAAGTTTATGATTGTCTTATAAAGACAAGAGCATATTCTGATGACATGTAACTAATTAAATGTTTGATAATGTTAAGTTGAAGATAATACAAGGCATTAAATCGGTTAATGATTTGTATTGTCATTGATGTCAACTTGATATCATTTGTACGGTCATGTATAAAATCTCAAAGACTTTAGAGAATCAATGGAACAAAGGTTGTGCTTTCAGCAATGCATAAAATTCAAGTATTCACTAAGTGATAGATAACACCGACGGAGTGCACACCATCGGTAAAGCCAAAGAAGAAAAGTCACAGTAATACCCGACAACCAGAAGACAGCATTGCCTGATGAAGCAAAACCACAGGATGTCCGACGAGCTAAAAGTAGAGTTGCCCAACAGACAGAGATCCCAAAGCTAACTGGAAGTCACACTGATAGAACTGACAATTGTAACTGACGACTAACTGAAGAGTTGACCGATGGAATAGAGAGTTCAGAAAATGACAAAATATCTAGCTGGCAAGAGCTGAAGATAGAATTAACTAGTTATTTTTTTTGTTTTATTCGACCAGAGTTAAGTGATTGATTTAAAGAAGATTTGTACAGTTGGCATAAAGATAACTATGAGATAAATCAGGAGTTATGCTTTAAATCAAATTGGCTGGATTATTTTTTACGCCAATCAAGAATCAAGAAACAGTGAATATCATGTCTATATAAGAGACAAGTTTAATCCATTTTTTGTATCACATAAAAAGGGGATTAAGGGGAGTGAATAGAAAGATGATGCTAAGAATAAACTAATGAAGAACAACTTCATGTAGTACTGATCAAACAAGCTAAAGTAGAGCTAAGGAATTCTGCAGACACCAACAAACAGTGAACACGGCATAACAAAGCAGAAAGTATGGAGCACAAAAGAATTGAATTTATACATTGATCAGAGAGGTAATGTACTTAAATAGATCTGAAAATATGCAATTCAAGTTGCATTAGAAATAGGTCATTTTGTTTCAGTTTAACCATTGAAGCATCAAGTCTCTTAACAAAGCAGGACTTAATAGTCTTCCATATATTGAGGTACATCCCAAGGAGTGCAAAAAAGGTTGATTCATGAAAGTAGCATTGGATATGCCTGATGCCTATTGACAGACTAAGAGAGAGGCTGATTCAAGGATGACAGCATTAGATGCCCGATACTAAGTGACAACCTATATGTGTAAAATCCTCTAACAAG
>MU223423.1:5537179-5580799 GCA_018584345.1 Thuja plicata
GTTAAGTTGAAGATAATGCAAGGCATTAAATCAGTTAATGATTTGTATTGTCATTGATGTCAACTTGATATCATCTATACGGTCATGTATAAAATGCCAAAGACTTCAGAGAATCAATGGAACAAAGGTTATGCTTTCAGCAATGCATACAAGTCAAGTATTCACTAAGTGACAGATAACACCGACAGAGTGCACACCATCGATAAAGGCAAAGAAGAAAAGTCACAGTAATAACCGACGAGCAAAAGACAATGTTTCCTGATTAAGAAAAACCACAGGATGCCCGATGAGCTAAAAGTAGATTTTCCCGACGGGTGGAGATCCCAAAGCTAATTAGAAGTCACACCGATGGAACTGACAATTGTAACTGATGACTAACTGAAGAGTTGACCGATGAAACAGAGAGTTGAGAAAATGACAAAATATCTAGCTGGCAAGAGCTAAAGATAGACTTAATTGGTTGTTTTCTTTGTTTTATTCAACCAGAGTTAAGTGATTGATTTAAAGAAGATTTGTACAGTTGGAATAAAGATAACTATGAGATAAATCAGGAGTTATGCTTAAATCAAATTGGCTGGATTATTTTTCACGCCAATCAAGAATCAAGAAACAGTGAATATCATGTCTATATGAGAGAAAAGTTTAATTCATTTTTCGTATCACATAAAAAGGGGATTAAGGGGAGTGAATAGAAAGAGGATGCTAAGAAGAAACTGATGAAGAACAACTTCATGCAGTACTGATCAATCAAGCTGAAGTAGAGCTAAGGAATTATGTAGACACCGACGAACAGTGAACACAACATCACAAAACAGAAAGTATGGAGCACAAAAGAATTAAATTGATACATTGATCAGAAAGGTAATGTACTTAAATAGATCTGAAAATCTGCAATTCAAGTTGCATTAGAAAATAGGTCATTTTGTTTCAGTTTAACCATTGAAGCATCAAGTCTCTTAACAGAGCAGGACTTAACAATCTTCCATATATTGAGGTACATCCCAAGGAGTGCCAAAAAGGTTGATTCATGAAAGTAGCATTGGATATGCCCGATGCCTATTGACAGTCTAAGAGAGAGGTTGATTCAAGGATGACAGCATTAGATGCCCGATACTAAGTGACAACCTATATGTGTAAAATCCTCTAACAAGGTTACACTTAACAGTGTGTTTGTAACCTTTAACAGGGTTGGCTCTTAACAAGGCTCACTTTAGAAGAGTGAAAATTTGGGGTACCGGTCCCAGTAGTTTTTTCCGTTAACAGGGTTTCCACATTAAAATTCATGTGTTATGTGTGTATGATTCATTTCTTTATTATTTTGTATCTGACATAGTTAACACTGGATTTATCAGTATACTCTACATATTTCCTATATTTTGATAAATAGTTATACTACTTATCGATAATCAAGGAGATTAAGGATAGACAAGGAAAACCGACAGACAGTTAATCATTATAAGTATTTCATGGCATGCATCTTGTAGGGACATAATAATCTGAGGTTTATTTGAATGGTGGTAAGATTAAGGATAAGTTTTTGAGGCCATTGATTCACCCCCCCCCCCCCCCCTCTCAGTTATTACTAACATATTCCCCTATCACTTAACAAAACACTACAAGTGAACCTTTATTAAGATGCCTAAGAAATCACTTAATGAAGACACAATTTTTATTTGTATCTCCTAGGCAACCTGCAAAGCACAAAGTGAGTAGTCTAATGTTTTCAAGGTCCTCTACTAACATCCTGCAAGATAAGCTATTATTAGTTTTCAAATTCAATCTTCATATTCGTGGTGCTGCAAAAATTTATATGAATTAGTAGCACAAAATCTTGCTAGAAATTGAAGATTTTTTAGTAACAGAGCGCAGGCGACAATGCTAGGTCATAGACGATGATTTGCACAGATGATAGTCAAAAAACGTAGATGACTATAACAAAAATATTTTAAAAAAACTTAATAAAGTTATAATTGACACGTGTCAGCATGGATTTTGAGGAGCATAAATGACTGAACCAAGATGCAAATGACAATCTATGGAGATGACAGTTAACCTATGCAGTTGCCAGTTTAAAAAGTTAAGTCAGTCAACTGTGATTAAAGAATTTTTCAAAATTTTTCAGCATTTAACCCTATAAAAGTATCTCTTTGACAGAAACCTGAGAGTTAAAAATGTCAAATATCACAAAAAATAGTTTTAAATTGTTAAAAACATGTCATTTTTTAGTTAGAGCAGAGACGACAGTCTCGGGTCGGAGATGACAATCTGCGCACATGACAATTCCAGATCAGAGATGACTCTATGTAGGTCACAGACGACAATGCGTGACTGGGTCCAGAAAATGATGGAAATTTTCAAAAAGTCTTAAATTTTTAGGGATGTGGGTCCTACTAGGCATGCCAAAATGTATATGATGAAAAATTACCTATGTGGAACAAGCTCAGACATGCAAATGTTAGTTATAAATCTCTAATCTACACATATTCATAAAGCTTGTAACTACATAATACCTTCCAACATAACCTCCAATGAACCAAACAAGTGCACCCAAGACTTTTGATTTTCTCTTAGAGAGGAATGTGGGTGTGTTCTCTCAACACAAAATATAAATCCCACTATTGATCAAATGATGAGAAATGATACTAAATGCAAAACTAAGTGAGATGCTATTAAATGAACTCAATAACTAGCTACGTAGAACTAACCTCAAGCATTCAATACAAATGTAAGGAGTAGGAATGAAACTAATGAAAGATCCTAGTATTGAATGTAAAACTAAGAACTATAAATGAAATGCAACTACTATGTTAAATGCAAACAACTACCAAACATGTTAGTCAAAATCTCTAAATGAATGCAAATAGCTCTAAGCACAAAATATCATGATAACTCTAATATGCAAAAATGAAGGATGATTTACTCTTGGAAAGACTCATAATTATAGGATTTTGGAGGGCTTGGGTGAGGTGGATCTCATGTGGCATCCACATAGGTCCCACATGAAGGACATGTAAGTCATGCACGAGTCCAAGTTTTCTCACACATGTGTGAACAACTTGAGATGTGATGGGTCAATGTGTACTTCAAGTACACATGTAAGAGATATCATATACTTGGTCCAATGAGACATTTTTAGCAAGTGTAAGAAGTTGTCATCAAGGTTGTAAGAAACCTTGTTTAAGAATTTTTTAGAAATCTTTTAAAAGGTAATTTTTGAAAATTTGTTTCACACATGTGTGAGCAAATAATTAGCACTAATGGGTGTAGGAATCCAAAAATTGGCCTAATTAACCTTAGTTAATTAGTGAATAGGCCTGTTTTTTTAGAGTGGTGTGGGTAGGGTAGGATCTAGGCCTAGATTTAGGATTAATCCAAATTAGATTTAGACTAATCATAGCTTAGTAGAATATTAGAATGTGGAGAAAATAAATAAATTAAATTTTTTTTAAAAGGGGGAATTCAATGGAGGAAATGTATTAAATAAAATTTAATTCATTTAGGGGAAAGGTACTTAAATTAAATTTAAACACCATAGAAGATGAACCAGATTTAATTAAATTGGTGGAAGAATATAACAAATATAATTAATTAATTAAAATAACTATAATGTTACGGGGGAATATTAAATTTAATTAATAAGAGTCTTAAGGGATGATTTTAGGCACCTACAAGTAGTATGAATTCTTAGAGATTATTTACAAGTAATGAGTTATTGCATAGTTAAGGAAGATCTTTGACATATAAGTATTTGTCAATATCAATGGTTTTTTTTACATGAGATTAGATAACTATCAGTAAGGGCATATCTCAGTTTAATCTCATCAGAGGTGATGAAAATATGTTGTATTAGTATTGGATTGCATAATCTCTTTATTAGGAAAGGTTATGATCAAATTAAAATGATATGCATGCTTTGGCTACTAATCTTGTGTGGCAAGGAATCTTGTGTTGTGATAATATATGAAGGATCAAACAACTTGGTAGTTATCTTCAAAAGTGGTCCTCATATCACAGTTATTGATCTCGGATTGAAGATATAGAAGATAGTATGCTTGTGAACAGGGCTCCATCAGCTTGTTGTAAGAAAAGGATGATTGTAGACTATGAATGTATTAAAAATGATAAATTGTAAAAGGATTGAATTCCTTGTCCCCAGTAAGAAAAATAGGGATGATAATTTGTAAAAGGACAAGTTCCCTTATCTCTGGTGTTATAAACTGGGATGTTTGTAAAATAACTTCCATTTTCTTTGTGTATTGTTGGGGCAAGACTGGAGGCTTTCTCTACCCATCTCTTTCCTACCAGTGCCCCTAGTGATTTGGGTTGTAAATAGGTTTGTATTAATAAAATAATTTCACAATTGCATTTTACCTATAAAAAAAACTATTTCAAAACTAATTATAATTGAACTATATTCATGAATAAATATAGTGGGGTGGACACATTTATATCTAATGTGTGGTGTTAGAAATCAACTCATTCAATATTTTATGATATGTACATTGCTTATATTCTATAAATTTTAGACAATAACACATCATTGTAATATGTGACACTTATTTTTAATTTAGATATTTTAAAACACATACCCCTAAAGCATGGATATCTTTTTCATTTGTTCTCTTTTTTCAAAAATTGAAATTGTAGATTGGTGACATTAGATAAACAAAATGTAGTCGATCTAAGGTAGTGGTCCCAAATCATCTAAATGCATGTTGGTAAGACTTTTTATCTTTCATAAGTAGGTGGTCCCATGGATTTTGTTATATCGTGCAAGCTTAAACTTTAAGCTCCATTTTTTTTAGAAATTTGGTAGCCATAGGATTAGTTTTTAGCAACAACCATTGCAAAATCTATAGCTAAAACTATTATTGTATAGATAAATCTAAAATTGGGTAAATTTATAAAAAAAAATATAAATGAATGATACCTATCATTAAAATTCAAAAAGCTAGTGGTGGAAAATTTTAACACCACTACAAGGAAAATGCCTAAAAAGGGGGCACCATTTTGTTGCACAAGATTATAATTTATTGTGTAGGATAATTATCTTCTTTTCATGGGCCCCTCACTTCACATAAATGGTTTATATAATAAGATCATAGGATTGCTTCCTAAATCAACAAATACTAATAAATATCTAATCAAATTAAATGGACAAACTACGAGAGTATGTCCTATGGCATGTACCTTTTTCCTCTTTGTGATTATGTATTTTTCATAGATTTTAGGGCCCACAAATAGGACATCAATTGCAGTCTAGAATTTTGTGTTGAAATTATGGCTACAAGTGATGCAATATTGTTCATTTGACCACTGTTGGAATAATATGCAAATATGTGCCTATGAGATGTGTTGTCACATATTTGAGGTATGCTTTGTCATTTTTGTCAACATATTTCTCTATTTGTGATAGTGTTGCAATGAAGTTCAGTAAGTTCATTTGTTTGGTGTAGCATGTATAATGAAGATCAAAGTTTGCGGCTGTATGAGTATGTTGTGGGATGTCTATAGTTGCTTTTGTTCAATTTGCAGAGGTTCACATGAAGATTTGAGTAAGTTTGATTATTTGTGGTGTGGCTAATTTTTTAGAGTTGTTCAGAGGTGACAAAGTGACGATATTTTGATCTACATTGCTCTACATTGTAATATATTGTTCGTGGATCTGGTGGTATGTTTGGGACATTGATGTGTGCCCTCAATTCAATTGGTTTGTGATTTGGAGTCCCGTAAGCTATTTCTCAGAGTTGACAGTTATTATTGTTAGTGTTCCTAAGATGTGGTATGATGATGATGATTCTAGAATTTGAGTTGATGTGGATGTTGTTGCGATATTTCATGATACTTGTGGATGTTTCTAGATCATGTTCCTATTGTGTTTCTAGTTTGCATTGAGTATCGTGCTCACAATTGGTGATTTTTAGTTGGTGTGCTAATATTCTTCATGTTCTTGGCCGACTTGATGGTGTAGCATGTTGCAAATGATAAGATCATATTAATTTATGGAAGTGTATCATGTTTGATGATGAATATTTTGGTCCTTGCTATGTCTTGGGTGATATTGTATGCTCCACATTTATTATAATAATTGAGAGTAATTATATTTTGTAATTTGGTGATGAGTTTTTGGTCGACCTTGTTGATGTTTCAAAGGTTGATGATATGTATAAATGTAATTGTATTCATGTGTGGATGGTGTGCGAGTGAGTGAATAAGGAAATGATGTGTGAATATTAATCATATCTTTTGAAGGCAGAGGTCTGGTGTGGAAAAGAAATTTGTATTTGTGCTTCAGTGGAACTGACCCAGTAATCTTGAAGATTCTATTATCCATTTCATGATCTATGGATGGTTATAATCCAATTTGTTGTAAGGTAGTGAGCCTTCCTTCGACGGTAATCCTTTTGTATTTGAGCAGTGATCTCTAGGCAGTGTGCCTGAATGCATGTGCATTTCCATTGTAATCTTCCTAACAGGGTATAAATACTTCTAACAGAGTATATCTTGTGGGTTCATCCCCACCATGGTTTTTCTCTTGATCAAGTTTTCCATGATAAAAATCTTGGTGTTATGTATTCTTGATGTGTCGTAGATCTATGCTTTCATCTTTATTTTTTATATCCGAAATTAAAGTAAAAATTTTGTGAAGTTGTATAAGTTTTGAGATAACTGATTCACCCCCCTCTCTCAGTTATCTCCTGCTATATTTCAATCAACCACAAGTGTGAAATGTGTCGCAAGGTTATTCGATGCAAGTATATTATCTCACTGCAAGTGTGAGTTTGGGCATCAACCCTACTTAAGTCGACACAAATGTTGACACTAGGTCTCACAACTACTTGAGTCAACATAAATGTTGACCTTGGGAGTCACAATTAAGTTATGCCACATAGTGCCCTAAATAGTGACATATTTGATTATAGTGCCACTAAAATAATTTTAGCGACACAATTGACAAGTTAAACTAAAAATGCACTCATGTCATAAAATTTATCTTTTCTATCAGTCAAGTAGGTTTGGCCATAGATTTTTATTGAATTTGTATGCCAATTGGACATAGGTGACATTATTTCCCTTGTACACTCATGAGAGTTTGTCCACGTCATTAGATTTACATAATCATTTGGATGAAGGTGAGTGAGATATTCTACATGCCCTAAGATTATACCACATTACATTCATGCTTGAGATTAGGGCTAATTAGGGCATTATTACATCACTCTTTTGAGAGATGGTACTCAAAGACCAACTATTTTCATCTACCCATTGATGGGGCTAATTAGGGCATTATTACAATACTCATTGATAGAGGATCATTTATGAGCCCGACTCTAGTGTTGTGGATTTGGTTCAACTGTTCAAGATTGATGATCTAGGTATTTGAGGACTATGAAATTTGATGGGACACCTTGGTAGATCAATAAAAGTAGTGTATTAGTACCATCTAGGAGAGACCATATGTTTCAAGTGTTAGTTGTAGATGATTCTTGGAGAACAACATGATTTGTGGGATAGTGTACACCTAGAGCCCAATGTTTTAGCCATGTTGTATTTTTAGTTGCACGATGTGACCTATAGAGGTACATGTTCTATCAATTGCGAAGTCACGCTTCTTTAAGTTTGGGTCTGGGAGCATATTGTGGTTTTTTGATCTATTTCTGACAAACATCTAGAGCCAAGATTATTGTATGCTTATTGTTATAAAGGCATAGTTAATCAATCTTGTTTGGAAGATGCTATGTATTGGTGACATGTTTTGGATATTTTAGTTGAGTTTACATTGAGACCCTATAGGCAGTACCAACCCTAGGAGGGCGATGGAGACCACTTGCTCTACAATGGGAAGATGATGTATTTAATTGGGCATATAATGCAATCACATCACATCATCGAGATCCAACTCTTTGAGATTCTTCCATAGTTTAAGGAATTGCATAACATTCCCCTTAGAGATGCCCACTCTGTTAGATCATCATGAGAGGTAGGTGATTGGGGGTTGGTCATCAGTCCACAAGTTTCTTATTAGGAGTTTGATGAGCTTTAACCTAGATAGTGGGGAGTTCTCCCTCATTTATAAAATGTTGGCACAACATGCAAGTATGATACATTGCTTGCAACTCATTGACCCACACCGTTGAAAGAACCAAATGTTCATATCCCACGAGAAATGAAAGGGAGGGATAGGAGAGGGAGATTGAGATTGAGATGTTGAGGCTGAGGCAAGGATAGTGATGGAGATGGAGATGATGGAGGGGATTGAGGTGGTGGTAGCAATGACCTAAGGAGGGGGTGCTCCAGTGATAATGATGACTCCTTAGGTGGTATCAATCCAAGTACAAGTCAGGTGTAGGTACAAATGTAAGTACAATTGAAAGAAAATGTTGGAGAGGAGGAGCCAAAGGATGAGGATATGCTAAAGAGTGAGGGTTTGGAGGATGTGTCGATTGGTGGTGTAGATATTGGGCATATAGTGGCTATGGATCTAGCTACAACATTGGCTGAGATTGTGACTCTTTGGACACAGGTGGGGGCCTTGGAGTCATAGATGACTCAATTAACCATAGAGAGGGACATGTATAGATATTCTAGGAATTGAACAATTATTAGAGCACAAGAAGACTAGGCAATAATGAATGATGTCAAAATAATGCTTGCTATGCAATTTTATTAATTTTAGTTTATGCTTTGAGCTCTATAGTAATAGTGTCAATGCTTTGTTATTTTTGTTGTTGTTTATGGTAATTTTAGACTTGTTTAATAGTGTCAATGCTTTGTTATTTTTGTTGTTGTTTATGGTAATTTTAGACTTGTTTAATAGTGTCAATGCTTTGTTATTTTTGTTTTCTTGTTTCATATTCTTATTATTTTGGGCTCTCTCTTTCATTTCTAGCTCATTGTAAAAGGTTTTTCCCTAGATTACAAAAACTCGCTTTTACACATGATAACAAAAGAAATAATTCATAAAAGATAAAAAGTCAATTTAATATGATGTCTCTATTGTATATAAATTTTTTTACTCTTTTTAAATATATTATATTCATTAATGAATATAGTGGGTGGAACACCTTTATATCAAACATGTGGTGTTAGAAATCTAACTCGTTCAATAATTAATGAGATCTACATTGCTTATATTCCCTATATTTTAGACAATAACACTTCATTGCAATACGTGAAGCTTGTTTTTTTTACATATTTTCAAATACTTATCCCTAAAACATGGATCTATATTTTCACTTCTTTTTTTTCAAAAATTAAAATTGTAGATTGGTGACATTAAGTGAACAAATTATAGTCGATATAAGGTAGTGGTCCATGGAGGTGCTTCCCAAATTATTTGAATGCATGTTGATAGGACTTTTTTACTTTCATAAGTAGGTGGTCTCATGGATTTTGTTATAGCGTGCAAGCTTAAACTTTAAGCTCCAAAACTTTTAAAAAGTTGGTGGTCATAGGATTAGTTTTTAGCAACAACCATTGCTAAATCTATAGTGACAAATATAATTGTATAGCCGAGTCTAAACAATATTGGGTGAATTTTTAAAAATTCTATATGAATGATAGCTAGCATTAAAATTTTAAAACGCTAGTGGTGGAAAATTTCAGCCCCGCTCCAAAGAAAAATCCTAAGAAAGGAGCTTCATTTTCTTGCACACGGTTTTAATTTATTATGTAGAATAATTTTCTTCTTTTCATGGCTCCCTTGCTTCACAAAAATAGTTCCTATAATAAGCTCATAAGATTGCTTCCTAAATCAAAAATAAATATAAATATCTAATCAAATTAAATGAGAACTAAATTACTGAACCATAATATTGTTAAAACCAAATTCACCATTAATAAAAAAAGCTCTTTACGATATTTTTAGCCAAATCTTCAAAGAATTAGCTTATCTTCCAAGCTATTCAAAATATTAAGTTGTTTGAATAGTCAATTTTATCCCTCAAAGATTAAATTTCATCTTTTAAAATTATTTGAAAAAATTAAAATCAAATAGTAAGAATTTACTAAAAATTAAAATTTATTTTCTTAGACTTAGTGTTATACAAATAAAAATCATGTCGCATAAATAATTTTAAGCTTTTAATAATCACTAAAACATAATAATTTAATTAGTTGAGTATGGTTGATAAAGGTGATGGTGTATTCATTACACGAGTATGAAGCTTTAAATTCACCATAGGTGCAATAAATAAGAGGTGAGTTTAGGATCATGCACTAGGGAAAATTGACAAATGAATTAACACCAATCTCTAACCCTAAGTTAAAAGAATTCAGTCATTTGTACATGTTAGAATGAATACTCTTATTCTTGAATGTGAATGAAAAAAAGGTTGATTATTTGTGTAACTTAGATTCATAGTATTAATAGGGGAAGCATATCAATAGTCATGATTGCTAATTTTGTGCACCACTGGGGGGAGGGGGGTGAATTAGTTCTCCCAGAATACATAATAGAGTATATCTTGTGGGTTCATCCCCAACATGGTTTTTCTCTTGATCGGGTTTTCCATGATAAAAATCTTGGTGTTATGTGTCGTGGATCTATGCTTTCATGTTTATTTTTCATATCTGAGATTAAAGTGAAAAGTTTGTGAAGTTGTATAAGTTTTGGGATAAAAAATTCACTCCCCCCCCTTCTCAGTTATCTACTACTATATTTCAATCAACCACAAGTTTGAAATGTGTTGCAACTACAAGGTTATTCGACACAAGTGTATTATCTCACTGCAATCATGAGTTTGGGCATCAAACCTACTTAAGTCGACACAAATGTTGACACTAGGTCTCACAACTACTTGAGTCGACATAAATATTGACCTTGGGAGTCACAATTATGTTATGCTACATAGTGCCCTAAATAGTGACATATTTGATTATAGTGCCACTAAAATAATTTTAGCAAAACAATTTACTAGTTAAACTAAAAATGCACCCATGTCATGAAATTTAGCTTTTCAGTCAGTTAAGTAGGTTTGGCCATAGGTTTTTATTGACTTTGTATGTCAATCGGACATAGGTGGCATTATTTACCTTGTACACTCATGAGAGTTTGTCCACATCATTAGATTTACATAATCATTTGGATGAAGGTGAGTGAGGTATTCTACATGCCCTAAGATTATACCACATTACATTCATGCTTGAGATTAGGGATAATTAGGGAATTATTACATCACTCTTTTGAGAGATGGTACTCAAAGACCAACTATTTTCATCTACCCATTGATGGGGCTAATTAGGGCATTATTACAATACTCATTGACAGAGGATCATTTATGAGCCCGACTCTAGTGTTGTGGATTTGGTTCAATTGTTCAAGATTGATGATTTAGGTATTTGAGGACTATGAGATTTGATGGGACACCTTGGTAGATCAATAAAAGTAGTGTATTAGTACCATCTAGGAGAGACCATATGTTTCAAGTGTCAGTTGTAGATGATTCTTGGAGAGCAACATAATTTGTGGGATAACGTACACCTAGAGCCCAATTTTTTAGCTATGTTGTATTTTTAGTTGCACGATGTGACCTATAGAGGTACATGTTTTATCGACTGTGAAGTCATGTTGCTTTAGGTTTGGGTCTGGGAGCATATTGTGCTTTTTTGACCTATTGCTGACAAACATCTAGAGCCAAGATTATTGTATGCATATTGTTATGGAGGCATAGTTAATCAGTCTTGTTTGGAAGATTCTATGTATTGGTAACATGTTTTGGATATTTTAGTTGAGTTTACATTGAGACCCTATAGGAAGTACCAACCCTAGGAGGATGATGGAGACCACTTTCTCTACTATGGGAAGACGATGTATTTAATTGGGCATTCAATACAATCACATCACACCATTGAGATCCAACTCTTTGAGATTCTTCCATAGTTTGGAGAATTGCATAACGTTCCCCTTGGAGCGGCCCACTTTGTTAGATCATCACAAGAGGTAGGTAATTGGGGGTTGGTCATCAGTACACAAGTTTCTTATTAGGAGTTTTATGAGCTTGAACCTAGATAGTGGGGGTTTCTCCCTCATTTAGAAAATGTTGGCACAACATGCAAGTATGATACATTGCTTGCAACTCACTGGCCCACACCGTTGAAAGAACCAAATGTTCATATCCCACAAGAAAGGAAAGGGAAGGGTAGGAGAGGAAGATTGAGATTTTGAGGTTGAGGAAAGGATGGTGATGGAGATGGAGATGATGGAGGGGTGATGCAGAGGGTTTGGTACTCTAGTGATTTCTTTACTCAATATGCTTCTTTCCCTCTCCTAACCATCCAATGGTTACTTTGTTTTGGATTCTTTTCTAATTAGGATCTCCAAGACCCTCACTACCAACTTCTCCTCCAAGGTATAGTTGATCTATTGAAGATTCCAAAGTTTCTAGGCTTAACTAGTCCAACTAGTTCCTCAATTACCTAGACTTCCTCATTAGATTTCCTCCTAGAATCCCAAACCGCTATCTTAGGATCTTCCCATACATCCTATAGACTCTTGTCTATTTAATTGGCCCATTAAAAGTCATTCTGAACCCTTTCCCACACTTCTAGATACTTTACCAATCCAATTGGTATCAGATTCACTAGGAGGCCTAATTGCCTTATTTCCTAGTAGGTCAAAATTCACTGTTTTGGGCTAGTACTCCCAAAAATCCCAAACAACTCCATAGAAGACCTTGAAATTCTTCAAGGTATCTATCAACCCTATCAGAATCCAAAACCTTGGCTTATGGATGCACCCACAACCCTAGTATCCACCAGGCCCTAGTTTTTAGCCTATTATTTAGGCCTCTAGACCACTCAACACAAACAATTGTCAAATTGACCTTCAACCTTTGTTTCACCATGCACCACCTTTTGAATCCTCAAGAAGACTATTTAGGGCTTCTGCAAATGACCTTAATTCCTTTCCCCAAGATCATGGGTGCTCGTGCCAAATCCTTCTTATCCCTGTCCTGGCTCAACTGTTCCTAACATTCAGCCATAGGGCTTCAAACTTGGTCTTGAAACCTCATTGCAACCAAAAAAATGAAAGCAAAAAGTATATGTATAGACTCTAACCTTTCATCCCCTAGGGTTTCATCCATTTCCACCAGTGGATGCTTAGGTTAGAGCCATTTTGGGCACTGAGACTCTGCAAATGGAATCACAGACCAGTGACCTTGCAATTAATGTAACTCTATACTCCTAGAACTTGAAACAAACAAAAGTATGTTAAAGAAATATAACATGAAACACTACACCCTCATGGGGTTCGATCTCCTTTCCCAATCCGTACAGGACCGTATAGAATGTAGAAAGCTCTGTATTTTACAAGGATGCAGTCAAAACCATCTATACGGAAGTTCACAAAATAAATGTTGCAATCCAAAATTTCATTAACCTATCCAAATCATCAAATCCATGCTCATATACCGAGCATGGGTAGTTACAACTGCTCTAACTTCATTTTGCCAATTTCTTGCAAAAGTTGCTCGAGCAACTTTTCAAAGTTGCTAGCAACTTTTTGCATTTTGAGCTATTTGACTCTTTTTGTCAACTCGATGGATGAGTTTGACTTCCATGACCCTAGTTAGGATACTTAGGGTCCTAAAACACACACTAACCCCACATTACATCAAAATAGCAACTTTTCCCTATTTTAGGCCAAAAAGACCCTAATGAGCACTATTGGCTCTTACAAACATGAAGTTGAACAACATTGTATCTAACCTATTGGAGATTATTCCAATCCACACAACGACACCTAATTCAATGCTGAAACACACCAACACATCAAAAAGGGAGGTGCCCTGCACCAAGGGGATTGAGGTGGTGGTAGCAGCGACCTAAGGAGGGGGTGTTCTAGTGATACTGATGACTCCCTAGGTGGTATCAATACAAGTACATTTCAGGTGTAGGTACAAATGTAAGTATAATTACAAGAAAATGTTGGAGAGGAGGAGCCAAAGGAGGAGGATATACTAGAGGGTGAAGGTTTGGAGGATGTGTCTATTGGTGGTGTAGATATTGGGCATATAGTGTCTATGGATTTAGCTACAACATTGGCTGAGATTGTGACTCTTTGGACACAAGTGGGGGCCTTGGAGGCACAGATGACTCAGTTAACCATAGAGAGGGACATGTATAGAGATTCTAGGAATTGAACAATTATTAGAGCACAACAAGCAGACTAGGCAATAATGAATGATATAAAAGTAATGCTTGCTATTTAGTTTTATTAATTTTAGTTTATGCTTTGAGCTCTATTGTAAGTGTCAATGCTTTGTTATTTTTGTTGTTGTTTGTGGTAATTTTAGACTTGACCTCTCATAAAGTCTTGTTGCATGTTCTTATTATTTTGGGCTCTCTCTTTCATTTCTAGCTCATTGTAAAAGGTTTTTCCCTAGATTACAAAAACTCACTTTTACACATGATAACAAAAGAAATAATTCATAAAAAATAAAAAGTAAATTTAATATGGTATCTCTATTGTATATAAAAAAAATTGTTACTCTTTTTAAATATATTATATTCATTAATAAATATAGTGGGTGGAACACCTTTATGTCAAACATGTGGTGTTAGAAATCTAACTCGTTCAATAATTAATGAGATGTACATTGCTTATATTTCATACATTTTAGACAATAACACTTCATTGCAATAGTGAAACTTGTTTTTATTTTACATATTTTCAAATACTTATCCCTAAAGCATGGATCTATATTTTCACATCTTTTTTTTCTTCAAAAATTAAAATTGTAGATTGGTGGCATTAGGTAAACAAATTATAGTTGATATAAGGTAGTGGTCCCATGGAGGTGCTTCCCAAATTATTTGAATGCATGTTGATAGGACTTTTTAACTTTTATAAGTAGACGGTCTCGTGGATTTTTTTATAGCATGCAAGCTTAAACTTTAGGCTCCAAAACTTTTAAAAAGTTGGTGGTCATAGGATTAGTTTTTAGCAACAACCATTGCTAAATCTATAGCGAAAAATATAATTGTATAACTGAGTCTAAACAATAATGGGTGAATTTTTAAAAATTATGTATGAATGATAACTAGCATTAAAATTTTAAAACGCTAGTGGTGGAAAATTTTAGTCCCGCTCCAAAGAAAAATCCTAAGAAAGGAGCTCCATTTTCTTGCACAAGATTCTAATTTATTATGTAGAATAGTTTTCTTCTTTTCATGACCCCCTTGCTTCACAAAAATAGTTTTTATAATAAGCTCATAAGATTGCTTCCTAAATAAATAAATAAAAAAAAATCTAATCAAATTAAATGAGAACTAAAATACTGAACCATAATATTGTTAAAACCAAATTCACCATTAATTAAAAACCTCTTTACAATATTTTTAGCCAAATCTTCAAAGAATTAGCTCATCTTCCATGTTATTCAAAATATTAAGTTGTTGGAATAGTCAATTTTATCCCTCAAAGATTAAATTTCATCTTTTAATAATTTTAAAAAAAATTAAAATCAAATAATATGAACTTACTAAAACTTAAAATTTATTTTCTTAGACTTGGTGTTATACAAATAAAAATAAAGTATGTCGCATAAATAATTTTAAGCTTTTAACAATCACTAAAACATTATAACTTAATTAGTTGAGTGTGATTGATAAAGGTGATGGTGTATTCATTGTACGAGTTGAAGCTTTAAATTCACCATAGGCGCAATAAATAAGAGGTGAGTTTAGGATCATGCACTAGGAAAATTTGGCAAATGAATTAATGCCAATCTCTAACCCTAAGTTAAAATAAGTCAGTCATTTGTACATGTTAGAATGAATACTTTTATTGTTGAATGTGAATGAAAATAAAAGGTTGATTATCTGTGTAACTTAGATTCATAGTATTAATAGGGGAAGCATACCAAAAGTCATGATTGCTAATTTTGTGCACACATGGATCCTAAACAATACATCAGATTTCAATGATGTTTCCTTTTTGTTGTCTATGTATGCAACTCAAGTGCTTGTAGCTATTGTTTTGGCTTTTGGTTAGTAATGACTCATGTTGTGGATTTTGTTATGCACACACGGATCAAAAAGTGGTCATTCTAAATTGTTGTCTAATACCTACTTGAAGATGTCCAATAACTGCATTATGCACTACAACCACCTCAAAAATTGTCAATACTTAAGCACAAATTTCCTAGTTCTCGTATGCTATGGGTGTCAATAAAGTTGCACAAACCCTCCAGTTGAAATCTACAAATTTTAACTACTCGGAATACAAATAGACAACCATTAGTACATGTGAAATTTATTAATAAACTTTTAATTATTATTTTTTTAGTTTGTTCAAAACTAATAATTGAAAGATTGAATGAACATAAAAAATGATTGGTAATTGATAAAGGTGATGGTGTATTCATTACACAAGTATGAAGCTTTAAATTCACCATAGGTGCAATAAATAAGAGGTGAGTTTAGGATCACACACTAGGAAAATTTGACAAATGAATTAATACCAATCTCTAACCCTAAGTTAAAACAAGTCAGTCATTTGTACATGTTAGAATGAATACTTTTATTCTTGAATATGAATGAAAACAAAAGGTTGGTTATCTGTGTAACTTAGATTCATAGTGTTAATAGGGGAAGCATACCAAAAGTCATGATTGCTAATTTTGTGTACACATGGATCCTAAACAATACATCAGATTTCAACGATGTTTCTTTTTTGTTGTCTATGTATGCAACTCAAGTGCTTGTAGCTATTGTTTTGGCTTTTGGTTAGTAATGACTCATGTTGTGGATTTTGTTATGCACATATGGATCAAAAAGTGGTCATTCTAAATTGTTGTCTGATACCTACTTGAAGATGTCTAATAACTGCATTATGCACTACAACCACCTCAAAAATTGTCAATACTTAAGCACAAATGCCCTAGTTCCCCTGTGCTATGGGTGTCAATAAAGTTGCACAAACCCTCCAGTTGAAATCTACAAATTTTAACTACTCGGAATACAAATAGACAACCATTAGTACATGTGAAATTTATTAATAAACTTTTAATTATTATTTTTTTAATTTGTTCAAAACTAGTGATTGAAAGAACATAAAAAATGATTGGTAATTGAAACATAAATAGATTATAACTCTTCCCCTACCTACGAAATCAAATATAATCCTTTTTTTTTTACAACCTACCAAAATTCCCACATCCATACATTCATCCGCCCATCAGATTTAACGTGTTAATGACCTTCATATTCTCCAAAATCCATGTTTGGAGATTAGACCCTCTGAGTAAATACATCGCACTGGGGGAAAAAACAAAAGGGAATCATACAATTATTTGAATTCTTTGGAATCATTCGAACCGTCCACAAACACATCAGACTTCGGTGAAATAACTGGAGACGGGAAACATGTGGAATTCCGATTTGTAATCTATAGCTAAAATCCTTTCTGGGATAGCGACAGATTTTCTACAAATATGGGTCGGTAGTCCAGTAAAATTGTAGTTACCACTGCCAGCAAGGAGTAAATTAAAGTTTATGTCTGCCTTCTCTCAGGCTGACACGACTCAGAAAGAGTCATACACTACCTACCAGATTTAACTACCCATTTTATATTTTGAATCCACGGATATCCGATTAAATCGTGATAGGCAAGAATAATTCGGACAAGAAAACTCAGATCTTGCTGCAAACAAAATAATTAAGAAAACTCTAATATCGATAAATCCAAGCTAAAAGTCAAAAAAGAGCTTTTCTGGCATTTAGTGCGTGTCAGAAGTCAGACTAATTATATGAGATGATTTGGGTACATGTGATGAATGCTATGAAAAGGATTTCGATCCACTTGAACTACAGAAATACAGGACTAATTAGAGTTTTCCTCGAAGCAACTGCAAATCAAAATTACTGTCCATTTTTTGGATACATATGGTATATTGTTCTTTACTTTAGAGATGGATTAGATTGAAGCCGATGCTCGAGGCTGGAGCACTGTAAGAAATCTGTTTTGGTAGAGGATATTTATGTTTCTGCATTTAGAAGAGTGTTTGTTCAGCTAGGATTGGAACGGAAAAATAACATCAACTGTAATGAATTCAAATGCAAAGCTAGACAAAGCAGCAGCTTTGTATGTGATGGGTTGAAAACCATATTACTTGGGGTGTTATGGTGGGGGTATTCATTTCCATGGACCAGTAGCCACTTGGGTTCAAGACTGAGGACCTCTCAAGCCTCCTTTTACATCATGCTCTTAGTCTACCTCTGATACCATGTTGAGTTTTGCAATGAACAAAACCTTTAATTTCCCTGGTTACTCAAGACCTAGCCACTTTTCAAAAAAATAACTTGTTGGGTATTATATGTTTAACTACTCTCTACATTTTGTTTGCTGAAATTGCACAAGGCTTAGCTACTTCTCTTTGTAGTGAAGCATGAATGATTTCCAAGCTTTTGCCTCTTTTAGATTTGTTCTAAAATTTTAAGTTAGGTGAAGCTCAAGGCTTAGACAGCAGCCATCCAAGTTCAGAACAACGCCGCTGGCTTAACAGGAAGCCCTACATGTCAGCAAAGATGAGGAGATAACTCTGGATATAACAATTTGAGATAATCTTGATCTGAGTGCTTTGGTTTACTATACTCCTATCCCTTTGAGAGAGAAGCCTTTCAGTGGCGCTCAAATAGCTCTGAAAATTAAGATCTGATGGATAGATTTGTGGCTTGTGATTTCTGTGAAGAATCACAAGCAATATTATATTGCGAAGCAGATGATTCAAAACTCTGCCTGTGCTGTGACAATGAAGTCCATTCTGCCAATTCGCTGTCCAAACGCCACTTTCGTGCCCAGCTGTGTCATGTATGTGGAAATAATCAAGCGTTAATTCGCTGCTGCACCCAAGACCTCCTTGTCTGCAAGAAATGCCAAAACTGTCACAGGGCGGCACAGCATGAGCATGAAGCCATCGAGGAATTTGATGGCTGCCCATCTGCGAAACAATTGGCTTGCAAATTCGGAATTGATAAAGCTCTGTTCAAACAAGTTGGTTTTTCAGGTTTAGGGGCTAATGATATCATTGATAATCATAAAACTGTCAAGAGTTACATGTTTGATGATTATGACACGCTGGACTGTGTTGTTTCGGGAAGGAAAACAGTGGATCCGTGGCTCGGTGATGGGGTTGTTCCACTTGAATCGTATATGACCTTGCCCTCTTACAGTAAGCCTTTGGCTCCGTGCGTTGAGGTACTAACTAATCTCAAATATAGTCTTTCTTTTAATCAGATTAAAAGTTGTCAAGCCTCCAGGATATTATTTTGACCAAAACAGAACAGTAGCCATTGTAATCCTGTGTTTCCCAAAGCTTTAAGGAATACACCCGCAACATGATACGCTTGAAATTTATAGCTCAAAAAATGCAGCTAAAAAGTATGCAATGTTTATGAACTTTGTGAAAATGTAGGATTTACTGATAGGGCATTTTTTTCAAAGAATCTAACAGCACCATTGCAATTTCATATAAATCGTTGGCAATGGCAACTGGAAAATCTGCTAATTGGGGATTTAGTTGTGTGAATTAAACTTGGCCAATTGGCAAGAAAATAGCCCAGAAAAAATAACCTTTTCAAACTTCTTAGCCTATGATGCTAATGCTACTGGTTGTGTCTAGCTAAGTGTGAAAATTAAGTACATTATAGAGCATTTCTAGTAGCTATCAGAGGACTGTAAAGCAATCTCGGTTTACTGCCAATTTTATTGAATATTTTGGACAGGTCTTCCTCTAACTCCAAGGAAAATCAAGTTAGTTAGTTTTAACTTTTCTTTAGCTAGTGAGTCTCAGAGTTCAAAATCTCCCGTCACCAATTACAACTTTGACAATCAAAACTCGGCTTGGAGAAGGCAGTAGTGGGGGTTACACACTAGGAGCACAATGATAGTCCACTGCCATACTGGTAACCCAACAATTACACAGAATTGCATGAAAAACCACTCCAGTTTACAACAGGGTATTACACCGATTGAAGGAGGAATTGCCCTAGCCCTAGGGATTGTAAAATCCCAATGACCAGCCCAACCAACACAAATCTCATTGCTGGCATCAATTCAACCTTGGATGAGAGGATGATTGCTACAGTTTTAATCATGCACTTTATCTTTAGCATCTTTTGGGTGCCCTCTTAGCCTAAGCCTTCCTTTATCCGTTTAAATTTTAAGTCCTTTTCTCTTTGTTGCTGTATTTGAAATGCACCCCTTCCAAGGGGATTTGCAATTTCACAGATCAATTTTAAACTTGAATTAATTTAGTCCCAAATGTCAACTATAGACCATATCATGTATGCACAGATGCATGTCTATCTCCTAGCAGCCTCTACTCAACATTTTGCCCTTTTTGGTGAACATCCTGTTTATTACAGAAGTTTGAAACATATACAAGATAGACCCTGTTAAAAAAGTGATGTAGCATTCATTAATCACAGAATTTACTGATTGTTTCTTGATTTGCTGTAAAAACTTCAGGCGCATTGCAGCAAACGCGAACAGATAATTAACCAACAACTACTTCAATTGCTGAATCAAGAAAAGAATTCTGAGGCACAACATAGGATTAATGTTCAGGATGGAGCAATATCTGATTCAAGACCACCCACACCTAGATCACTCCAATGCTCTTCGATGTTACAAATTCCAGATACACCTCATCAACAAGATGGGGCAAACCAAAGCCAAGCTGCGATGGATCAATTGCAAGATCAAGCAGGATATTCAGAGTTGCAGTGCATCACACAACAGTCTCTTGAGAGAATGCAGCACATAACTTCTACTTCAATGCTAATGCCACAAGAAACTAGCTATCAAACAACAGAAGACAAATTTGAAGATGGTCTGTTGTGGTTATGCCAAGGAGAAATGCAGTCCAAACAGGTATGTTCACGTGGTATAGTGATTTCAAATGTCAGCTTAATCTTAATCCTTTCTAAATAAAATTTGTGCTCTTCTGTGGAAGAATTGGACTGTATTGAAAGATCCCAAGTTATATGTTGTTTTGTTCTTTTCCAATGTAATAGTATAACAGTTTCATGATTTTTTTCTTTCTTGTTTATCACTTTTCATTTTTCTTATCATTTCATAAATTAGTAAATTTTCCTGTAAATACACTTTTCCTTTTTAAATGTCCTCTATAAAAGTAATTAGCAATATCGTTTTCACAAAGTTTTTCATTTTCCAAAAATTTGTTTTGATGATGGTTTTCCTAATCCATTTCATCATTTTTCCTTCCTCTTTTATCTTTGTTCATTAATAAAATGTTTAAAAATTATCCAATCCAGTCAATTAGAAAAGACTTGAAATTGCTTCTTTAAAATGGAACTTCCAAATTAGATGATTTGGAGCAGGTTTAGATCCAGTGCACTCCCTGTTCCGGCACAGCCCAATTCCAATCGGCACTCATGCTTTCCTTATACTTTCTTGCTTAGCACTTCTGATTAACACAATAAGTGGCGTCTTAAGTATTATCACGTGGTTTTATAGCTTTATTGTAACAGCTGGGTAATAACATTTTATAAATATTATTATATTATCAATTGGCAGACAATGTGTCAATTCAAGTTCTCTCCTTCAGGTTTAGTAAAGTGAAGTCACAATAGATTTAGCCAAAGATTATTTCCTTTACATTAACGACTTCCATCTCTCCAAATGTACATTATTTCTATTTAGAACTCACAAATGTAATATTGTATTTCAAGCAAGTCCTTCGTGTCTTTGTTTCCACGTAATGGATCCTTTTTCTTTTTTTTTTCTTTTTTTACACCTAAGGGCATCTTAATTAATTTCAGAGCCTCACTAAAACTCTCTTTTCTGTTTAGTGGCCTCTGTGCCTTTCAGCCATGTTCCCTAACTCATTTTTTAACTAATTTTTTTGCATCTATCTTAGTTCCTTGTTAGACATTTTGCCTAAGTAAGTAGCATTCAGGATGCATATATATTGTTTTGGTTGTTCATAAGTGAAAGAAGAGTTTAAAGACTCTTTCATAAACATTTTTTTACTTTCTTTGGGATGAGAAAGTTGGCTTTTTCACTCTTGTCTTTTCAAACTGTGACTTCCATTTACTTTGATTGTTTTTGTTTTCTGTTCTATTTCACCAGTGCTAGTAACTGCAACATTGTTATAGTTCTGTTTCTTGTTATGACATCATTACGTGGTACCTGAATGCTCACTAGCTGAAAATTTTCTAGTAAAATCTAGCTTTGCTAGACTACATTTGTAAGTATATTATGGGTACTGGGAATCGTTATGTTTCAAAAATGCAATATCATTAATTGACTTGTTTCAACAAGAATTCATATAGGACAAGTGAGGCCCCTGGTCTTCTCAAACAGCTATGAAGACCCATAAGGACTAAATTGACCTGGGAAACTATACGAAAAGAGCCCAAATGCACAAGGACTAAAAGTTAATCAATTTAGGAGACTTATAAAAGGAGCTCAACATACGAACTAGTACCTGCCAAAGCAACCCTTTACTTGCCTCAGCTACTTTTTGAAACGAATGTCATATGCGCTATAACCTTCCAAGTTGGTAACCAAATCTCGAAGCTCTAGGTCAGAACTCAAAGGGAGCATCACCAAATCATGATTGAATAAAGGTGATCTCTGACGATATTGTGAAGCACCATCTATGCAATTCTAACAAATTATCAGACCATTTTTTAATAAAGGTGTCTTCTAATGATTGTCACTGTGAAGCTCTGTTGGTTTGCAATTTTAACTTCATCTTCTCAATCTAGTCCAAAATAAATAAGAAAATCTAATTCCAATGCAATTTAGTAGTTCACTAGAGCCCAGTCCATTTCAAACAAAGGCATTTGAAATACTAAATTTTGGCCCATCTCTCCCAAGGAGATCCCTCAAGAAAAGTAGCATATCATGGAAGTTAGAACAAGGAATAATATAGAAACCAGGTCCTTTGTGATAAGGAATACACCGAACTAGACCCCATCTTGAGATAATGAAGAATATCAAGACTGGCCCCATCCCAAGACACATAATATATAATGGAATTGTACACCAATTTGCACAAGGGAAATCATTGAATGTGGACTCCCCATGGGTCAAGACGTATCCCAAAAACACCATTGCTGGACAAGGAAATGTACTGGAAGTGGGCTCTTTCTTGGATCATAGAATAACAAAGTTGGTTTCCATCTCAAGGCAGGAAATGTTTTAGAATTTTGCCCTCAATTGGTGATATGAATGGAAACTCAGCCCAGGAGATGCTATGCAATGCTTTCATGCTGTACGGGGAGACTAATAGAATTGACTTTAGCTTCCTTTGCAGATTTGAGGGGTGCAACCCCTTGCAAGGTCAAAACCCCAAATTATAAGTCAACAGATTCCATTACCACCACCAAGGTCTGATGTGGTGCTACCTTTGGAATAATTTCATAAAGATGACTTGTCTCATCTTCAATGAAGATGATTGATTTGTACATTTCTTGAATTCATATTTGTACATTGTGCTTCCTTTTGACGAGATTTGTCATGTATAGAACTTTTTACATTAATACAAATTTGATTACAATTCTTATTGTCAATATTGTTCTGTGTGTTAATATTAAATAAACACATCTATTTTTTGTTTGCAGTCTAAGTATTATTTACATTACTTTCTCTATAATAAACATTCGTCCTATTAGGTTCTCCATATTTCTTCTGGAATCTATAGATCACATGGAACACAAAATATACTAGAAACAAGTCCTGTTTCAGGAAAAGGAATAAAGCAGTTTTAGGTTACCTCTCAAGACAAGGAACCATAGAAACTTCTTTGCTGACCACAAAATATAACATGCGCAAAAAAATAATTCAGCCAATTGTAAATACAGCATTAAAAGCCCATCAATAAATGTAATATAAGTCCAACTCCAAAATGATCAAACAGTAAAAAATACGAATGAATGATCAGTAATCCAATTTCACATGGCAGGACTAAAGACATACTTAGAGATTCAACATTTCATCTGTGAGTTGATACAATGAAAAGATCTTGAGATAGTCTATTGTAGCACAGAGAATAGGGCAGCAAAGATCTACCCCAAGGAACAAAGGGCTATTCCACAAATTTGGAGATAAATTTCAAGTCTCACCAAATGGTCATTGTTGTGAGGAAATGCCCATTAGAAATTCACATGGCCATGTGAATTTATTAGTCATTGTGTAGTTGCAAGTAGTTAGTGTCACTTTATGAATCATTTTGTAGTTGCAAGTAGTTAGTATCACTTTATGAATCATTTTGTAGTTGCAAGTAGTTAGTAATAAGTATAAACATAGAAGTAGATATCTTTGAAATATCATGATATATTCCGATATATCTTTTCTTGGCAGGGTTCTTGACATTATCTTAAAAATATTGCAACCTTTTAAAAATATTTTACTGAAAATTTCACCAATATAAATTATTGGCAATATAATATGATAGTAAATTAGTTTTTTTCAGTGTTCCACAGGGACATATCCCTTCCAAAAATCCCCATGTTTCCGAGATGCAGGGACTTGGGGGAAACATCCCTCTGCTGTAAAACCACCTCTGTCAAGTACTTTATGGTTTTGCCTGAAAGGAACCTTGCCAAACTGAATATGTTTCATGTTTCAGTGAGAGGTGTGAATCACTTATGATTGTGCCAACTGAGAAGTACACTGGTGGAATACTTGCATCAGCATGGTTACACCAACAAAATTGTGCACTCATGTTCATCAGCTCTGCCCTCCGCCATCACCCCCCCGTCGTCCCCAAGATTAGGGCTTTGTTCCCAAAAATCCATCCCCATGTCCCTCTGTCAAGAAACTCCATGGAACTATGTTTATTTTCTATATAAGCATCAGACCTACAAGTTTTTGGCCATTTGAGTCTAGAACTTTTATAAATGGGCTAGAAATCTTGAACAGTCTAAGTAGCTGTTAAGATTTCCAGCTGCTAATATTGAATTGCAGTTATATCCGTTTCCAAGGGACAAGACAATTATTGCTGCTGTTATTTGAAAAATGAACATGGTTATCTATAGTTGTGAAGGCACCTGCTATAATTGGGTTTGAAAACCTTGTGAATAGAAAACACGAATACCATTATTTTGATTAGTGACTATGGCTGTTGCCTTTGATAACAATGAATATTGCTGTCATTATTAATGATTTGTGAGCATAGTCATTACTAAAAAAAACGATCAAATGATTATGCTCCCCTTTGAATTGTCATTATTGTTGCATCACAAATGTTAGTGCTGTCAATTCTACTAATCAATGGATATTGTTCTCTTTATTTCATTTGTAAATAGTTATATGGTTGAGTTATTTCAATTTGTTTGGGATTTTTCATTGGTACAGATCAGCGGTTAATAATGTTGTAACTATTGAGATTGTTGTCATCATTATTATCTTTTAACATAAATCCTTCTGTGATTAATAATATTCTTACAATTCCTGATCTGAAGCATCCTGTCATTGTCACGACCTCTACACTCTTGATTAGTATGGTGTTTGGGTAGCATCCTTATTAGTTCTGTGATCAATTAATATGAGCATCAATACTGATGTCAACATTGTAGGAAATATTGCTGATCAAAGTGACTAATATAATGTTAAGACAGGTCATAAGCTGTCCTGAAATGCCAGGCATGAATGTTGCCACTGCTATTCTTAAGAGCTATTTTAAGAGGTCAGGGAGACTTTTGTTGTCAATAGTAGTTAACATTTTGTGGATTGTTTAAACTTTATTCTTTCCAAGTTGATAGTTAACGAGAACAGTAGGGTTAATGAGCCATATTTACCTTAGTGGCGTTTTATTGCATTAATGGGTCATCATCATTCTGGCAGTGTTATTTATTAATGTGGTTAAAGAAATTTACATTACTATTATTTATAATCAACAATCTCTAAATCAGTGAGAGAAATCCATATTTAAATTCATGGTGTACACTCTTGTTTACTTTCACATTCACTCTATGTAATTATCATGGCTTTAAATGTAAAAAACATCAGCTATTCCTTTCTTTAAAATAACTACTGCATTTTTTTGGTTCCCATATTTTTCCACTTTTTCACCAATAATGTCCCTATCTCTTGGGATGCCAAGAAATTCCAAAGAACAATATTTTTTTCTGACACTTGCTTCACTGGATCGACATGCTACAAGCTTGTCGCCTTCACCTCTGGCCTTGGCTGTGTCGTGGTTCAAACAAACTATGGTACTTGCTTGGCTTAGCCCGAATGCCTCCACTAATCATTGGCCAAGTGGACTGTAAACAATGGGAACACCTTCTCACCCCCTGTTCTTGTTTGAACAATAGAATCTACTCAATAAGCTAGTGAGTATATGTTCATGTAGGTAAGACATATTGTTATGTTCAGCCATTTGAGCAATATCTTTTAGTGAATATCATTATGTGTAGATGGATAAGGTGAGGGGCATAGATATGGGTTATCGACTGTGTTAGTTTAGTCAATATTGTGTTAAGTCCATGTGTGTTGAAAGCCAAGAGTCTATATGGTGGTGAATTTTAGTTAAGAAGTTTTGAGTTCACTATAATGCTACTTTCTTTAAGATCCCATTTTGTATTACAAAATCTTTCATATGGCAGATAACAAGTTTTCTCCATCTTGAGACAAATAGGCTCAATATAAGAGATTGGCACCTCCTGCTCCTTGTAGATTATACTCCTTTTAGAATATAAGAAAAAAAATGCCCTGCAAATTAAATTCATTTTATCTGCCGAAAGATATCTTGCTTCATAAAGTTGATTACTGTGGGAGGTATTGCCTGATGATATAACTAAAAGTATACAATTTTTTATTGGAATTTATTCAGAATCATTTTCTGGCTGGCAATGATTCTTTATTAATGTTGAACAGTGAAAAAAATCATTCATCATATAAATTGTTTAAATTGTTGATTGTCAATGATTCAAGGCATGCATAGCCAGTTAAATTATTATCTGTTCTGGTTGTTGTGACTGGAATTTCTATGTATCCCTTTCATAGTTCATTTGCGGGCATTTTTTATCCTTAGAACTATTAGGATGGAATAGATACATCTAAGATAACAATATTAAACTGGATGATCATTATTCTTGTTATTACGAGTGAATTTTAAATGTGCTGCTGAAAACATCATATCTATGTATTTTCTATCTTTGTAGTTTCCAAGCTTGAGCGCGCAACCCTCCAAAAGCTGCAAAGATTGGGAAGCATCGAAAAGATACAGTCCTCCTGATATGGGCATCAACATTGTTGCTTGTGATGATTCATATAAAAATTCTTGTGTAAATTCAATGCCACCTTCCTGTGACATTGGGGCGTTAAAGCGCTCTTCTGGATGGCAACCTAAATCTTCATCAAGTCTTCACTTTGCTTCAAAAGACGTAAGTGCATCTTTGTTCTATTATGCTAAATTTTTACTGCAGGTTATATAAGTTTGATGTTTATATTGCTATTATGGTAAAATCTTCATCTCAATGCATATATAGAAATTACTGTAATATTCAATTGTTGTTTCTCAATGTCAGCAAAAATGTAATATGGGAAACAGTCTCCTAAGTATCAGCTCAGGACATGTTTTCCTATGCTCTTAAACTTAAAATCCTAAATTTTTTTCTGCTAACTTTCATGCACTCAATGCTTTTACACCACAAGTTATATACTGCAGCACTTTTGCACAAATAACATTGAAAAATTTAATATTTTTTTAAAAATACCCTTTAAGTTGTGAAAGAAAGCTAATATTTTAGAACCCTTGTGTACGAACTACAAACTAACCATGCTTATAAGTATTTGACTTGTTAAAGGTTTTTTGCATCATTAAAGAAACATATCCAATCTCACCATATGTATCTTGGAACCAATTCTTCATTGCAGGTCACAATTTTTTTTTATCTTAATCTTCTTTGGTTTGTTGTTGAAAACAATTCATGTCAAAGATACTCATGTTTCATTTGAATAGAGGCTGGTCAAGGGCTCATAAGTAGATATATCACTTTAAACAAATTGAAGACATCAACAATACTAGCTTCTAGGGCAAGCCAAGGACATGGAATAATCTACTATCATGGGCATAGCCCAGCACACTAGTAACTTAAAACAAATGTGCAAACCAAGGATCATTAAAGTGTTAAGGGCTACAAAGAAGCAATGAAGGAATGAAGAATACGACACTCACAAGAACGTGAAAGAAATGACAGAATGCCAACCAAAAACACATCACTGTTAAGAAATTAATCTCAAGGCTATTGAAACATCAAGTTTCTTTAGTAAATTGGGAGAACATATTTAGATGGGGCTTAAAGGGAGACAATAATTGTTTAGTCAAGCAAGCATATCATTTGCAAATATAAGATCACTATACAAAAACATTGACGTCATGCAAAAATAACTCTTGACATCCTACTTCTAGGCAAAAACATGACTTCCTTCAGCTTGCTGCATGTGAAAAAAAATAACTTGTGACATATTCCACAAAAAAGACGGCAGGAGCTGTCTATTCTCATAGTGTGTTGCAAGAGAAATGAAGTATCTCATATTTGCTAATCCCCTACACAGTACCAATCTGGGAATCTGTCTCTATGTGACCATGCTAGGTTGTGTAAGAGAATCAAATACTTAATCCATGTGTTTCAAATGGTGTAAGAAACCAAAATTGACGAGACAAATTCTAAAATACCAAATATCAAATGGGGGAAACCACATAACACCGTCGCAAGATTCTTGATCCATAAAATACTTTAAGGTCATAGAACTTACATGGATATGGAGTCGACTAGGTCCTACAAATTTTATATTGTCTGACATTTGGCATATCAGAAACCAATATAGGCCAAGCTACACTAGCCTAACCAAAGTCATAGTTGTAGCCACCCGATGAAATTTTATTACTGCCCACCAGGGCCTGTAGGGGATGAGTATTATTGTTTCATTGCCTCACCGAGCCATGTTAGAGAGGTTTTTCCTCTGCAGATTTAAAAGGAAAGCCTTTTGTTGCCTAGATGGAGAATCAACAGCACTCAGATGCTCTTTCTTAAGAAAACACCTCAAAGACTATAATACTATAGGGTACACCAGTTGAGAGGCAACTATCTTACCGAATTCCCCAAAGTTAAAACTCACTTCACATTCTAAACTTTAGCGAGAAATGGGTATTCTGTTTCTGCAGCTGAATTCTGTGTTATTAGCTCTATCAGATGGTAAAAATATCCATAATGATGATTACATAATAAGGGCCAACTCATATCTCATGCGGAATCTCTCTCTAGTGAGATTCTCTCATAGATGTTCAAGCTGAGGGAGGGAGTCCCATTTTCAAAATTTGTAAAGTCTATCCATGCTGAGCAAACCAACATCAATCTCCCAATGATTTGCACCGACCACCTGTATATTAACTACATTGCAACCACCTACAGATGTTTGACATGGCAAATAACTAACTCCTGCTTGACATCAATTGATGGCAATCCCAGCAGACACATAAACACCAGTCAAAAGTTGATGTCCGGAAACAATCTCTTACTGGAAACCCAGTTGGTAGAAGATGCAAGGTTACACTCTTTTTGATTGCCAGGCTTCATCTTCCTTCTCCATTTTTGTAGAAATATGTATGATAGCTATTGTAAATTTGAATGTACCATTGTGTTCAGTCTCTAGTTTTCTTGAGGCATATCTATTATATCTGTCCTCGTATATAACTTAAGAACTTACAAATTGATGAATAAACCAAATGTAGTAGAATTAAGAAGTCTGGCTTTAGTAAGCCATCCATTGTCATCTCCAAGTGATCTGTATCAACTTCTCAAAGATCTGTGAAATCTTGCCAGTACAAGTCCAGGTAAGGGTCCAAGAACCTTGTAGGTGGGTATGGGCAGTTTTTTTGCCCTTGGGTACATGGGTTTGGGTATGTCTGTACATATGTGTATATATATAGATAGATAGATAGAGAGAGAGAGAGAGAGAGAGAGAGTTTGCCCTTGGGTATGTCCATACATATGTGTGTGTGTCTATAATGAGAGAGAGAGAGAGAGAGAGAGAGAGAGAGAGAGATTATATACAAAGAAATTAAAGAAAAATACAGAATTGTAACATAAAATATATTTGATGGTATGATACTTCATAATTGATCAATGCCAAATGCCAATTGATAGTTCATGTCATGTGCCATATAATATATATGATATATATTTAGGATCATAATTCAAATGAAAATCATTACAACTACAATATTGACAATCAAAAATAATAATTGTCTGCTATCTTCATCAATCATCAAAAGGATCTAGATCAAGATCATCATTGTTTGCTTCAAGTTCAACATCATTTGAACCCAAAGCAGTGCCACTCCTAATAGGTGCATCATGTGAAGTATCTCATCATCATCACTCATAGTGACTAGCAAGAACTTCAATAGTTGTATCCAAGTTGGTACACTCAGTGGTTACATCCCAATGCTTCATTGAACCATCCTTATAGTGGTGTTCATTATGTGATAGAAGACGCAAATTGGAATGAACATAAACCAAGTCTTTTGTTTTTTTGCAGCCAATCAATTACGCTTCACTGAGTGGATAAAGGAGTATGTACTCCAATTCTGTTTAGCGGAAGAACTTGCAACCTGCTGAAACTGGAGAGAAAACCAACAAAACTTAAAAATAAAAAATGCAATATAAATTGAAGAATGTTTTTTTATTGATAAATGAGTTTTTGTTCTATTAAAATTGGGTTTTATGCCTGGTCCAAACCATGTGGGGCTACAAACAAGGAGCTACCTACCCTTAGAAACATGAAATCACTAAGAATACCCATTAAAAGGTTACTGCAAGTTAGTGTTGCACATTTGCACCCTCTTTAATGTGAGAGCATAAATGCATATTAAAAGATCCTTCATTTTTCAAATTTTTGTCCATCCTTGTCACTATTTTCCATCCTTCCTTTTGTGTATCTGCATTCTTAAGTTCCTCAAACCTATCTCGTTATGGATTCCTTTCAGCCATATCCATATTGATTGGTTGTGTGGGCTTAGTAGCTTTTTCCATCACTGTGTCGTTCACAACATTAGCACTATCCTTACTTTTACTTACAGAGTAGCTTGAGTCCATTGGGGGCTGCTGCTCCTTGATTGGTGATCCATTGCATTCTCCTTTAGTTTTCAACACCTTTGGAGAGCTATCTTGGCTCTCATTTTCCTTTAAACTGAATAATGTACTAGGGAAACCTCTTTCCACCGAGCGGCCGTTTTATCCAATTTATGCTTGGCACAGTGAGCAGCAATGTGTCTTGTTTGAAAACATCATTGACATCTAAAGGGACCTTCGTAATCCAATAGTGGCAACCAGCAACCTTTTGGTGTTTTTAACAAGACCTCCAAGATATCTCTTGTCATATCTAGCTCCACTACGTGCATAAGTAGTGTAAAAAATTTAAGAGCCCTCATCAACCAACAAGTATATGCCCAGTGAATTACCTACAACTTCAAAGCATTTTTCAAACCAATATTGCAGATGAAGATTAGGAAGTATCACCCAAATTAGAATTTTGTCAAACAATTCTGGTTGCGTTGAAGGTCGGGTTCCAAGGTTTTAACATTAGCAGGTGCTTATCCTCCCAACTCCATTGATAATCACAAAGAACCAAATTCCTATCCTACAATTTTTCAAAAACCACCGCAAAAAACCCTCAAGCTCTGGGATAAATTTGCACATCTCCTATCAAAATGGGGCCCCAAATTTTTATTATCCACTTATACAACTCACTGAGGCTCGACCAAAACCTTTTGAACCTCTCGATTAGGCCTATCTCTGCAAAATTCCTCCCATTTTTTATCACTTCGCAATCTGTCTCCTCATCCAGAATGACCATTATAGATTTAGCAATGTGTTGCATTTCTCAACTAGGTATCTCTAATCCACTATTTTTGTTGCATCCTATTCCACCAAACCCAATTTGCATTTCCTCCCCTTTCTTTTTGGTTCTCAATAATTCTGCCTAACGAACTATGCCCTTTTCACCCATTTGGAGCATTCGCTTTCCCCAAATCCTGGCAGGTGATTTTTTGTTTGCAAAATACCCCGTCTTCTCCAATAAACCCTTGCCTTGCTGGCTTTTCAGAGTGTCCTTTTTACTTTGTCAACTTTCTTGCACTCGAAGAAATTTGGTCCCCTATACTCGAACATGGCATCCACTCTCTCCAATGGAAGGCAAGATGTTCCTTGCCTGTAACCCCATATGGCTTTGTTTGCCTTGTCCATTTCCATCAACATTCTTCTTCTCTCCCTGCAAACGTCCTTCTCAGTCCTCCAAATCAACTCCAAAGTCACTCTCCTTCCACTTTGGTGCACTTTTGATCTACAATGTCCAACTCCTAGACCACCTCCATTGCAATGCCCTATCAAAACACCCAAAACCTTGCGATGAAACCACCCTATCATCCTTTCCTCGCCGTTGGAAGCTCCTCTACTTCTCCCATAATTCAAAGAAACATCCCTTCCAATGTCGATTTAAAGTAATGTCGTCGTTAGCCAGTTGAACAAAATCATTTATGTTTCAAACTCTTACTCCTTACGTCTCACAAGAAACACCTAGAATGGATTTTCAAACCGCTGAAAATTGTTGAAGACATTCTTAGATCTAGAAGGTCGTTGCCAGTGATCGCAGCGCCCCAAAGTAGCCTCAGGGGCCAACATTGTTCCTTCTCCTAAATCATTGTCAAACACAAATTAAAGATTGCTAAGTACTAAAGTCGGAGGAACAAATATTCCTGACCATGGAGGTACCACCATGCATGAGCATTCATTTTATATTAGTCATTAATAGCACAAGCATTGTGCTCTAATCCTGAGATGAACATGCCAAACTCCCTCCTAACATTTTCCACCACTTCTGGATTTGAGAAGAGTTTAGCGAATGCTCACTTGTATCCACTAGCAACTTCAATATCTCTATATGGTGGAGTTCTCCCTAGTAAAAGAAGTACCATAGATCTATACTACTTGAGGAGATAATGCATATGCAAGGAGGAGCAATGGTGTGGTCATCTTGTTACAACAATGAAGAATGATTATTTCCACTCTTTTGAAAAATATTTCTACAGGGTTATTCCCTTTTTGTGCTATTATGACTTATTTTTCTATCGTCGTTTCCGTGCCATCATAGACTTCCCCCAAACATGGTGCATCTAAATTAGAAACCTGAGTGTACTCATGATAGGCTCGGTGAAATTCAAGACATATTCCACACGAGCTCACCAATCATCATCTAGGACCAATGACTTCACCTTTTGGGCTCACTTTGAATTTGATTGGTTCCAAATGCCCCATTGGTTACTAATAACCATGGCACCCAATGCCTCTCACACCTTCAAAAGTTGTCTCAAAACAATTGTATGTGATGTAAATCAAATGTCAGCAACCTAGGACCATGTTAATAACACATTTTGAATATGTTAATAACACATTAAAAAATATTGTATACATATTAAACATGGCATAAATAAAATTAAATCTACCTTGAACAATTCCAACCTCAAGAAAGTCCTAAAAATGCCTTGTGACATATGGTGATTTGTCACAAACATTTGGATCTTTGCTCTCATCCACTCTATTTGAGTGCCAATTGCTTGCATCACCAAGTTAAGGGAGTGTACAATGAATGGTGTCCAAAAATGTGTCGATATCTTTGCTCAACCAAAGCACCTGCAACCTTGCAATTTTTTGCATTGTCTGGAATGATTTGGACAACATTTTCATAACCCACCATCTCTACGAACTCAATGAGGATTTTGGAAATGAACTTCGCATCTTTGATTTGCCCTTCACAATCAACCACCCTAAAAAACATGCCCCTCTAGGGGACATTGCAATACTATTTATTAATGGACGGTTTTCGCAATCTTTCTATCCATCAGAAACAACCGAAACTCCCAATTCAACTCAAGAATCTCTAATTGGTTTGAGTATTAAATTATTCTCTCTTCCCAATAAGGTGGTGCACACCTTTCCATACCCAAGATTCGTGAAACCAGGAGATGTACTATTGATTGCTGCTATCATTTCTAGTAAACATGGTGATCTCACCAAATTATAAGGAAGACCATTGACATAGATGCAATGTGCGATTTTTTATTCTACGACATCTCTTGCTTCCATTTTAAATGCCTTGTCCAATGGGCCTCTTTTGCGAGAAAGATTGGGATTTTCTATTTCATCTTGCATAGAGGGTATCTCCAAGAAAGGATGCTGGGAGGCCATTACTGGTTGACAATCTGTAGGTAAAGTCATTGTTTTCTTCTTTGCGAAAGGATGAGCTCTTAGTGTTGCTCTTTCAACCATACAATCAGCTTCTTTTTCTGTAAAGAATCCCACTATTTTTTGTCAGACAACCCCTTCTTATCTAGCCCTTCACACATTCTAATCCCTTGCCCAGGAGCGCCAAAAAAGTAAAGTTTCACTTAATAATACGAGCTCCTAAAATTGGTTTTACATTCACTACAATTCCAAAGATATCCCCCACCTCCTAAAAGTTGTTCAAGCATTGTAGTATGTCTTCATAAACGATATCCTTTATCAATTTTAAATTTTTGGTTTGCACCCACACCCACTGTACTTGAGCTAGTAGCCATTCTTGCAATCTGATTTTTCTAGTACAAGAAATTATACAATTTTAAATTAGAAAAAAATGTAAGCATACAAGTTCAAAACAAAGATCAAAAAACATTACAACAAATATTGAAACTTGTTTATTTTTTCTAAAACAAATTACAAATTTGAAAAAAATCATCAAAATCTTGAAAAAATTTGTTAAAAGACTAAAGGAAAAGGGTTAAATGCTTATCTTAGATGCGTAAATCTCCTTTGTGTAAGCTATCTGGCACTCCTCAATCGACCCCCTTTGGAAAAAACCAGCTGCCCTTCAAGATACAAAAATGAGATAAAAGACAGTAGAGAGCAAAAAAAGAGCGAATGTGTTTTATTTAAGGGCAAAATGATGGTATATGGGTTGATTTATGGTTTTTGATTAAAAAAAAGTTAAAGTTTTGTTTTTCCATTAGGTCTTGGCACTTTTTTTTATCATAATCCTCCTTTATGTGCAGCATGCTGGACTAAACTCTTGAAACCGCTACTTTATTTGAGAAATGTCAACATAAGGGCTAAATGATTTTGAAGATCTAGTTCAAAACTCGGTCTCAGACTTGGACTTGGCCAAAAACTCAGCAGACTCAGTAAAACAAAAACCTCATAATTATACAAGAAAAGGAAATCAATGCATTTAGTTAGAGAACATAAAAGTTGACCATCAATTTGTCATAATGCAAACATTACACATGTCATATGATCCTCAAACATTCAAAATAATTTCACTCGCTATTTGTTATATTCAAGCATTTAAGGAGTTTAAGTCTAAGGCTCTCGAGTCTTGGAATAGGACTTGGCTGAGTACTCTCTAATACTCAGCCAAATTCGACATGGGAGTTTGGATGACTCGGCTCAGCTAGACTCAACCCAAGAGTCTGGCCAACTCGGCTCGGCCAGCTCAGAGACTTGAGAGTTTGGCGAGTATTGTAGAGTCTTCAAACCATGTTGAAGGTTATTGAAAATTTTTACTTTGAGTTTGGCCATCATCGTCTTATGCCTTTGGCAGCATGCCTAAATTTTGAGATGGATTTGAAATTCTCATCGATGATTCTTAGAGATTGTCGAAACACAGCACTTGGGTGAAACTATTACTGCTTAAGACCATTGATGGCAAATATAGGATTTAGAATGTTATTGGTAATCCTTACAAATTGTAATTATGATCAAACACTGCAATTTATGCAAACCTGAAGTGTGCAGTAAACATTATGTTTTTGGTTAACTACAATGTATTGATGCTTGGGAATAATTCATGAAAGACAAGTAATTACTTGTTAAATATGTTAATATCCACTTGACACGTATGTCATCCCAAGTTTTTGGGTTGGGGACGATAGAATATGGGGGGATAAGTTTCAGGGATGGCATTTTCCGAGCCATTTTAGGGGGCAGCGAGGGATGGCATTTTCCGAGCCATTTTAGTGGGCAGCAAGGGATGGCTATATAAAGAAAGAAAAAGAAAACCTTAAAATATATAGGAAAATTTCAAATATTCAAATGATAACAACAAACATTGATAAAGCATTCATCATATAAATTATAGATTCTTAATACATAACATTCGTGTTGAATTGAGGGTTCATTTGAGAGTCGAACAAATTAGCAAATGTCAAAACTTAGTTGCTTTCATTATTCATTGTTAATATGCATGTTATTTAAAAAAAAGGCATATAAGTTACATAAAATGCTTGAAGGCTGCAACTTTCACTTTTGACTACAATATGAAAATACAAAAACAAAGAAATTTTATTTTATTTTCTCCTCATGTTGATGAGTTAAGGTATAGGCGTTGTTGCCATGTGAAGTCAGTTTTCTTTATCCAACATTGATTAAAGAATTGATATATTTTTTTTAAATGTTTCTTTTTTGTGGGTTGACCAATTGTCCTAGAGGCGACTAGGGGACGTAATAGATGTCCTTGCCTATCCTAGGGACGATTGACCATCCCCTTTTGTTTTTTAAGACATCCCCAAGCTTCCAGGATGTCCCCTGTATATTTTTTAAAATTGGGGACAGCCCCAAGACGTCCCATAGGCGTTCGTTTGTCCTTGAAACGTTTCAAAAATGGGGATGCCCCAAAAAGTGTTGGAGACATGTCCCTAGGTTTCCCTACTCAACACTTTGTTTTCAAGCATGGTTGCATGATGCATTTTTATTATTATTTGATTGGAAAATCAAGTGGTAGTTGTAACAATCATTGTTAATGGATAAGTTGAAGCATGTCGAATCTGTGTAAAAAAAGAAATATTAACTTGATGTTCAGGTCCACATATATGACCCATCATTAGGCAAGAGACAATAGCAATGTTTCATGGGGATGTGTCTCTATGAGTGTGGGTTTCATCCCATATATATCAAGGATTGGAGATCTTGGAAAGGGCGTCCCCTCCCTTTATACAAACTACTACATTTGGTGCATTGAAATATAAAAAAGTAACTTTATAAAGAAAATAAAGCTAAAGAACCTTAAAAAGCTTAAAGGGTGAGGATTGTGATTTCTAATTCAGCACATTGTATTTACTTCTAAATTTCAGAGTTGCTGAATACTCCCAAATATGGATACACGTAGCTGCATATGGATACTTGATGACACTCACGATACCTGTATCCAGACTTATCCAAAAACATAGTTGAGCCATATCAGACACATTTGGCAACAGCACCACACCAGCTGCTACTATACCCAATTTAAAATTTATATAGAACATTCAAAATTTGTAAAAATAATGCCCACACAAACACTAAAGACACAAACATAATATAACAAAACAAATATTGTAAACTAAATTATAATCAATTAAAATAAATCTTTTTAAAGTTTTGTTCTTATACTCTTAGATATGTAATTATAAACAAATGAATTTATGTATATCTAAATAATTGTCGTATGTAGCTGTATCTATATTAGGGTATCTTGAAAATATGCCAATCCATATCCGATGCCATATCTGTTTCCATGCAACTCTGCTAACTGCTTTTTAATTTCAGCTGCCAGCCTGCAACCAAGTCCCTATCATACCCAACATCCAAAAAAAAAAAATTCCATTCCCAGGTTCCAGAAACTTGGACAAACATTAGAAAATAGAGATGCAGAAAAACTGAAGATTAGAGCAGTTTTATACAGAAAATCTATAATTTACAGTTATTTGCAAGGATTCTTCAATAAAGATCCCTAAGCTTTCAACTATATGGTATATCTATTGTCTTCCTCTTGATGAAGACTTGAATTGAATGAAGGTTTCTTTTTGTGCATGGTAATCCCCTCAGGTGCAGGGTACGCAGGAAGTACCCTTGCACCCGATTTGGATTTGCATGGGTACAGGTATGCTCCCCGGTACACTGTGGGTTCGCATAGGGTGCATCCTGGGCGCACCAGTTGCACTGTGGGTACGCGCCTGCGTACACTGAGCACACCCGGGGTGCCTGGGGCGCACCCTATGCACACCCAGGCGTACGCAGGGCATAACCACAGGGTACCTGCAGGAGCCCATTCAAAAAGGGCATTAAAACTTAAAGAATTTTCTTTTTTTTTTTTTTGCTTTTTTTTAGGTATAATTATCTTTTTCTTTTAGACACCTGAAATTTACAATGTTTTATTTATTTTAAATGGACACATTTTTATTCGGATTATTTTTCAGACAACCTGCATGAATGCATTATGGGATTACTCCAATAGTGAGACATGCTTTTTATGATACTTTTCTCACTTGTTCCCAGCTTTGATTGCAGCCATAAATCATTAGCCTTATTTCAAACTTTATCCTTTTAAGGTTACCTATTTGCAGGGTTATAGGATGGTGTAAGCCTATATAATTCAATTGATACTTTTCTTTCATTTCTTATTTGACCAAATTGCTACTTTATTATATTTTGTCAACTCTAAGAACTTTGTAAATTGATATTATTTCGCTCTATTAGGTATTCATTGTGACAAGTGTAGACTAATTCTTTGCTTCTTTTGAAATCAAACCATATATCAGCTTGAAGGGTGGCCTTTCTTTGGATAAACGGTGCATTATAATTATTAATAAACGAACATTTTTCAATGATGCCATTCAGATTTCAATGCAATTATTTTGGATAATTTTATAGTGATTTCCATGCCACATTTCTGGACAATTATCAGCCAATTTTTTTGTATGTGATAAGTTGTGCACACCTTTAGAATCAATCATAGATACATCATATAAAAATTGTGTACAAATTGTGAGTGGCTGTTTTGGGTTCAAATGATGTTGAACTTGCAACAGCTGCAAATGCAAATGATTGATGATTTTTTTCTAAATCCTTTTGATGATTGATGAACTACATTGAAGATGAAAGGCAATTACTATTTTCAATTGTCAATTTTGTAATTGCAATGATTTTCATTTGAATTGTGAACCTAGACATATATGATATGACATATGACTAAATATTAAAATTCTTAACTATCAATGGGCGTTTAATATTTTAATTTTACTATTGGCATTTGGCATTGATCAATGATGAAGTATCATACTATCAAATGATTTAGTTTTACAATTTTGTATATTTCTGTAAATTGCTTGTGTACATTACCCAGACCCAAAAAAAATCGCTTGTACCCACATACCAGGTTCTCATGCCCGTGCCTGTGCCCATGCTCGTACCTACAACTTAGGTAATTCCAAAATTTGTGTAACTTACTCAAAATGCACAGTGGAACCCTGTTTCATTTTATTCTTAATGTATTTTGGTTTCAAATATTAATGCTGACAGAGGAATTCGAATTAATATAGGAATCAAATGACTTGATGACTTGCTAAGAAAGCATGCTAGAGATATGATCATACTTGATGCATCTAATGTGAACTATTGCACTTATAACAAAGTTGAAACATGTGCTGCCACATTAGATACTGTCCTCCAATTGTGTGAGTCCTTTGACTTGGTGATCCTGAACGATCTTCCCTGTTTTCTCGGCTCCAGTTTGTTCACTTGCTGGACTCATTGTGGGGGTGCGAGCATTGTGGACTATGCCCTCTCCAGTCCCTCCTTCATCCCCTACATCAGCCATTTCTCCATCTCCCCCCTTCCACTGGCCGACCATACTCTTCTCAGCCTTACAGACCGTATGTCCCCTTCCCCTTACACCTCCCCGCTTTCCCCCTTGTCGCCAACACACACCCCCACCCACACATTTTTTTTGACAGTGGAGACCAGAACCTCTTCACCCTTCACCTTAGGTAGCCCCAAATTCCTTCTCCACCCTCCAGTGCGCCTCCACCATGTTTGACCGCCTCTATTTGGGAGGCTGCCCTTCTCTCTTTTCCTCGCCATACCACTTCGTTGATTCCTTTCCCCATGTGTAAGAACACCTATCCTATGAATAAGTGGTACGGTGATGACCACGAGTCCTTCCACTTCACTTTGCGCACAACTTCCATCCTTCACCCGACTGAAAAACTCCTACCGACAGTTCCTCCGCTACAAGAAACACATCTTCATCATGCAACGCAGTAGAACCCTTCGTGCCTCACTCATGCAGTCCCCTAAAACCTTCTAGCGCACCCTTTTTCCTCGTCGGTCCCCTCTCTCTCTCTCGCTTTGGATCACAGCTCACTGGCCTCCCATACCTCCACTCTTTATTACCCCGATCAACCTTCCACCCTTGTCACCCCTCCCCCCCACTGCCATCTTTTCACTACACCAACATCAAAGATGTTAGATCCATGAACAGTAGCAGGGTTGCGAAGGAGGAAGGGTTCCAAGCAGAACTCTTCAAGCACAACATCATAGTGTTAGGCTCCTTCCTCACCGATCTTTTCAATAGAGTGGTTAGCATGGGGTTCCCTCCCTCTTCGTCGCACCATATCATTAATCCGATACACAAGGTTGGCCCCGTCTCAGATCCCAATAACTACAGTACTATCATGGTTGAGCATACAATCTCTAAATTGTATGCCACAATTTTGCACACTCTTCTCTCACAGGAGTTGGATCAGCGTCATATTCGGGCTAGAGGGCAGGTTGGTTTCAGACTGGACTATCAAACCATGGACCACATTGACTCTCAGAGCTATTATTGAGGAGGCTTGGCATTGCTCCTTGAAGGTCTACTGTTGCTTTGTGGATTTCCGCAAGGCTTTTGATTTAGTGCCCAAGATGGCCCGTTTCTAGAGACTTCGCGACATTGGTATTTCTGAGACTCTCTTAACTACCATCATGAGACTCTACGAGACGGTTGTTGGTCGCATTAAGATCCCTCATATGGGGTTTCAGACTTCATCCGGAGCACTATCAGGGTGAAGCAAGGTTGCCCTCTGTCCCCTACCTTGTTTGGAATTTATATTGATGAGCTGGAGATGTTTCTTCAAGAGTACTCGCTTATGGGGGACGGTTGTTCTTTGCACCACGTTTTGATTTCTATCTCTCTTTGTGAACAATGTGGTCTTCGTGGCTTCCTCTTCGGAGGGCTTACAAAGACTTCTTGATGGCTTTGCTTCTTTTTGTGATTCATGGTAGCTGACAGTTAACTTGGGTAAGACTAAGGTGATGGTTTTCAATAGTCTTAAGACCTCTCACCTCCACTTCTTTTTCGAGGGTGTTGAGGTTGAGATCTCTTTGTACACATATTTGAGGGTCAAGTTCTCTGGCCCTCGCTTCAGCATGAGACCTACCCTACATCCTTGCATCAACAAAGGGTATGGTTCTTCAACCCTACTGGATTTCCGGCATCACTTCCAGAACACCACGTCCAAGATGACTCTTATGGACAATTTGATTAGACCAACGGTGCTCAATGGTTCGGTTGTTTGGGGGGCTTCTTTGCTGGAGTCTGACTGGGCCTCGGTTGAGCGGGTCCAAACCCTCCTTCAGCGCATCATTAGATGCAAGCAGTCTACCCCTCATAGTATTGTGCTTGTTGAGTTTGGTGCCCACCCTTTCAGACTTGGTACCATCTTCGACCTGGTTTGGTTCTTGCATCGTCTCTGGTGTTTTGCGGACTCTGTTGAGGGACGTCACAAATATTCCTACCTTGCTTATTGCTCCTCGGAGACTATTGCAGTTTTCGCCTCCTCGGACCGGGCTCGGTGTTGGTTTTCTTAGGCTTTGGCTCTTCTGGGTTCGATCGAGATTGAGATTGATCATCTTCCTCCTTTCCGGTACTCATTGGATGCCCCCTCCCATCTCCTTTCGTCTCGGCAAGAGCTGAATATGCACATCAGAAAGGACATTTACATGTAGTATATCCACACTACTTGGGTTAATCCCCTTGGGGGGCTTCACCCAAATATGGCTTTCTATGCTAAGCACTTTCTCGATATACGAGACGGGATCATTGTTCATCCTTCTTACCTTTCTCACCGCTGGTCACATGCACTCCGCATCTCTCTTGGCTCCTTTAGAATGGGATTGCATCAGCTCCGCATTCAGACCGACCATCAAATGGTTAGGGAAGACAGGATTTGCCAACTTTGTAGCTTGGGTGAGGTTAAGACGAAGACACATTTCATTTTCCGCTGCCCTATCTACTACGAGATCAGAGGAAGATTCTACTACTTGTTTAGGGAGACTCAGTCTCTCTCCTCCTTCAGGTACATTGATCAGAGGTGCCTTGCGCTTTATCTCCAGGAGGCCTTGAGACTTCGGGACCACTCTTTACAACATCAGCTCCCCACGAGACAACACACCGGTCAACTCATCACCTCTTTCTTCACGATGGTTTCCCCTGTGCGTGGTACCAAGCAGCAGCTTCGTCCCCCTTCTGGCCATACCAGAGCCGTGAGGCCTCGCAGGAATCCCACTCAGCAGCGATCTTCTTCTTCTTCCTCTTCCAGGGGTCTTCAAAGGCGGCTTGGGGTTCCTTCTCGCCCTATGGCCTATCCTTCGGTTCTGGATTTTTTCTCGTCTGCTTAGAGCCATTAGTGGGCTGTTTGTTGTTTCTTGCTTTAGTTGTTTCGTTTTCTCTCCTCGGGCACCGTTTGGTGTTCCTGCTTTGGGCTGGTCATTTGCTTTGGTTCAGCAGTCCCTTGGACCCCCTTTGTGTTCTTTTGTTGGACATTAATAAATTTATCTTATCTTATCTAGATAAAGGTAATGGAGTGAGAATCATTTTGCATCAAAAATATCCTCAAATAGTGTAGGAGATCCAATAAAACAACTTGGCATCTTAAAGCTCATGTTTAGGAATGTTCAGATTTCATTAAGCATCTCTTTAAGATGCAAGCCAGTATGTTAGCAGGTCTTCTGTCCAATAAAGGTGCATTAATGAAAGCTAGCTTCATTAAAGTGTGTAATGAACATAACCCGTGCAGCTTGCTATCGGCATCAAGGCTCTAACCCTGCATTCTTAATAACAAGTTGGCAGGCTCTATGTCTTTTAAAGACTTACATGGTTACCAGACTAAAAGGATAATGGATTATGAAGATTTTATCATCAAGATAAACTATATCGCACTATTCTATGATAGCATTATAGAAGATATTTAAAATTTTATTATAAAGTTAATAGAAACTAATTGAACCTCAAGATCTTTATTTGGCCTTGTTTCTGCAGACATCATATTTTTCTTTAATCTGCCCAAACATAAACATACTTATAGAGATACATCATTCCAAATTGACTAGATGAGAAAGCAGAGAAGAAAAGGACAACGTCACCAAAAGTATTAGTAGCATATCTTCTTCATATACAGTGATTCTTCATTCTTCTCACTGGGCCTCCTAATGAAATGAGACTTAACAGATATCAAACAAGTGGCCGTAAACAGGATGCAATTCTAAAATCACCTTAGTACACCTCACCTAAGTAGCCGATCCTGGTTCTGGTTCGGATTCGGATTCAGCAAAATTTTTTTTGGGCCGGATCCTGGTTCCGTGGGTATATATAGACATTTTTAAAAATATATATATATATATATATTATAAATTTATATATGTATGTATATTCATAGGTTCCATACATTTAACATGTCAATGCTCATTCATCATTAGTTCAAAACTTCAAAGTTGAAACATATAATGATAATAATAAGAAGTTAG
>MU223423.1:5593712-5619994 GCA_018584345.1 Thuja plicata
GAGTAGTGGTTCACAAGAACCCATCTCTCCTGAGAAAATGGAATGCTTAGCACTCAGTGCATCTAGGTGATGCTCATAAAGGTGAAGCATTGAGACTTCTTAGGGGGTCACCCATCCCAGTACTATTCCAGCTCTAGTGCGCTTAACCATGGAGTTTTCTCCAAGGTTAAGCCCACTTTACTTGCAACCCCATTTGCAAAACCTTCAACAAGTGTTGTGCCTTATGAACCATTCATTAAAAAGCCCCTTAAGCTCATCAATTGATTAAGTAGGAGGTATTTTCCACAACAGGTCAAATTGTGATATTGCTATCAGGATTCAACTGTGTAGTTTTTTAGTCAAACTCATTGACCCATGTTTCATGAATAGTGATTCACAAGAACTTATCTCTCGTGGGAATAAATAGAACAATTGACACTCATTGCATCTAGGTGATACTCATAGAGGTGAAGCACTGAAACTTCCCGGGAGGTCACCCATCCCAATACTACTCCAGCTCAAGCACACTTAACCATGGAGTTTTCTCTAAGGGTAAGCCCACTTTGCTTGCAACCCCATTTGCAAAACCTTCAATGAGTGTTGTGCCTTATGAACCATTCATTAGAAAGCCCCTTAAGCTCATCAATTAATAAGCAAGAGATATTTTATAGAACAAGTCAAATCATGATATTGCTATCAGGATTCAACTGTGTAGTTTTTGAGCAAACTCATTGACCCATGTTTCATGAGTAGTGGTTCACAAGAACTCATATCTCATGAGAATAAATAGAACACTTAGCACTCATTACATCTAGGTGATGCTCACTGAGGTGAAGAATCGAGACCTCCCGAGAGGTCACCCATCCCAGTACTATTCCAATTCAAGCGCACTTAACCACAAAGTTTTCTCCAAGGTTAAGCCCACTTTGCTTGCAACCCCATTTGCAAAACCTTCAACGAGTGTTGTGCCTTATGAGCCACTCATTAAAAAACCCCTTAAGCTCATCAATTGCTAAGTAGGAGATATTTTCCACAACAAGTCAAATTGTGATATTGCTATCAAGATTCAACTATGTAGTTTTTGAGTTAAATTCATTGGCATGTGTTTCATGAGCATGAGTAGTGAATTGCAAGAACTTATATGTCATGAGAATAAATGGAACACTTAGCACTCATTGCATCTAGGTGATGCTCAGAGGTGAAGCACCAAGACTTCCCGAGAGGTCACCCGTCCCAATACTACTCTGGCTCAAGCACACTTAGCCACAAAGTTTTCTCCAAAGTTAAGCCCACTTTGCTTGCAACGCCATTTCCAAAACCTTCAACAAGTGTTGTGCCTTATGAACCATTCATTAGAAAGCCCATCCCAGTACTACTCCAACTCAAACACCCTTAACCACAGAATTTTCTCCAAGGTTAAGCCCACTTTGCTTCCAACCCCATTTGCAAAACCTTAAACAAGTGTCAAACATATTTTACTATAAAATTGTTTAAAATATTTTAACAAAACTATTTAAAAATTGTTCAACATTTAAGTCAAATATAACATATTTTCCAAAACTTATTTTAATATATATATATATATATATAATTTTTAAATAAATAATACTAAAAAAACCATTAATAATTAAAATATCGGTTTAGATTATAAAACTCTAGACATAATTGAACAATGTTAATAAATTATCTGTTTATTTATTGCCACAATTTACCTAATCTTACAATATTTAGATTATAAAGTATTTATTGGTTTCCTTCATGCGTCTATACAAATTCTATGCATTACTTGTAAGGACTCAAACTCAAATGATTTATACAGCCTTACCTTTTAAGGAAAATGTAGCAAAGTTTCTAAACATGGGAGAAACTTGGAAACCACCTTAAAATAGGCAATGCCAGAAAACCTCTTTGGATGCATGAAACTCGAAAAAACATGAGTAAACACACAACAACAACAACAAAAAAAAATTAATAATAATGCGAAGAAACCAAAATAAATTGGGGAAAATCAAACGTGGTAGTCTACATTTTAATAAAAAATTGTGTTTTTTGAGGTTGAAAACAGGAACTTCGTCATTTCGCAATAACATGCAATTTTGGCGGTGATTTCTAATTCATTTATGTGCAGTTCAGTTATTTATTTTGAACAGAGTAGAGTACCAAAAAAATTGAAAAGAAAACACAAAGATTTAGTATTGAGAACATCAGTCATTCAATCATTTCTCTGAAAATGGGTTCTAAAGGAAGACTCAACACACGAGGAATCTATTAAACTTCACACATGATCCTAGAAGCACTTACATGTATACAAATTTATGGATTTTGAACTTGATTTTGGATTATTAAAAAATTGTCTTCAATATTGAACTATTTGATGGTTTTAACAACAAATGTCAGAATCTTGAAATTCCAAGAGAGCGTGGAGAATATATGCAGAAATTTGTATGTAAAAATAAAACAACTCAAACCTCTCAATGGTATTTCTACATGCTCTTGGGACCTAAATCACATGGCAATATTACACCCATGCTATATTTCATTTTTTTAAATTAATGTTGGTCCCTGCCTAAACACATGGGTGTTATGTGACATTCCAATCTAAAGAACATGAAAAATGTATCAGATGCTAAAAGACCATCCATTTTCACTTATTATTAGGAAACCTAGCAAAACTGAGATTGACTGTCTCATTAGAAGAAATAGATTTTGGAACAGCAAATTAAACACACACCAATGATTCTAATTCATGATCAGATTACATATTTATAGCTACAAAAAGACTTCAACAATCTATAATTGTGCTAATTATATTGACAGCTAACTAGAACTGTTTGACAACAAACTGGAGATTAATAACCAAAAATGGAACTACCAGACAACAAATTGGACACCTCTAGAGTCTACAACATATAATGCCACATACATAGCATGAATGCAATTTCATTCTGATTTATTCTAACAATAACAATTATATTGTAGCACATATTCCAACTCCCTCTCTTAATGCTACAACATAAATGATTAAACTGAATAACAATAGGAAACAACAGGAAATGCATTATGCAAAAGTTGTTCTTTGAAAACAGTTTCAAACCGATAACACTTCTTCAAGCTGCTCCAGGTATTGTCATCTAGCTGCAATCCAAGTTCCCAACATCACTGGACACCATTTGCACATGACGTGTCTCATCACCCTTGTAAGGTATGATATTGAACTTCCAGATTTCAAGTCTCTCGCTGAACAGTTGGATACCAATCCTCACATGTATATCTCATAACCCAAATAAGTTATAGATTCTCTGATCCACAAGCACATCAGACTAGTGATCATCTAACTATTCTCTATTGTATCCCTCCCCATCTTCGAAGTGTTGGCCTCTTCAAATTAGGACAAGCGCCTAAATCTTCAATGAAGTCCTCATCACTATCAATATCTGGTGGTTCTTCAACAATGACTAACATTCTCTTTCCAATCATTTTTCTTTTGCAAGCTCTTCCCAAGTATCTCCTCCTGAATCTCCTGCAGTTTCTCTCCTTTTTTTCAATCGGCTACATAGACTTGGCTATGGAGTTCATTTGCTCAGTCCATTGATTTGCAAATAACTACAGTTTCCTTGCTTCACAGTTGACTAGGCTCCTTTGCAATAGGCTTTGGCTTGGCCGCTGGCTTCTTCTTCACCTTTGGTAGTTCCTGTTTAAACCCCAGATATCAATTTCCAACATCAACGAACAACATTTGTAGCTTTGTAATTTCTGGATTCAACTTCTGTTCCCACAACACCCCCACTCAATATCCACAGGGCTTTTGATCAGTGGAGAGAGGCTAACAATGCATCCTTGAACAGATTTACGTCTGCATTCTCCATCACACCCTTTATATCCACAAAGTATGCAGTACCTTGGTGAGTAGCTTGCATCCTACACAACACTATAAGAAGTACCGATCTTCATATCCTTCACAGTAAAATACTGGAGCTTCATATAAGAAGTAGATATGTGACTTTAACAGGAAAGGATAGAATGGCTCTGATACCAAAACAGATTTCGAAACAGCAAATAATACACTCACTGATGATTCCAATTCATAAAAAGATTACATATTTATAGCTACAAAAGACTTCAACAACCTATAATTAAGCTAATTATATTGAGAGTTAACAAGAGCTATTCAACAGCTAACTGCAGATCAATAACCAAAACTGAAACTGCCAGGCAACAAACTGGACACCTCTACAACATATGATGACACGTAAATATCATGAATAAAATTTTGTTCTGACTTATTTTAACAGCAACAGTTTTGTTGAAGCATTTACTTCAACAAGAAACAGTTACGTAAAATCTCAATTTTTAAAAAAATCCTAAGATATTTTTCAACATTTTCTTTCCTTGTGATCAAGTAGGAAATAAAGAAATAACTTCCATCAGACCATACATGCAATAACAGCAAACCTGTAAAAAGTGATCAAATCATGCTCATTTGCAAGCTCTTGCCAATCAAATCGTGCTCTTTAATTCCTAAGTTGAATTAGAAACTAAAACAAAACCAAAATTTTATATTTGGATCCCAAAACTTAAAAACTTATAAAGAGCGGCTCATTAATGTAAGCCTTGATGTTTCTTCACATGTTACCTTCTAACTTTAAGTCAAATTTGACTTGAAGAAAAATCTTAATTTACATTTGTGGTTGACAAGAAAATTTACAACCGTTTCTTTGACATTCTTGCTTTGGCTAGTTTGTACTTGACCATTTTTGCTATCTTGAAGAACCAGAAGATACTCACAACTTGTAGACCTACTGAAGTTACCTGCAGGTCAGGTTAATTCAAAATTCAGCGTACAAAACAAAAAAGATGAGATTCGATTTGGTGCTTATGTATATATACTCTAATAACCAAAATCTTGTCTTGATTAGCAAACCATTGATTAATGACACGTTATGGTCAATTAAAACAACTATTTAGCATTTTAAAAACATACCTTGATAATCAATGGATTGTCAGCTGTTACTGTGACATACACAATATAAGGTCCAATAATCAATCGAGCTAGTGTAAATACAACAGCAAAACATACCTGCATACAAAGGCCAGTCCTGTGATACTAATAAACTAGCATTCATGTTGCAAGGTCATGCAATGTTCCCCTAGAGAATACACCAAATAAACAAGCTTGGTACTCACATCATTTATAAGGCTCAAACGGGAACCTGCATAGCCAAGCTCTTTTAAAAGCTCCCTCATGTGCATGAAAGGGTTTGATATCTCCATAAGCCATAAGCAACCAATCAACTCAGTGCCACACTGCAAAAAATGGTTTAATGAGAAATAGACGATCAAAAAGTCTAACCTTAGAATGTCTAACATAATTAGCTCCCATTAAATTGAACTCCGTACGAATAAAATTCCCCATACAACACCAACACAAGGCAAGCATGTTTCCAGACTTCAAGAAACTATGCTTAGACAGAAATCAATTCTTCAAGTATCAGAGGATTTCATAAACTTTGCCAAATTGACGCATTCCCAAACACAAAAGCAAAAGTGCAATATCCTCTTATGTTTTCTTTGTCAGAAAGTTGTGACATTTTGAAGAGACTATAATTGATTTTAAATTGTCAGACACGACCTCAATTTCCAGGAAGTTAACTTGAAATATTTCTACAAGGGTGCAATTTGATGCCAATGTTTTGGAAGCTGGGCCATATAAGCAGCTTAGAATTTATTGGCAGTATCTCTATTATCACTGAGGTTCGCACCCTAGCTAAGCCTAGACTTAGCCAACTTGTGAAACATGGGACTACTTTCAGGTTGTGGGTACCCTATGATGAAAATAGACCTCCAGATTATGGGCTGGTTCCCATTGATACATCCTAAAACTACTGGGACTTGCTTGAGATAAGGGTAGAAGGAATGCTTTGAAATGAAACTACTAATCCCTAGGAGGTGATACACTGAATCAACGAGAAGCTTAATCAGCTGCACTAACTCACAATGCATTCCGATAGAAGATCCTATTCATTCACAACACCAAACTAGAACATGCAATGCATAAGCATTTGATAAGAAGGTTTACATTCAGTATTGCCTGAAGGAAAACTATGCATTCACAGCTTCAATCCACAGAAGATAGATTAACACAACTTATCACCTACATCGAACATGAACTCTCTTGTCCTAACATTGCATAAACGAGATACATTCAAAGGATTTGTAAAAGAAAACACAATGAACATATCAAATCATTCACCACAATACTGAAACAAAAGTCATTTGGGAAGGAATTACTGTTTTTTATTGCATACTGAAAGGAGTTTGTGTACAACTAAAAAAAATGCTCCTAAGTGAGCTACAATACTTCTCTAATTGGCCTTTTTAGTGAAAAAAAAAGGTCCATCATTGACTCCTCCATAAAATCTTGTCATCTCCTTTAATTTGGGGGTAGGAAGAACTGAGATGGGAAACTTATCCTTTAAATCAGAATTTTGACTGACTGCTCTCTGTCCCACAAAATCTGAACAAACTCTGACATCAATTCTTCCTTTTAATTTCAAAATCACATCTTCAAGCATCCTTAAAATCTGCTATCAACCTCTTGCACTGATCTTCAAAAACCATAAAATCAGGCCTTAAACAGAGACATTTCAAAGTCAAAAAAATCAAAGCTCAAATTAGTCTCCCTTATCCTGAAAAGCAAGTATCAGTGATTGTGCACCAAATCTGCCTCAGTCATCAACACTGCATTGAATTCATTGTCCCACATTGCTCCTCACTTTTGTGACAGTGCCTATGCTCTCATTCTCAGCATAAAAGTGGTTGCATTCTATTCATGAAGGCTGCTCTCAAGCATTCAACATCACTAACTCTATCATGCTACTGTCCCATTTCATTATTTTAGATCTTTCTTGATCATTGACCTTTCTTTGGGAACACTGTCATCCCATTTTACAGCAGTACTAACAATAATGTCCTCATGACATTGTATCCATTTCTTTGTACCACTTGACATGAAAATTCCTCATTGCTCAAGCTCATATCACTGCTTTTACAGTGAAAAGACCACTGCTTTACTTTATAAACTGTCTTTCACATTGTATGTGGCAAACATCACTATTATTGCATGGCACAACACATAAAATGACAACCTTTTATACCTCATCCTTATGATCAGTGAAGACATCTCTCTTTTCAACAAAAGAACAGTGAAACACCACTCCAAAATAGTGAAAATATCTTCAGGAACAACAACAGACCTTTGACCAAAAGTCAATGAAACTTGAAGAACAACATTGAAACTCTGAGGAATGGTCATAAAACAGTCAAGATCATCCTTGAAGAATCAGTGACAAATATCCTTTCTCTCAATAACAGTTAAGAGACCTTGAAGAACAATAAAATATCCCTGAAGAACAACCGTGAGAAAGCAAAGAGCAGCTACAAACAACAATGCAAATCTTCAAGAGCAGCATCAACTTAAATGTTCACTATCATGACATCAATACTTATTCTCAGATCTGCCATCATGGCTCTGTGGAGGCTAGCAAAGATGTGTTCCTACTTGTCAAAACAGTGACTCCTTCTCTGTTCTTTGAAGCATGTCTTCATCCTTGCAATACTTGATGTAAGAACCCAAAACAAAAACTGAATCCACAAGCCTCATATGTAGCAGTGAATAGACTTCATTAAACGATCAATGGAAATCATGACAGTGAATACACCCTTTGACAAACAATCTCTCATAAAAGATGGTGAATAATCTTATGCTAGTGGTCATTGATAAGCCTGATTATGACATGGCTTGGTACCTTTGCTGACTGTCACAGCACTGCATCCACTTTTGCTTTGTTCTTCACAGCGCTTTGGACGCTACCTCTGCTGCTTCTCATATTGAAAATACTGGTACTTCTCATGTCTTTTCATGGCACTGTTTCAACAGTGGAAGCATCATTGCTACAGTCACATGCTTCATCATTGTTTTTACTTGATATCTTACTGTTTCTTCATTATACTAGCAGTGACCCTGATTTGAAGTCATTTCTCTTTGACAAGCACTGATCTTTCTTTCATTTACCATTGCATTCTTGTAGTATTTTGCACTGTCTTCAACACTGTAGGAGTCAATTTTTTTCTTTTTCATTTTCTAAGGCATTCTTTATCACTGTTTTGGCTTTACTCACCATCATGAGGAATGTATAGGTCTTTGATCTTGATTGTGGGATGACATTGCTGTCTTTGCACTCATCCTTGCCCTTATACACTGTAGTAGTGTTTGATTTTTCATGACAAGTCCTCATAAGTCAGCATTTCCATGACTGGTATCTACTCTGCTTCATGACATGTCTGCCCACTTTGTGTTCTTAACTGTCTACTGATATCTTTGTTTTGAAATGCTCATTACATCTTTGAAATATGTCTTGACCTTTATATTTATTGACATTGTCTCTCATTGTTCCTTATCTTTAATCTTGCATATTCTCTGTGCCTTTCACTTTGTCTAAACTCTATTCCTCTGCTCTTACAGTGAAACCTCCTCCTTCCTTGTAATTGCTGCTACTCTCCATGAATATCACTGAGATCTGCCCCCATTATTATAACAGCCTCTTTACGGCTCCTTTATAACTGAACTTTCATCTCAGAGAACCACCAAAATCCTGCTACAAGAGGTTTCATTGATATTTTTTTATATTGCATTTGGAGGCCATTGTTGCTCTTCCTGTTGGCTTTTTCTTGACCCAAATTGCCGTCATTGCAAAGATTTTGCTGTCTTCTCATCCAAAACTCATTATTTCTTTGCATATTTAATCGATGAATATATCATTCTTCTTTTAAAATTTGTTGTCCTCCTCTTGAAGATTGCTTTTAACTCCATGAATCCACTATTTAATATGAAGACCCACTGCTCTTTTCAGAAAACTTCTTGCTCTGCTAATAGAGGAATATGCTGTTCTTGCATCCATTAACACTGCTCCTTTGATTCTCATAGCTATTCCTTTGAAAGAAACCTGATATACTGCTCTTTTGCATGAAAATCTGCCCTTGCACTGTATTCTTCCATGAAACCACTCTTTGCATGGGTGATCTTGCTTTCTATCTCTTGATATGCTTTCTTTTCATGAACAAAGTTGCTGTTCTTTGAATGGAATCCACCATTTTTGTCTTTGAAACATGTTGTTTCTCTTCAGAAAAAAACTTCTTGTTGGCAGCAATTATAGAAATAAATGAAGCTCATGCTACTACCAAGGAAGTTAGGGCTTTTCCTCTCATCCAACTACTCTCCACAAATGAACTAAGGCATGTAGTCGGTTTTCCAAGCCAAATTCGAGCCAATCCCCAAAACAAAGACTTAAAATTGAGGTTTGAGTTAAAATATCTCTCCACAATTCCACTTTTCTGAAAAAGACATGCTTTCCATTTTGACCAAGTCAAAAGCAAAAGGATCAAGGGCAATAATATGGAAGATGGAAAACTTTAATCAATTAAAGCCCTTGTGACACTTTTTTAAGAACATTTTATGCCCAAAAACAAGTGACAAGTGACAAACCTTGAGAGTAATAGGAAAATTTTAAATTATACTCTTCCAATGATGGCCTAGAACCCTGTGTAAGGCTATTTTTAACCCAAGGGTGTAAAAATAGGTAACAGTCTCAAGGGATAAAATTGTATTTTTTGCACAAAATGTACCAACCAGTTGCAGTTGCAAAAAGTGCAAGAATACTAAAATCATATCTTACGTAAATTCCTTTTTATATCTCATGAACTCTTACAGCTTATCTATCCAGAACTTTAATTCCAAGATATGTATTACTAAAAAAAATTGTTGGAGGTGAAGGTGGATCAACTCTACTAACTGTTTGCTAGTTTAGAAGCTATTAATGTAGTTAGAAAGAATCAAAGCAAATACTCAATTAAATAACTACTTATATTATCATTATATTTATTGCCAGTACCAACTTCCAAGAGACACTAAATTAGATATAGAAGCACCTTAATATACCAATCTAAATTTGTTGAACCCTGACCAAAATAATTTACGTTCACAAGCTTAACTACCGAAGTAGTGATTCTATTCTACAGTCTCTAGAGGAGGTTCAACTACTTTCATGGGATGATACATTAAATAAGGAAAAGACATGTAAACAACTCACTTTTTAATTTTGTAGAGGCAAAGAAACGAGGTTAAAATTCGATATTGCACTTTACTGCATCCCAGTCCAACATCAGACATTTCTCTGAGAGAATACACAAACCAATACAAGTGATGTAATGGGAGATCTAGTACAAATTTTGGGCATCCTACAAAACCCTTAACAATAATGACTTTGTAAGTAAAAATTACTAATGAGCTCTAAGTTAGGATCAGAACTTTGGATTGAACATGGCCCAGTGATGAAATCGAATCCATTGATGCCAGCCAACCAGGGAATAATACTAAACTGGACCTGTTTGAGAATTGAAGTCAGCAAGGTGATCATTGTAACATTCATTATCAATTAAAAATGTAGTCCCTGAAAAGTGCTTAGTTTCCACTGACCAGTATCATTAAAATGTTTCTGTACTTTAAATTATGTAACTTCTGGAACTCTACCATCCTATTTTAAGCACTCAAGCATCAAGAATATTATCTGTATTTAATGTCCCCAAATTTGAAATTTACCTGTTTTTTCACATCAACAACAATTCCAACAATAACATACTGAAGTGAGCTACGTTAGCCATTAACAATTTTGGGAGATAATGAACAAATACATCAGTTAGTGAATGAGGAGCTTAAGATAGGCATTATGACTAGCTATCTCCTAACCAATCATAAATTAGTCTTGTTAGGAAACTAAAAGGACACTAGTAAACTGCCCAGCCCAACTAAGCCCAAGAGCACGCAACATTCACTTCATGGCACCTTGCCCCTATCCCACAAGCGGCAGGAACGTCCAACTACGACCAGTTCCATCCCTTAGGGTAGTTGATTCACCCCTTGGCCCTTGATCCAACTATGACCAATTCCATCCCTTGGGGTGGCGTACTTAATTTGGGAGAGCCGGTAAACCGCATCTCCCTAACTTAGATCCTCCAACTTTACATTTGATAATACATGGTTTTACATACATACATGTATATGCAAAAACATAGCATACGTAACAATCTTATTGTAAACAATATTTAGATAAGCAGATTGCACTGAGCACTTAGAAATCAATATCTATAAATGAACATAGGCAGATTGATTAAATAAAGTATTAATCATTCATACCAAATTACAGATATAATATTCAGATTCTATATGCTGCGTAAAATTGTTGCGAATCAGATTGATTCCTTAGATTTAATGATTTGAGGTACTGGTGAGTTATAATTAAGTGAACTTCGTTAGTTGTTAACAATTTTGAGAAATAATGAACAAGTACATCAGTTAGTGAATAAGTAGCTTAAGATAGGCATTATGACTAGCTAACTATCACATAACCAATCATAAACTAGTCTTGGTAGGAAACTCAAAAGGGCACCAGTAAACTGCCCAGCCCAACTAAGCCCAAGAGCACGCAACATTCACATCATGGCAACTTGCCCCTTATCCCACAAGCTTCAAGAACATCTAACTATGACCAGTTCCATCCCTTGAAATAATCATTTCGGCACTCTGCCCACAAGAGGCAGGAATGTCCAACATCTCCCTAACTTACTTCCTCCAACTTTACATTTGATTGATTATGGGATAAATATGTTTTTACATACATATATATGCAGAAACTATTAGAATAATATCTTCTTAGTTATTTTGTTTCTATATTTAATGGTCACTTATCGTAGAAATTTTGTATAATAGATTCTTTCTATTTTTTGCATGTTTCTTTTTAGAAACATCTCTCATGTAATTTCTATAAGAACGATTTGGTTCTTTGTTAATAATTATTCAAGATGTTTACCAAATTACTTTTGTAATATGGTATCAGAGCCAAGATAATTTCTTTTCGAAAAATTTATAAATTCCTTTCGAAATTATTAGTTTTAAAAAATTTCAAAATTCCTTCTTAGCATCTAAAGTTTTTTTTTAATTAAATCTGCACATCATAAGATATTTCCCTTGCGATTCAGGTTTAGTAGATTTCCGTGGCTCAATCCTTATATCCGTCTGCAGATTTTTGTGCCTATTTTGTGAAGTTGGGGTTCGAACTTGAATCTGGAGGCTTGTTTTATTTCTGTCTCGGATCTTCTATCTACCATTTTCAGTCTGCTCGCGCGACCTAGCCGTCTATCTCCAACCACAGGGTCGTAACTGCCGTTTTTTGGTTGTGTTTTTCTCTGCAACCAAATGCAAAAATCGTCTCTTTCAACACTCGTTCTTCCTCCTCGTGTCTGCTTTTCCAGTGTTTGGTTGGATGCCATTTTTTCTAGAAATCCTCGCTCGTGGTTGCATTTTTTTCCTTGTATGTTATTGCGTGACGTCACTGCAACTTTTTTGGCTCTGTCTCTGCTCGACGGCCTTATTTGACCATTTCTGGATCGTTCTTCTGCAACACGACGACCATCTCTTCCATTTTTTTTGGGTATTCTAACCACCATTGTGGACGTCTGTGATTCTTTCTGTCGCCTTGGGTTTTTCTACAAACCCTCTGTTTTTCTTTTGCAGCCTGGACCTCATTCTTCCACCATTTTTTGCTCAGTATTTACGGTCAACTAGGGTTTTTTCAACATCCTTGGATTTTTTTGTCAGAATCCAAATCTAATTGCAGATTCTTGGTGTATTTTTCGAGAGTTGTTCAAGGAGGGTATCTCTCGAAATTTTATGGGTCTTTCAAAAATTTCTTTGTATTGGGATCTGTGCCCAACAACTTGTTTTGTCTCAAAATCAGTGCTTGTTTTTTGCCTCAGTCCTATTCAATACACACTTTTCACTTGTTGAATATCTTATGCCTCAATTTTTGTGTCACCATTGGTCAATCACTTTTGACCTCAGTTTTCTACAATGGCATCTCTAATGAATCTTCTGCTTGAGGGGAGTCAGAAATTCAATCGCAAAAACTACAATACTTGGAAACAACGTATGATGACAATTTTTGAATATCGATGTCTTGACAACATTGTTCTAGACAAGACTAAACATCCTGAAGACGACGACAAGGAGCAGGATAAATTTGATGAGCAAAATCGAGAAGTTGTTATGCTCATCAAACTTATTTTAATCAATATTTATATAAGCAGATTGTATTGAGTACTTAGAAATCAATATCTATAAATGAACATAGATAGATTGAATGCATAAAGTATTAATCATTCATACCAAATTATAGATATAAAATTCAGATTCTATATGTCTGTGTACAATTGTTGTAAGTCAGATCTGATTCCTTTGATTTGATGATTTGAGGTATTGGTGAGTTATGATTAAGTAATTGTTGATTAGATGATTGAAAAGTGACAATATAATGAAATACTAGTTTGATATATTGGTGGATGATGATTGAATGAATGTTGACTTGATAGAGTGATGCTTGGTTACTGAATTCTATGCTTTCTTGATCACATGATGAAGTGATGATTGATCTGGATTTGATGATTGTTTGATTGATCTTGCTGATTGACTGTTTGCTTGATTGTTTGATTGATCTTGCTGATTGACTGTTTGCTTGATTTCTTGAGGGATTTATGATTGATAGATGAAGGATTTGCTTGGATGATTTATGAGTGATGATTGATAAGTCCTCCTTCAATGGTTGGAATAAAATCTCCTTTATACTTTATTGGTGAAAGTGTTGGTACCTTTCATTAGAAATGAGTTACCACTTCTCATTGTTGGTTTTGAGAATAATATTATTCTCCAAATTGATCTCGCTTGGATGTCCTCCTCAAATGAGACCTTCTCCCTTTTATATCTTTGAATGTGGGGGAGAGTCACACCTCTTCGTCATGGCTTCCCTTTGCAATGGTCGCAACCTTTCACAATTACCACCCTTTAGAAGAGTCACAACCCTTCATCATTTCTACCCTTTGAAAGAGTCACAACCCTTCATAATTCTCACAATTTGAAAGAGTCACAAACCTTCATAACTTTTGCCCTTTGAAAGAGTCACTTCCTCATTTTCTTCTCATTATTTTTTCTCTTCTATTAATTCTTTCTTGATTCACACCTTCCTTTTTCTCTTCCTTCCTCTGTCCCCCTTTCAAATGAAGTTCTCTTCTCGCTTTTATATCCCATGTTTGAGGGAGTCACAACTTTCCATTTCATGCCTCTTGACCATTCATTAAACTTAACTAAATTTTAATTACGAGTTATTTTTTTATTTTATATTTTTAATGTAAATTTTATTTTTATTCTTTTATATTCTATTTATTCTTTGATATTTTAATTTTATTACTATTGTTTATTATTGAATCGTATTTCAAGAAGGGGACATTTCACTCAATGGATTCTCAAAAAGAAATGAAATTCAATCTTCTTTTCTAGGCATCTCTTGGGTTTGATGTCCCATTTATTGTCATTTGAGAATTTCAATTTGCTGTATCGAGTTTAAAGCTGGTTTAGGAACTTTGAGCTGCCAAACAGGAAGTAAATTTGATTCAACCTGCCTCTATCGCAAAAAAAAAACTCCTACTTTGGATTTGTAGCCTTTTTTAGTGAAATTCTAATTCTCTGCCATTAGAATTCTGCCATCTGCTTTTTGCTCAAATAAATATTCCTGGTCGATCAATTCATAGTGTATTGGTGTATTACTAGACTTCTGTTTCTGCTTATGTACACAAATTTATGCTCTATTTTTTGCCAGTCAATAACTCTCATACATGTAGATCAAAAACACTGAATGTTAATGTTGAATTAATATTTAACCAAATATAATTGCATATGTAAAGCTGCAGTTATATGTAGGAAGCTCAACATTATTAAAGGCAGCATGCAACTGGAAGACAGCCTCATGAAAAGGCAATAAATTTAGCAAAAATGCTATTAGATCAGGGAAAGACCATGCATACACCAATAATCCAAATGTTTTTCGCTGGAGACCAAGGACATTGCATGAGACTCAAGCATGCAGCCCCCATAGTGCATGTTTATCATTATTTGCCAAGATAAGTGCGGATAAGATCCAAAGCCAAGGAAAATGAAGGATGCTAACCTTCCATTAATTGGAGGAGTTTCTATGGAATGCACCTGAATTAGAGTCCCCTTTAATCAGATTATACTCGACTGTGGGTTTGGCGAACATACAATTAAAATAAATAAAAACTTGAAGCATGAAAAATACAAGTTTGTTCAACAAATAACAACTTATTTTGTTCAATGCAATCCTCCATTTGTACTCTCTTGCTCTCTTCTCTTTGATGACCTATAATAGTCACAATCAAACATGAAACAGGAGAAGCTGCTGCTGAGGGTACATACTTTCGCATACATAACACCACCTCCAAGGCCTGATACACTGACCAAATGGTGAATACAATTTGAAATACTGATAGACGAATCGAACAAGCAACAAATGGAGTCATAAATAAAATAAGATAGGCTCACTGCCAACGCATGTATCTGCAAATAGACAAGGAAAACCTGTCAGAAAAACCTCGAGTATAAAATAAAATAATAAAAATTAATATCAAGCTATGTCAAAAACAAGACTGCATATCTCATACAAACAATGTATTTCCCACATTGAATCACACATCTTTCATCTTAAATATATTAAATTCAAAAGCTTGGCAAATTATTAAGATGAACAAAGTCAAACATGTCAAAACGAGTACCACTAATAATTTCAATGGAAAATAAATATCTTTTGATGCTCCTACATTTTGTAGGCCATTCCAGCTTGACCATTCTCCTTACCTCATGATTAGATGTATGTGTGTGTGTATATATATATATATATATATACACTGAATCACACATCTTTCATCTTAAATATATTAAATTCAAAAGCTTGGCAAATTATTAAGATGAACAAAGTAAAACATGTCAAAACCAAAAACCAAGACCACTAATAATTTCAATGGAAAATAAATATCTTTTGATGCTCCTACATTTTGTAGGCCATTCCAGCTTAACCATTCTCCTTAGCTCATGGATATATATATATATATATGGAAAATAAACATCTTTTGATATTCCAGCTTGACCATGCTCCTTAGCTCATGGTTATATATATATATATATATATATATATATATATATATATCACATAAACTCCACAACATGTAAAAGATGTATAAACTAGAAAAATATGGTCAAAGAGCTATCCTATCTGTGTACTATATAACTACTGACAACATTCTGAATGATCAAACTAAAGCAAAGTTGCATGGACATGGATACGGATACAAATATGGATATGGCCATTTTTAAGACCCCTAATATGGATACTGTTGGTTACGTATTCATAAAGAACACTTTAACATATATTTAACACAATTTTCTAAGTTATTAGAGGACATTTTCATTACTCTAAAAAAAAATATAGACATATAATTGCTGCATAAATAATTATAAGTTGATTTAACAATTACAATATAAAATATATATATATACAAACCACGAACTATAATTAAAATAACAATAATGTCATTTGAATCTAAATTAAACTAAAACAAAGTAAAGCTTCAATATACATTAAAATAGAAAAATATATTAAAAATTTAAATGTAAAAGAACTAAATAAACAATAATAATCTAAACGTGATTTTTTGGGCATGTGTGTACAGTATTTGACACATATCTGAAACATATCGTACCTAATTGTGTGTATGCCATAGAAAAGTCTATATGTCTGCTGCTTAATTCAACTCGGTCTTTATTGTTAGAAGTGGTGCTATATGGTATAGATAACTATACACAAACTATGCAGACAGTTAAAATAAATAATGCTTTGGATGTAAGCCAACATTTTTATGTTAATCCTTGTCAACATTAGGTAGTGGTGTAAGTCCAGAGAAGCAATAATCTGCCAAAAAAAAAAATTCATGATTATATCTAATTAATCCTGAATTGTGGAGCGAGTCGATTTTGTCCCCGAAAAAATCCCGATTTGTGTTGTTGACCAATTGTTGACCCAATTTTCAATGATTTTGTGTGTTTAAATTGCATTAGAATCGTGTTAAAATCCCTAAAAATGGGCAAAAATGTAAAAAACACGTTACAAAAACGTGTAAAACTGTAGAAACCTTTGGAAAACCCTAAACAAAGGAGTAGGAGGAGCAATGGGGGTCATCAACCAAAATTGAAAGGGCCTCAATCATCCTAAATCGTGGTGGGCATGTGAGGTAGTGTCAAAGCAGCTAATGAATCTATTTTAAATCATGGCTTCGATATGACCCGAGCTCTCTACATGCCCCCCTCATTCATTCTAATACGAACAAATATATAATTATAATTAATATTATACACTAATTTTTAAATTATAACTATTATGCACTATTATTGATGACACTTTGACAAGGAAGGAGCTAACCCCTATAGTTTATTAATATTATGAAGTGAAATTTAAATTTAAATTATTATTAACTACTAATATTTATTAGTAATTATATAATAAATTAAAAACTAAAAATTATCTGAAATTTATAATGTATGTATATTTAATTTTTAATATATAATTAATATATTCACATATTTTTAATTTATAATTAATATTTTTAATTTATAATTAATATTTTTAATTTTATTATTAGCATCTCTCCACCTAAAATAGTAGTTGCAAGCTAGGTATTGTCAAAACCGGTGGCTGGATAATACTTCAACTAAACAAATGCGTTTTGTTGAATTCTATGCCATATAAAGAACTTACCAAGTGCCATGACAGAATACAAAGCATTGCAATTATGGAATTTGATTTGATAAGCTTTCTCAAATGAACTACCCCTACAAAACTCCTTGTCTCAATGGCAATGAAAGTCGTGGATCACTTCAAAAGGGCTTCCATTTTTACTAAATTCCTAACAGTAGCTAGATCGCTGTCTGATAAATTTTGAATTCAGTTACTTCATAGACTTAGCTAATATTGGATCTCATACTACTATTTGGTGACTGCCCTCTTAAAAAGTCTGATAGATGTTGATCTCAGTTACTTCATATATAGCTAATATTTGATGTCAGACTTAAACAACTATTTGGCGAATGCCCTCTTAAAAAATCTGATAAATGTTGATCTCAGTTACTTCATAGACTTAGCTAATATTTAATCTCAGACTTAGACAACTATTTGGTGACTGCCCTCTTAAAAAGTTAACTAAATATTTTCCCATGTAATCAGCAATATGAATATAAATGACAAAAAACTATTTTCTACAATTCATGGGGTTTAACTCTATTTTGTTTGCTCTCTATATCTCTGTGCTATGGAAATGCCCTTAAGTTTTGAAAAATATTTTTTCTCTCTTTTTCTACAATTTTTTAAGTTTTTTTGAAAATCCAATTTTTCCCGATCTTGTCCCGATTTTTGCAAAGAATCTTATACTTTTGGTTTGCTTATTTTCCCCCCCAAATGATTTTTTCTGCTATGGGTGTAACAACTTAAGGTTTGGTTGCTGGCGGTTGTGTTAACCAATAAGTCTTTTCATTCAAATAGCACATCTTATGTCAGAAGAGAGGCACTGTATACCATATCCTACTGACAAACTGTATCAAACACTACTTATGTATAGTGAAACACAGGAACACATCCCCCCCCCCCACCGTGAGCCTCGTGTTTCCAAGATGGGGACGTCTCTGGGACGCAGAGACAAGGATGGGGCATCTCCCTCACCGTCCCACCACCGCCACCGGGACATCTGGAGACAGTAGTCTCGGGGACGCCCAAGAGTCCCTTGAGCGCCTAGGGACTTCTGGAAGTCTCCTATCCCCAAACGTCTCAAAAGTGTATTTTTTATATATTTGGCTGACTAAACAACATTTTCAGATCATTTACAAACCTAATATGGGCAATTTATGAGGGTTTGTAGCTGCTATTGCATACATTATTGCTGATTATGTTGGTTACCCTAAATAAAAATCAGTAGTGAGATTTCTATATTGGTGTTTCCATGTTTGCAATTCATGTGGTGCTACTATCATATTTATCCAACAATTCATTATCCAATTCCATTTCATATATGGTTAATTTCAATGTATGAGGGTTTCATATAATCTATGGCGAATGATAGTATCACTGTCCATAAAATATCAGTCATAATCAGCAGTCATATTTGAGTCTTGACATATTTGACACATACAATTCATATCTTAGTATTTAGTATTTGCAATTTTGCTATTTTACTATTTGTCAAAGTTTCATTTGAAATGTAATTCTTATACATCTTTTCATAACTAGGTTTTAACTAGGTTTTCAAGTACTATATGTATATCAGCACTGCCCCCGTTGTCCCCAAACTTAGGCCCTTTGTCCCCCATCCCTAAAACTTGTCCACAATGGGCGGTGGAATAATGATTACATATGAAAGTGTTGACTATTCTATATTCTCTATGTTACACATTTATTTCAGTAGTAATTGCAATTGTGTCATATCCCCGGTTGAAAACCCCAATTACATCATCCTTGTTTTAAAATAGGATCTAATATAAATAATCATTATATAACAAATAATAAATAATAAATAAAATAATCAAATAAATTATAAATTATAAATATAATAAATAAAATAATAATTAAACAAGTGAATAGTAAATAAATAATAAATATAAAAACTAATATATCAAATAATATTATTAGAATATAACAAAAATAATTATAAAATTAAAATATTAAAATTACTAATAATAATATTACTATTAAAATATGAAAATAAATAAATAAATATAATTATTAATAAAAAATATCATAGTATTTAAATAAATAATAATAATTACAATTATAATTTATATTAACTTAAATAAATAAAAATAAATATAATTATAATTTATATTAACTTACTTTAATATAAATCTAACATATATTATAATAAATATCTGAACCATATCGACTAATATATGTTGGCCAGCGAACTGAGGAATGAGAACATTCAATAACGCTAGAGGCAGAGGATATCAGCTATGTTGAGATTCACACCTCTTCATAGGGAATGGTAATGGTATGCTCAGATCCAGTTCGAAGGGTATATTACAGTCAGTGAACTCCAAAATTGTTGTATAAATGTTGATTCATATTGCACACGATTACCGTAAAAGTTCACACCATTCCATCGATTCATCGTCAACACACAGTGCGGCTTTCAGAGGTCGAAGGACCAACCACAACAATTGGTAATGGAAGCTTGTGGGGGATAGAAGAAAAAGATAACGAAATACGGGGGTCTTAAAACAGGAATCATCGAACAGCAGACATTCAGTACCCGCAACACAGGCAGCAATTCCACCATAAAAATGTGACGTGGAGAATTTCAGCATCGTTGGCAAAGGCAATCAATTACAAGGCTGCGAGATGTATGAAGTGGTTGATACATAGTAATGAAGGCTTCACCGTAATACAATTGGCAATGTTGAACCGTGGATTCGGCAGAGTAATAAATAGGAATAGCAATTGGAAATTCATGACTTCTCACACCCGTAGCAATTGGAAGTTCATGACTTCTCTTACGCCGACTCAAACAAATACAAACATGGGGTCACCATACATTGACACAACTGTACGTTTAAGGGACCGAATGCAATTGTCGCTGCCTGGGAGTTCGTTCTCGGCTGAGGATTCACCTTGATTATTGTCTCAGAAGAAATAGAGAATCTTATCTATCTGACATATATATTACCTTGGCAACATGATAAAATGTTCGGGCTGTATAAAATATACAACATGTATGTGGGGAGTATATATAAAAGAATCGAAAGAGAACAGTAGACTCCTGAGTTAAAGAGTATGGGAAATTAGTAAAGATAGCAACAGATTTACGAAGGAACAGATCTACAGAGAACCGTTCTAGGAAATTCAATAACAATCAAGATTTATGACCAGATTTATGAACAGGGTACGTGCAGATATAGAGACAGATTAAAAGTAATTGGAAATGAATAAGATATATATATCAAATAGAAGAATATCAAGAATATCTAAGGAAGGGATATTATATTACTACATCATGATTAGAACGTTGTTCAAATCAGATTAACAAGGAAGATGAATAATAAAAGAATAATATTCAGAGGTAAGATTTTCAATTGATAAAGGAGATCGATCCAAGAGATTAATTTGATATGAGAAATCAGACTTGGGATATTTATACAACTTATCTTATTCAAGTAAGAATTACATCCCTAACCACATTTTTGCTCCTGTTTCATTTTGGATTTGTGACATTCGGGCAAATTATAAGGTGATCCCGAAAGGGGAAATTACAAATTCATATTCTTAGTGTAGAATCTGTCTGATATTCTCTAGAAGTGTAGAATTTGTCAGCAATTACAAATTGATATTTAGTGTAGAATCTGTCTGATATTCTCTAGAAGTGTAGAATTTGTCAGCAAACACTCTCACGTTGTTGTCAAGGAATCCTGGTAAGTTTCTTTTTCTTTGCTTAGTGATATGCTTAAACTCAAAAGGCATTCACACCTGACATGGGGATGCATGTTGGGCTCTTCTTAGTTCATCAAAAGATAGGTTAAAAATGTTGGTGTGAAAAGGGTACTGTACCTAGTATTTTACCTAGCAAGTTCAACACCTAGATCCTAATCACATATGTTACTCAAGTTTACTTAGGGAACACCTAGGATACTTCCCCCTTTTAGTGGATAGTTATCACTTTTCCACTTTAAGTGGATAAATTATCACTTTATGCCTCAAGTCATAAGATTAAGACATGTGTCATAATCTTATGTCATCCCATGTTCACCTTGGTCTACATAATCAAGGGGTCCCCTTTGTAATCACACGTCATGTAATTATGTTGTATCATTTGCATCCTTGATAGAATGGCATTATCCTATCATTGCCGATCTCTCTTGTGCTTTCATTAAGTGCTTAGATCTTGGGTGGCTATAATTTTCAGCCAATCTTGCATAGTATGGAGCATTCTGTATAGATGAATGAGAGCTCCAATGGGTGGTGAATCTGGCTGGGCTGTTTGTCCTACCTTGTGCTGCTTCAATTTGGCAGATAGAGCATAAACTTCAACTATTCTCTGGTAGTATAGAATTTATTAGGAAACAAGCAAAGATGCCCAACTTATAGCGTAGATTACATATTTTGGTTGTAATGTGCCATGCACTTCCATTTCTTATATAAATAAGAGAAATTCCATATTTCTTAAGCCATTGTTTTCTTTCTCCTCTTGATTGTGCTTACATTATGTCACTAAGTGCTGCAGTAAATTTGGCTGTGTTCTCTTGTACTGCCAATATTCCACTAAACATGAATAGTTTCAAGTAACATCCAATCTTATGAGATCTAACAACAAAAATGAATAGATTCAAGATTTCTGAGAGGATGAAACAATGATTTCTAAATATGACGTCAACTACATTAAGAAGACATCAAGAATTTGAGATGAAGATAAACATTCAAATTTGACGCATTTGCGATGCTTGAAAGGTCTCAGGTGTAGGCTGCTTTGACAAAAGCATGATATTTTCTAGGTCAACCAAAGCTTATGTTAGTGATATAATTAAATAAAGAGGTGATTCAACCAAGCACTCCCTAGACAAGGTGAGGATTATTTGGCAGATCAATCCAATTGAATAAAAGCATAGGAGAAAAGGTAACCAATATGAACCCACTGAATGTGCATTGCAATACTGCTTCCTAGAAATCGTCACTTTGGCATAGGATTACTATCATAGTTTGCTAGTCCCTTTTTTGCTAAGAAAAGTTTAAAGATCCTGCGCATTTTTCCCTTCAAGTGAGAGTAATAAGCACATCTCTATTAAGTTACATGTTCTTTTTGTTACTAATAATCATTTTGTATAGATGACAACTCTTTGTTATTATCATAGTTTCAAGACTCATGGGACTCGCCACCACTAATGAATCTCGTGGCTTGCTGAGTTGACTTGCCACGAACTCGCGAGCCGGAACATAGCAAGTGCGAAACAAAGACTTGTGAGTTTTTGTGGACTCGCTCCTGATGAAGAACTCTCGACGCTGCCTGAAAATGGAAAAACAGAATTAACACCCTTTTTTTGTTTTTTCACTTATTTTCTTTGTCGCCGAGAAGGCCATATGTGGATGTAGTCATGAAAATGATGTGCGCCATGGAGTTCAATGTGGCTTTGCCCCTGGAGCCCATTGGGCGCGCTGCCCCTTGACCCCGCTAGGGTTGTTGCCCCCAAACCCCCATTTGATTTTTGAAGTACACTACAACTTTGAGTTTGTACAATATGAGTCATTGTCTACACTCTTGCCATTAGCCTTTATTCATGAGCGAATAAAGATATAATTTACTCCTATATCTAGTACACATTGTCATCTTTATTATTATTCCATGTATGTAATTTATTAAATATAGCAGTAAACAATGACTCTTTGTAATGTTTGAATTATGGCTCTTATATTCTCTAAATGCGTTAATTTCTTCTTATTCTTTTTTAAGTACGGTTTCCTTTGCCAAGTCCCAAGTCCGAGTCCTATTTTGGGCTGCCAAGTCTGCACCGAGTCTGAATTTTCAAACTATCATTATTATTACTTGATCTCTACAATGATGTAATTTTCATACATTTGATGTTCCATTGTATTTTAATTTTGATTTTTTACTAATGGGAAAATTGATTGTTCATCCACTATAATGCAAGTTTGATGTTTGTGTGATAAGACAAATACATAATCACTTAAAAGACTCTCAACATAAGAGAAAGTTGAAAGTGAACAAAGAGTAAGATTATTCTTGGGAGATAGGATAATAATAAAGCATAAACATGTTCTAGAAAAATAGCAAGTTGTTAAGTTTAAGATAGCTGCAAATGTAATAGCACTGCCTAGATTGTATATGGTATGTGTTTTCCAAATGCAACAATCTATCTTTCTTTTATATTGGGAAAGAGGCTAGGAGAAACATGTCCCTTCATGGGACATGTCTATTCAATATAATTTAATTAATCTTATAATGTTTCATCAATCAATTATTAATTTAGAATAATTGATTTAATATTGAATATTAAATCTCATATGATTAATAATAATATAATATCTTTTATTATTAATCAACTTATATTATATATATTCTAAATGATCATACGACTGAAGCTACAAACATTAACACTCCCTCTTAGCTAGGGAGGATGATCAAACAGAATGTGTAGTGGTCTCTTGTGTCAACACTTGTGACCCTCACCATAACTACACAAAACATCAACACTCCCTCTTAGCTAGAGAAGATAAAATCCATCAAGATGCAAGTAACAATAAATCCATTAATTTTGAAAGAGAGGAGAAATCACCTTACTGTGATATCAGGGAGATATGGAATATGCTGGAATATCAAGTCACATGATATTCACCATAGATCATAAATATCCATGGAATGTGCAACGACATCACGTCTCATGATGTTTGCCATATGGATACTAAGTTTACGTAGAGACATGCCACTACGTGACATGTCTCATACGGTCCAATCAATATGTAATACTAAGTTCAGAAGGATCATAATATGATCCATATGGATGCTAAGAAATCACATATCACATAACTCGTGATATGAAGTATCACCTAACTCGTGATACAGAGTATCACATATCACATAACTCGTGATATGAAGTATCACCTAACTCGTGATACAGAGTATCATATATCACATAACTCGTGATATGAGGTATCACCTAACATGTGATACCAAGTTTTACATATCACCTAACATGTGATACCAAGTTTTACATATCACCTAACTCGTGATATGAAGGATGTAATATGCTCGAGAACATTACATTCTCCTTATATACCCCTATTATGGTATGTGCACTAACATTACATCACATAATCTCTACCATAACAAATCATGGCACATCCATGAATCAAGATGATACCAAGTCGGCATGATATCAACATTACAAGATGGTCACCTTATAATGTTAAATACAAGTGTTCATTAACCAAAAAGTTGTCACCTTTTATAAATGTACACAAGATGGGTGGGCCCATAAAGTCATGGGGTCACACACATGACATCCACCTTGACTCATCTCAGAGGGTGGATCCACCATGGCTCATCCCAGAAAGTGAAAACAAGGGCTTTCACCTTAGACTTCTCTCTCAAAGAGAAGAATTCAATAACATACAAAATAATAGATCACAGATGTTGAAACTCATTTTCATCTAAGGCTTCTCTCTAGCAAGAAACTTGGTGAGAATATCATCCATCTATTCTATAGTGATAAGGTACCTTGAATAGCATACTTATGTACTATATCTCTTATATAGTTTGCATCACTCTTGGTGAACCCCAAGTCATCTAGGAATATCATGACGTAGGAGTTAGCATATAGGCATTTCAGCCATAGTCCTACCATAGTTCTCTAATTGTAAAAACCATCTCCACTATTGACTCCCTCTGAACCAATATGACCAAATTCCTTGGAGATCAGAATGAATCAGATCCTCTAGATGCTCCCTTTAAATTTTGAAGTCTTGCAACAACCTCCTGACCTCCTTGTCCAAGGTTTCTTTTAGATGAACTATCTGACTCCCTCTGAATCTAATATCAACCTTCTGCGAGCAAGTCGTGTCTTTGTTCGTTAGTCTGCATTAAGCTCTTTTCTTGAATGCCCTTTCATCCAACAACTTATCCATCTATCTAGGAATATCATGACCTAGATATATGCATAAAAGCCTTCTAGCCCACATATATGGAACTACATCATTTGAATTGCAATCCTTTGGCTTTTTATAGTTTCCTGGTCACTAGGGAAACCATCTCGATATGGCCTACCCTTCTAAATCAGAATGATTAAGATCCTTGAAAAACAATTTTGAGAGATCCTTAGTAGCTCCCTCTGTTACGGAACCATACATGGCCCCAATCATGAAAATATCTTGCTTCAAGAGACTCTCATCATCTGGTACATGATCATGTTGAAATTTTGATCATAACATTATCCGCAGGAGCAATTTCCCATACACAAGTGTACTTGTCTGATTCCAACATGAGTGAATGTAATAAAATGTGGATTTATCCCCAAGCTTGGCAACACCAAACATTCATGATAATGTGGCTCCCTTCTAAAGTAGTTATCAATCTTCTGAGCTCCTCATCCAAAGTTACCTCTGAAGTGTCAGACTCCCTGTGAATCTGATATCAATCTTCTTTTCCTGCAAGAGCATCCCTGGAAAAGATCAAGGCAAATAGCTCTTATAGTATGTATAGAAATATAGATGAGAGAGAGACTACAATGAGTAGATAAATGTAATATT
>MU223423.1:5620109-5641105 GCA_018584345.1 Thuja plicata
CCCCCCCCCCACAATGTACAATTCCCACTCTTATATCGTTGAACAATTCTTATGTCTTCTTGTGAAATGACTTGATTGCTCCAAAAGAGGTGGCACTCTATAATTAATGCTTTCTTTATAGAAAGAGACACCCTTCCTTGAATATGTTCTTCTTTGTTAATGCTTGACCACGATCATAACAAATTAATATCTCTTTAATGAAAGCCGCTTTTAGGAATTTCACATAGACCCGTACACAGTCCGTCGTAACTTTTGAACCCTACACTTTCTCTTCAATCGCTCCGGTGAGATTCTTCAAAATTTGTTTTTCACCAACATATCTAAAATTCAGAAAAATCCAACAATGGATTTGTGAGATATGGTCCCTGTACTGAGACTGTATTTTTTGAGACAGTCACACATTCACCATCAACAAACTACTCCTTTACATTTGCAGTGTGGCTCTGATACCATGTTAAATTTTAGGATAGCTCCAAATGTAATAGCACTGCCTAGATTGTGTATGGTATGTGTTTTCCAAATGCAACAATCTATCTTTCTTTTATATTGGGAAAGAGGCTAGGAGAGACATGTCCCTTCATGGGACATGTCTATTCAATATAATTTAATTAATCTTATAATGTTTCATCAATCAATTATTAATTTAGAATAATAGATTTAATATTGAATATTAAATCTCATATGATTAATAATAATATAATATATATTATTATTAATCAACTTATATTATATGTATTTTAAATGATCATACAACTGAAGCTACAAACATTAACACAAGTAAATCAAGCAGAAGCCTATTCTAGGAGAAATAAAGAGAACAAATAAAGTCATGCAAAGGTGAAAACCAATTTCAAAACGATGAAGCAAATGAAGCCATTCAAAATTTCAAACCTAAATTTGGTAACATTTGGTGTAATCTAGCTGTTAGTCTTAAATCAAAACCCTTAGGTACACAAATTGAATAAAAAAATAAGGTAAACAAAAAAAACCGCCTTGTGGGAGTATCTCATATGCCAAGTTAGCATTAGTAAACAATCTTTACCTTTACCTTATTTTATGAAGAATGCTATGAGTGGATAACCGATAAAGTAAGAATGGGAGATCATGGAGGAAATCTGATCTTGAAGTATAACAAGGCGTCTTTTAATAAGAAGCTTTTCCTTATGCAAACAGTGTAATCTTGGACAGCCACTTAACTTTGTCCTCAATTTTGAGATTGGCTCACCTTAAAGATTTGGTTATTAATTATTATATGTACAAGTGATAATGGAAAAAGCAGAATTTTATTTACTTTTATTTGCTTTTTTCATTCCAGAAATCATATTGCAGTTTTTCCAAACTTTTTTTCGTCAGAATTTTGAAAATCCAGTTATATTCAGAGATATCAAAGTTTTGGATTTCAGAGCTTTCCCAGCTTTAATAATATCAGTGGTTTCAGAGCTCATTGATAATATTTGAAGTTCAATACTCAGAACTATGCTTTCCAGATATAATTCATGTCAGTTTGCATGTTACTTTTTTCTTTGTCATCAATCATGCATTTAGACTAAAAAATGCTTACTTATCAATAAAATTCATACAGAGGTGAAGTGGCTAAAAAATCAATCATAAGGATGTATTTTCAGGAGGAGCTGGGGGTTATTTGGCAGAAACTTCAACATTTTATTGAACTTGGTCACTCCAATTGAATAAAAGTGGAGGAGAACAGATGATCATATGAACACAGTAAATGGTGGAGTGTGCATTGGGATAGAGCTTGACAAAATAGCTATCTTGGCATACAATTGTCATCATAGTATGCTAGTTCCTATATTGCTAGGAATAATTGATCTGCTATTATAGCTTCTGAGGAAAAATAAAAAATAAGCTAACTTATACAAGGTGGGCATAGAAGTTGGTCTATCCACACTGCAGCCTGTCTAAAACAAAGGACTCCAGAGCACCCACAAGGCCTAGCAACAAAGTACGATATTGAACAAAAACATTTTCTTTGGTTGGTGAGGAACATAAATGACAATGTCATGCTGAAATTGAAAAATGAATAAGCATTTTTCCATTATTTCGAATCAGAGAAACAAGCACATCTCCATTGAGTTACCTGTATTTTGGTCACTAAAAATTATTTCCTAAAGATGGCAACTCTCTATGATTATTAGTTGATCTCTACAGTGATGCAAAGAACTCGAATCATATTCATAAGTTTGATGCTTCATTTGGATTCTTTTGACTAATGAGAAAATAGATTGTTCACCAATAATGGTGCGCTTCCAAGTGCATGTCTAATTTGATGTTGTGTGATAAGGACATACAAATAACTCAAAGTACTCCAGAAATAAGAAAATCCCAAATGTGGAGTAGTAGTAAGCTTATCCTAGGCAAATAGAATAATAATAAGGCATTAGTTTCTTCTAGAAAATAGGAAGTAAAATAGAGAAAATAAAGCATGGCAAAGGTAAAAGATCATTTCAGAGAAATGAAGAAAATAAAGTCATTCAAAGTCTCAATTTGGTATTATTTGCTTTACTCTATCTCATGTGACAAATTAGCATTGAAAAAAAGCCTTTATCTTTGAAAAATGTTGCAAGAGGATAATGTAAGAATGGGGCAAACAAGTGTGACCTTCTTGGATGGACAATTAATTCATAAAAGGTTGGTTTATCTTTACATTTAGGATTGGATCACCTTAAGATTTGACAAATGTATATATAGGTGGTATTAGATCAGAACAGAATTTGTTTCTTTTGTTTTTGATTGCTTTTTTCCCCAGATCTAACAGTCATTTTTTCAGAATTTTCAAAGTTCACTTGATTTCAACAGTAACAGAGCCATTAATCAGTTTTGGATTTCAACACTCAGTACTTTGATTTCAAAAATGTAATTCATGTCAGTTTACAGGTCTTTTTGCTAGTCATTGTCCATCAACAATATATATCAATTTGATGCATAAAGAGGTGGAGTGACTCAAAAAAGCAATCTCAAAGATGTATTTTTGAGAGTAGGTGAGGGGTAATTTGAGATAAATTTCTAAATTTTTTTGAATTCAACCATTCTAAATAAATAAATAAAGGGAGAAGTGATGATAACAAGAAACCACAGAATGGTGGAGATCTCATAAAATTGTCACCTTGGCATATAATTACGATCAACTTTGCTAGTTTGTCTATCGCTATGAGAAATTCGACCTCTATTAGATTCTTAGGAAAAACACACTAAACCTCTAAGAGGAGAGCATAGAAATTGGTTTATTAACACTGCAGCTTGTCTACAACAGCAAAGATTCCACAGCACTGACAAGATCATGGAGCAAAAAGGGATGTCAAAGAAAAAAATTTAAAATTCTTCACCACTTGATGAGGAGCATAGAACTCAACAGTATACAAAAGAAACATGATAACATAATGCTGGAGTTCAAAAAACCTTACCATTTTTCCATCACTTCAAGTGACAAATACAAGCACATCTCCGTTGAGTTACCTGTTCTTTTTGTTACTAGCAATTATTTCTTAACGATGACAACTCTCCATGATTATAATTTGATCTCTACAACAATGCAATGAATTGGGATTGTACTTCATAAATCTAATGTTTCATTGTATTTTCATTTTGACCTTTAAGGAAAATGATTGTTTATCCATTCAGGCACACCTCCAATTGCATGTCCACTTTGATACTTGCATAATACAAGCAATACAAATCAGTTGAAGGTATCTTGACATATGAGAAAGTTAAGTGTGATCAGAGACTCAAGAGTAGGCTTATTCCAGGCAGATAGGATTAACAAACCACATTTTAGTTAAATATAGAAAACAACAAAATGAATAAAGGAGAAGTGTTCTCTAGGAAAATAGGATAGAGTAAAGCAATGAAGGGCAAAAGTATCAGAAATATGCAAAAAAATCCATTCTAGGCCTAAATTTGGTAACACTTGATTTACTCTAGATGTTGGTCATGAGGTCAATATTCTAGGTCTTTGGATGCACAATTTGTACGTGAAAGTCCACAAGGAGTGTCTCATGTGCCAATATAGCACTTAGAAAATCTTTACCTTTGCCTTTAAGAATGCTGTGAGATGATAAAGCAAGAATGGAGCATTTTGGAAGAATTTTTGCCTTAGAGTAATGCAAAGCTTCTAGTAATGAGCAGCTTTTCCTTATCCAAATCAGTCTGATCTCATTGGACAGGCAATTAATTCGTTAAAGATTGGTCTGTCTTCCAAATTAGGATTGACTCATCTTAAATATGTGGTTGCTCTATGTACAGGTGGTATTAGAACAGGATTTTATTTCTAGAAATTTGTGCTGAAGATTTTTCAGATATTTTTTGTTTCAAAAATTTCAGAGTTCAGTTCAATTCATTTCATTGGTATCAAAGCTGCGTATTTAAGAGCTTTACTGGTTATAACAGCAATTTCTTGTTAGGAAGACGCCAGTAGTATCAGACCTCATCGATCAAATCTACCTTTCACTACTCAGAATGTTCAATTCCAAATTAGTTGATCTCATTTTGGATGTTCATGTTGGTTATGCAACCAATACATTAAATATGTATAATTATCAATAATAAAATTTTAATCTACTTTTCTGGAAAGGCCAGATAAGGATGGATTCTCTAGGTCAGGTCGGGCTGGATTCATTAGGTATCCCAAAAACGTGTTCCCCCAGCCCACTGTACACAAATCTTTGGTAAACATGGTTTCAAGACAATGAGATTATCCAAAGCAGCTTACAGTAAACTATCGTCCCTATTCTTGCATTTGTATCCTAGATATCTAAACATGAACCCTTGTTTCCATTCCTATTAGACAATTAAATTTTCAAGTCCATTTTAACCTAGACTGTGGTCTATATATGTGGTGTTGGAATAAACAAGTTCTGAACAATGAATAAACCCTAATATCCTAGGCCGGGCATTTCAATTGCCTTGCATACCATCCCACAATCAGTTACAGATTCGTCGTATAAAGTGGCATGAGATGCTCCTATTTGCCATTTATTGTCTACATACCCAAACAAAAATCATAAAAAGTATAACATTTCTCATTTATTCAATATCTACATACCCTAGAATAAAAATCACAAAAATTGCAACATTGGTCTGTGCCCTTGGCTTGAGATTGGATCCTTGATTTCTCCCGTATGCTTTTTTGTAACAATTATCAATAAACAGAACTTGAAATATGTGGCACATATTATCTACCTTTAGCGCAAACACATTCTTGCTATAAAACTAGTTCTAGATGCATGCCTGTGATGGAGAAGCCGGCGAAGCCAAAGGATGAAGCGGGTTTTTCCAATCTTCGATGGAAACAGAGCACAACCACAATGCCACTGCCACGTGGATGAGAGAAACCACCCTGTTGCAAAAGTCAAATGAACGTTTTGATAAGATTTTTCTGACTCCAATGAATGTTGCAGTCCATGCAACCACTCCAATCACCACTGTTTTTACTCTCTCCTCCATATCTTCGCTGAACCAAATCTCAATCCTATTCCCCACGAGCATACAAGGTTCAGCTGGTAATTGTGTACAATATAAATGCAAATTATAAAACTAAATGAAGAGATAAGTGGGTAGGTTTGTTGTGGGCAATGCCAGTTACAGCAGACAATGACACTGACTTGCATTACCTGCCATAACTGACAAACATAAATTTAGAAGAGTCATAGAGATGCTTTGCATGTGCTTGGGATTTGCCACATTTACTGTCGCTTGAACCTCTTTTGTTTGAAACTATGCCAGTCATTTGTAAAATAATGCATGTAATCCTCCCAATTAATTAGGACTGTAATCTTCATCTCGCTCGGACAGCTGGATACTTTTATGCTTCCAGCTCAAGCTGAATCTACATATCTGTTCAATATTTGTATTATGGTGAAGGCATTTCTTATATGCTTAGAATTGACGAGGAGATATAAGACTAGAGAATCAATTTTAATCACATATTGACATTTATATTAATCTTAAAAAATTAAAATATATATTTTAATAATTTTGATTTAAAAAATTAAAATGTATATTTTAATATTATTATTAATTTAAATAAAATCTATCTTTTATTAACATTTTCTTTTTATAAGAATATGTTAATATTATCCTTTTTATCAAGATATTTCATATTTTTATTTTTATTATTTATGTCTTTTTATAAAATTAGAAATAATAATTAAAATTTATTAGAATTAATTTAATTTATAAATATTTGTCTTATTAAAATGTATAGAATAATTGAAGGCAAAGTATCTCGACTCGACTGAAGACCATAGAATCCTTACTATTTGAAACCCACCTAAAGGTTCAGCAATATGGAATTTCATTGTTACTTGCAGGTCGGTGATTGTCAACCACATTTCTTGGCAAATCAGCAATGGACTCAAAGCAAAATTTTGGGATGATTCATGGCACTGACTACCAGCCTTGAAAGACAATGTTGATTTACATGATATTAGGTTGCTCTTTATGCAAAAATGGGGAGATAAGGTGCGAGATTATTTGGAGCTGAAACAAGGGGTTCTTGGAAGTGAATGGGTTTGGAAAGTTGTAGATAATGAAAGAATGTCAAATCAACAAATTAGGGTGATGGAGGAAATGTTTTAGAGGAGGAAAGTCTTGGTGACAAGAAAAGAAGATAAAGTGGTTTGGTGCGGCTCTTTTAATGGTGATTACTTAGTGAAAATTGGATATCACCTATTGGATAGGCAAGAAGGTGAAAAGTTTTGGGCAACCAAACTATGTTGGAATAAAGATTGTTTACTGAAAGTGGACACATTTGCTTGGCTTGTTGTGAGGGGTAGAATTTTGACTAGTGAGAGGAGGAAACGACTTGGTTATTTTGGTCCATCAAAATGTGTGATGTGTGATGTTATTGAGGAATCGGTGGATCATTTGCTTCTCCAATGCAATGCAGTAGCAGAATGTTGGGAGAAACTTAAGTTTAACTTGGGGTGGCAATGCACTCTTAAGAATTCTCTGAAGGAGGTTTTCGAGGGATAGCCATTACATCATAAAAAATCAACACTTTCAAGCATATGGGCAGTCAACCCTTCTATTGTGGTGTGGGGGATTCAGAAAGAGTGAAATAGGAGGATTTTTTTGGAGAAAAGTGGATCATTGACAAGGCTACATGGCATAATTAATCATATGATAGAAGAGGTTGTTGGGGCTTCAACATCTCAGGTGCAGGATTATCAAATACCTTTCACATTGGAAGATAGTCGAATACAGAAGACATGGCCAGGAATAAAAATAAGGTCGATAAGAGGGCAATGGAAAAATTCAAATGGGATAGTAAATGTTGATGTCTCTTGGGAGAAACCTTCAGAAGAGTGGCACAAGGTTAACTTTGATGGTGTTGCGAAAGGAAACCTAAGACCATCAGGGGCGGGTGTAATAGCTCCAAATTGGCATGGAGATACTATCGTTGTAGGTGCAAAGAAGCTAGGGACAAACAACGTGGCAGAGGCAAAGGAAACATTAATGGTTGTATGCATGGTTAGAACTATGGGACTAAGGAAAATCCGCTTAGTCGAAGGAGATTCTTTGATTATTACCGAAGTAGTAAGAAAAGAGGCTTCAAATGCTTGATACTTGCAGAACTATATTTCGGTTATAGTAAAGGAATTGGAGAAGTTTGAGGGTTTTTAGGTTAGTCACATTCCTCGTTTGGGGAATAAGGAGGTCGACTGACTTACCAAATGAGCAGTAAACTTTAATGATGAGGGTGAAATAAGAATTGAGATTTTTAGATCTCTAAGAATTGAAAATGTAGACTTCGAAGGTTGTGAAATTAACTAAGGTGGTGATCAACATGCTTATTCCTGTGGCACATTGTAATTATTTGTGAATTTGAAAAAGTGGAGGCTTGTAACATTGGAGTTTATAGGAGGCTATCATTTTAGAAAGTGTATTTTTTTTAAATGAAATCTAGTGGGCAAGTGATCGTTAACACGAGTTAAGGAGCATTTCTAGAATGATTTTTATAACGTTGGGAATCTGGAAAACACCCCATTCAATATAGAGTAAAGATTGGCAAATCTTCCAATTTATGAAATGCATTGATAATCAAGTGACGACGGTTGGGGTTTTATTGCATATGTCGTGTTGGCAGGGAGGACAACACACAAAATTAATTGATGGAACAAGTGGAAGGTTATTTAAAGGATAGCTAGAAAGACTAAGATAATATGCTTTTTATGCAAATTTAATCTTGGGCATGAAGATTGGTGAGGTGCAAAAAAGTTGAAGGGGGAATTCATGGAGGCCACATTCCCAGTTAAAATAGGAAAGCAGCAGAAGGGGTTTTTTGCACCAGCTAAGGATCAACATTTAAAATAGTTGTTGAAATGCCTACACACAAATGTGATAGAGGTGGTGTTAGACATGTTGGGAAAGCACTTCTTGGAGGCCAAACATAGATTTAGGCTAAATGTGGATATCATATCCATGATTCTAGCAGGGGGGTTGGAATTGAATGATGATTTTGAAACTATTAAGTGGGTGATGCCATCAATTTTTGAGGAAGATCTATTGCAGAGAATGGACTCAATCCTAGAGTGGACAATCCCGAAAGTGGAATTTGATATTGCAAAAGGCATTGAGGACCTAGATAAAGCCAAAGAACTGGGTGTGGTTCCATATGTGTGATGGCTAAGGAGGGTGGACAAAGAAGACTACAAAATTAAAGAGCTTATAGCTTGGGAAGTTCTTAAGTTGGCTTTGCAATGTCAAGAATCCAAAGTGAACCAAGCGAAATTAGCCTTTCCTTAGTTGGTTCTTCACAGGCATTGAACAACTAAGGGAAGACAAGCAGGAGGTGCTGACCTATGAAAGAAAGAAGTGTAGGAGAAATGGCAAGGGGAACCCTGGTGTGACAATTTTGGCTAGGGTTTTGTACAATTTTTGTGTTAAAACAAACAACAACTCCAATCTGGTAAGGAAAATAGAGTAATATATTCTTCATGTTTTTTTGTTGCAAGGATGATTGACTTTTCCAAGGAATATTTTTTGAAGAGGGGTGATTCCAGTGCAGTGACAATGATTATCATATGTAATAGGCATGGTCATTGTGAATAACAACTACTGAAGCTGATTGTATTTAATGTAAATAGGTAGTTATAGGGGTCGGGTGAGATTTTTTTAGTCGATGACTGAAAAACATAATAATAAAATATCAAAGGTAGCCAAGTATTTTAAGTGGAAGGGATGATAATTTTCTAGTTATTTTATATACAGTTGTAAGGAAAATAGGGCAATATATTCTCCCTACTTTTTTGTTGCAAGGATGATTGGCTGAACCAAGGAATATTTTTTGAAGAGGGTTGATTCCAGTGCAGTGACAATGAATATCATACATTTGAATCAAGTCAATAGGCATGGTCATTGTGAATAACAACTATTGAAGTTGATTGTATTTAATGTAAATAGGTAGTCATGGGGGTTGGGTGAGATTTTTTGAATCGATGGCTGAAAAACAAGTCAATGAAATATCAAAGGTAGTCAAGTGTTTTAAGTAGAAGGGATGATGATTTTCTAGTTATTTTATATACAGTTGTACGAACAAAATGTACTTATCTTTCAAAATGAATAAAATATACCTATTATCGGTCAAAAAAATTATGGAATAATTATATTTTGAATTAAAAGTCTATCTTTTATTAATATTTTATTTTAATAAGATTATCTTTTATTGTTATCCTTTTTATTAGGATATTCTATTTTATTTTTTAATTTATTCTAACTTTTTCTTCTTTAAAGGATTAATTTTTATTATGTTAAAATTTTATTTTAATTGTTTATGTCTTCTTATGCAATTATAAATAATAACTAAAAGATACTAGAATTAATTTATTTATAATTTTATCTTATTAAAATTGTATTTGTTGTTTCCTGTAAATGGGCAAAAGTGGGTTAATCTAAACTCTCAAAGGCCACAAAGGTATGTTGCGAACCTCCAAAATAAGGATGGACAAAAGTATTTTTTTACTCGGCCTCAAAGGGCAACTTGGGCCTAGGGATAACTTTAAGATGTAAAATCTTGGCGAATCCTACACTATTTTGGGAGGAAAAATTTAATATCGTTGGCGAAATTTTTTAATTTGAAAGGAAAAAATATTAATTTTACTGGTGATTTTATTTCAATCGTATGAAAATTCTAGAAAATCCTGGCGAATATATATTTATTGATAGGGTAAATATATAATGTATTCGGCGAAGGTTTTGCCTTTAAAGGAAAAAATATTTAATGGTAGTGACGAATTTCTTTCTACCGTTTGAAAATTGCATAATTTAATTGGCTAATCTTTCATTATTTAAGGTAAAATATATAATTTAATGGCAAATTTTTCAATCCCTTGAAAATTCAGTTTTCACATTCTATTAATAGCCAGTAAGCCACATTTCATGAGTTGATTGAGTTTTGACTCATCACGTTGGGCCAATGCCAAATGACAATTGATCTTATTAATGCAACATCACGTTGAGAGAACAATGCCTTAATTAGTTACCAACTTGTCTGCATCACTCTACACGATTCCAGTGATCCACACATACCTAATATCTATCATTTCACCATTTTAAATGTATTATTTACGATCGTTCGATAATCCTAGATTAATGGCTTAAGTTTTAATTCGGCCCAAAATTTTGAAGGAAATATAGTTCTCCAGAAAGTATGCGGAATGGGGACACGTATCTAGTCTTAAACTCGCGCCTTAACCTTGATCGTCGATTACAACTGGTTAGTAGGTTGCGTGGACGGTTGATAATGTTGTAGAGTGTGACATTTGCAGTTAATAAAGAAATGTCTTATCAATGACATTAATAATAAAGAAATATCTTATCATCGTCATTCTCTAATTGCGATCCACTCAGCCCGCATGACTTCCAAATTTACAATTGGGTACTATTACACTGTGACGCTATTTCCAATTTCACAGTCACACACTCTGCATTTAATATGAAAATTTTAGATAATTTTGAAGGACAAAGGAATTAATAAGGTTAGAGAAAGAATTGAGGGCTATTTATAGACTATCTATGCTTCTTTCTTCTTCAATTCTCCTTTGTTTTAGGTCTGGCTCTACTAAGTTCTTGAAAGTCTATGTCTAGAGTCTGGTTTAGGTCTTTAGGCTATATGTTTTATCACATTCTAATATTCTTGGAGTGGTTTTCTGAAGATGGACACTCCTACTGTTTGATTAGCACATCTAAGGAGAACGAAATGACCTTTTTTGGGCCTAGTCTCAGACCCAACCCTGGAATCAGTTTGCAAGGAGGTTGGAGCCTTTATAAATGAGGTTGCGAGGATGGTGTTGGGCCGTGAGTTTTTGAAAAATGTTTATAGGTACCGATTTAACATGGACATTACGTCCCATTTTTTGGCGTCTCTTCTGGACCTCGGTGGAGACAAGGTGGATATGCTCCTTCTGTTAAGGAAGGTATTCAAAAAATAATTCTTGGGTGATGATGTTTAGGTTGTCGCTTTTGCACAAATAGGGGTGGGGATCCCTTGGGCAAGTGATTTACCCAAGCTTCTCCAACTATGCCAAAATGCGGCCATGCAACCTTTTCTTTTGAACTTGAATGTTGAGCAGTTGACGCGCCATAGGAAATGGGCATAGATTGGTAGGGATTTTCTCTGGAAGTGGTTTCTCCTGGACGAATTGGTGGACTGTGGATGGCTATATGAATTCTCATAACTTATCATCTCTGAAGAGTTCTACTTAGACAGAGAGGAAAATCCCTAGTGTTACCCAAGGGTCAGGACCCTATGGCCTGGTATTTTGAAATCGAAGGGTTTCCATTTTTTGTTTTGTTTTTTGGATGCCACTGTAAGTGCCCTAGTAGGTACTAGGTTTTTTTTCCCACTACCTCGTAACCTCCTACATTTTTTCTTATACATTTTGGAGGGAATTCAAATATTGAAAATTTGTAGAAAATTTTAATGAAAACTTTGCAACTTCATTTCACTTATCTTTTTATGGATTTAATAAATGATTTCAGTTTCATTTTTTTGAAATTTGTGATTAGCATATTCCATTTTTTGAATGAAATGGCCAAAATTGTGTAAAAACTAAAATAATATATGGACAAAATTGAAATTACAGTGCGGTAACGAGTTAAAAATTTGTGAATCTGAAAATGAACCAAACAAATGTATGTGTTTGATTTATTCTTTACAGTAATAACTTAACCTTTTGTATGTGAGTGACAACGGAATTGTAACTATAAAAGTTTAAAGTATTTAGTTATTCTTTACAGTAAAACTAAAATCTAAAATTAGCATAATAATTACAAATTTTATTAATGTGGTACAATGGTAGTACTAGTAGTCTAAAAATATGTAATAATTACATTGTAAAAGAAAATATGAAAAATTTAATGAACGTTGGATCTGGATGGGCACAATCTGCAAATCAACGACATAAACTCCAATTCGGGGGGAAGTTGTGAAGTTTAAAATTTTTTGCAAGTGTTCTTTAGAAGAGTGACACATGTCACATATACTCAGTGTTACATATATTATAAATTTGGACGCATATAATACTTTCATTGCTTTTCCTTCAACAAAACTTTGGGCGCATATATTATAAATTTATAATATAATTATTAATAATTTCAATATAATAATTATTATAATATATTAACGACATAAGGTGTAACTATATTCTGGGCCAAAAGTGGGAACGATTAACATTATCTGCAAACTTCCCCTGGAATCAAGACACGTGTCATAATGTCATTCATTGAACTTCAGAACTAATGAAATTAATAATTATACTTAATTAATAAATATACTTAATTTTATAGTGTCTTGACCACTTTTGCTTTTTTTTTTTAATTATACTTAATTTTGCAACCAAATTAATAAATTCATAGACATTATAAACCGTGACATTTATAAATATATTATTTTATAATATTTCAATTTTAGATTTTAAAAATACATAAAAATAATATTATATAAGAAAAATAAAATAAAATTAATGAATGTTAGATCATGATGATCGTGGTTTACAGATCGATGACGTAAACTCCATTTCGAGGTGAAGTTGTGTTGTTTAAAAATTTTTGCAAGCGTCCTCTGGAAAAGTGACACTTGTCACATATACGTGTCAAAGTTCATTGAACTTCAACAAAATTTTGGGCGCATATATTATAAATTTATAATATATTAACTGTATGGCATAAGGTATATTCCATTTCTGGGCCAAATGTGGGAACGATTCACATTACTGCAAACTTCCTCTGGAAGCGAGATACATGTCATATTGTCATTCATTGAACTACAGTAATCAGAACTAATGGACTTTGTCCTACCAGATTTAATTAAGTGTAGTTATTAACTATAGTCTATACTTACATTCTAAATTTGTAATTATATACTTATTAAAGTAATTTAGTGTAATAATCTCTATTTCAGGCGGAAGTTGTAAAGGATTAAAAAGTCTTGAAAAACATTCTGAAAAAGTGTCACACTCATGTGTTAGACATAGTCCTCAGAAAGAAGTTAGAAACTTATGCGGTTGCCATTTAGGTTTTGAACTTCTAAGGGTTTTGAAAATTTTACTAAATTACTTACTATTTGGATTCTTGAAGAAACTAGTTAATCACTGGCCCAGGGAGATTAAGGAATCAGAAACGGCTACTAGATTAAGGAATGCAACAAAGTTTGTTGGCGTCAGTCTATTCAAATAGAAATTTTGGGTAAAATCCAGAACACCTACATCCTGCATTTTTAATTTTTGATTCTTTGAATCTCCTGGATTACAATCTAGATCGTATAAATTAGAACTAGAATTAGGGGTCCAACCGTTCAATTGCAGGGTTAGCATTTTCAGGCTTGTAGTTACTAGTTACTAGTGGTCTAGTTGTTTACCATTATTTTGAACCAAGTTACCAATACCAATGCTAGTAATGGGGCAACTGAAAAGAAAAGTGAAAGAAAACACCAGGTTTCACTAATAAATACCATGAAATTTATGATCCAGTTATCCATGGTGATAAGTGAATCATAGATATTAGATATGCATTGTCCAATAAGGCGAGAAATCCAAATAGGGCAAAATTTATTGTTTTTAACACAATGTTAAATGCAATTACATATAAAATTGCATCATGGGATGTTGGATTGGGACACATGGTGTTACCTGAAGTATTCCCTTGCCAAAAATCGTCATGGTCGGTGCCCAAAATTATGATGAAGATAGAAAATAAATTGTCAATAATAATACTCAAGAGGAAATTTTATCCATAACCGAGGGAGATTTTGCTCGTTTGTTGGACCTAGGGTTTGAAGCACAAAATTCAAACATCCATATTGACCTAGGAAAGTTGGTAGAGGAATATAAGAGAATCGATGCAAATTATAAAGATAAATTTATCAAAGGTCTAACAGTGTATGATGCTCAATTGGATCAGAATCATAAGCCTCCTTATGATTTTAATATTTTTGTGCCATGGGTTCAGGATACTATTTCCTTGCTAACATTTTGCCTGGAATTGGAAAATAATAAGGAATTAGGTGCCAACATTCTTGAAATTATTTTCTGTATCCATTGAGTGAGAGAACTAGTAAGATATAATGTTGTTGAGCACGTTGTTCAATCAATGCAAAAACAATTAATAATGATTAAAAGAGGTTCCCGTAAGACATTTAGGTTCACAACCTACTTGTGTTATCTCCATCTAGAAAAGCATCATTCAAGATTGGATACCAACAAGCTTCAGATTCAGTTCTATAAGATTGATGAGAAGACTCAGCAAAGAACAGTGTGTCCAATTTATGAATGGACACTTAAGATAAGGAAGCATGATAATAGAGATAACTACAACCATTTTCTAGACTTCCTTTTGGCACCAATGTATAATGAAATTACAAGCACTCCAATGCCTAAATTTCTTGTTTCTTGTAGAGTCAAATCGAAGTCACATACAATTGGTTGATGGGTTCTTCATGGAAGAATACATTGTGTTAAGGTTTTACGGACCAACAAGTAGAACCTTAAAAAATTCCAATACATGTGACTGAGAGGGTATTTGCATTGGAATATGTACAACATATGGAGAGCGCAGATAAACTCTTTAATGGTCAACAAAAGAAGAGCATTTTTCCTTCATTTCCTTTCTCATGTGTGGGGTTCACATTTCAGATAAGAACATTTAGTGTGGTACATTATTTTTTGAATTTTATTGGCTTTGTTGTTGACAGTTCTTGGCAGTATGATCCAATCAACATCATTCAAAAAAGGCTTGTGGCGAATAAGAACTCTGCAAGCAAAATTCAACATCAAAGTAAACCATTGCTAGAAAAGTTTGAAAACATGGACTCCTAGGATGAGTTAAGAAAAGAGATGGAGAAAATTTCCTCTATTGTGGCATTGCACACACAGAGAAAAAAATAGCAGTCCAGGACATCCTACAATTTCTACCAAAAAGCTGCTAATCCATCTAAAAAAATTATTCCACAAAATATAGTGGAACAATGTAAAGATATAAATTAGACTCAAAGCAATATTAGTGATTTTTGGATTATGAGGAAGAATATCGATGAATCAAAGACCTTTGTAGATCTTTATTAAATCAAAGAGGATGAAGAGTTTAGCGAATTGTGGAATATAGAGCATCCCACTAAAGAATATGACAAAAGTGATATTGAAGATAATGAGTATGAGATTGAGGTTAATCCAGATCCCACAACCACTCCAACAACTACTACAGTTTGTGCAAAATTGAGTGGAATCAATGAGTCCCAAAGGAGAAGACCTTTGGTATCCGATTCAGACACCATTACCACCAAGACATGGTCAGAAACCAGCCATTGGAGTTGAATCATCAGATTCATCACAAAAAGGTACCACCCAGTCTCATAATGATACCTCTGCATCTTCATTTGTTAGAGCTTCAAATCCACCTTGTGCAGACACTCATTTTAAATAACAACCACTGGCAACACATGGTATTCCTATTAGTTCTGAATCAAGTGCCACTACCACTAATGGGTAATCTAGGGATAGTATTCCTATTACTGTTCAGTCAAGTGTCAATGGCTATGGTGGGGATGACATGGGTACTAATACTAGTTGTCCTAAACAAGTGAAACAAAAAGATATCTCTAACAAGAGGCCAATAGTAGTATATACTATACAGAATCCCAGTGATCAAGGCATTGTGAAGAAGCAAAGGTTATGACAATAACGGTGAGTACAACTCCAACTATATCAATTATCACTCCAAATCTATTGTTTGCAACTTCATAACAAACCCCTCAAAAGTATCCAAAAACTCCACTTGCAAGTGACAGTGGGACATGATTAGGAATGGTTGTTGCTAATCCTCAAAAGGTATTAGTTATAACAACATGCATAAGTGGAGGTGGGTACATTAGTGCAAGTGTTATTTCACCTTTCAAACATTCAATTGCTTATACAACCCTAGATTTTTTTTATAATGATTTCTTTAATAAATTTGCAGAAACAAAAAACATGAATAAAGAAAATAAGAAGACATTGAAGAGGGATTCCCTTCCTATAAATTTAGAGGAACAACCTGCATCAAATAGGGCATTTCCCACATATGACCCAAACAAAGATAATATGGATTTCATGGTTGTTATGCCGCCAAATAAAGATAAAAATCCACCAGAGAGTTAGATAGATCCCTCTAAATTACACGTTAGCACCCTCCGAGTGGATTTTTCCAAAGTTAAAAATGTGGACAAAATTAGTGTGTCAAAAAAGACCAACGAAGTTGTCTACACTTCACTACTCAAGGTGGAGAGAGAGAAAAGTAAGCTGGAGAAAAATATAGAAAAGTTACAGGCAGACCTGGCGAATGAAAAAGCAAAGAGGAAAGCCTCAGGTAACAAGTGCAATGAATTACAGGAAAGGATAAAAAATTTGCCTCTACATCAGTAATTACAGAGCAGAAACAGATGGAGGTGGAACTGAGGGAAAAATTGGATGAAAGCATTAAAAAAATTGATGATGAAAGAGACAATGTATCAAAATTATAAAAAAGTGTGGAGTCTGCTGCTACCGCAGACAAAAACTTGTAAAACCAATTGGAGCGTGAGACAAAAAATGCAAAACATTGGGAAGAGAAAGCAGAGTAAGAGAGAAAAAAATGTGAACAAATGGCACAAGAGCTGCAGAAGGAAAAGAATACAATTAAAATTTTTGTAGAATGATTGAATGAAAATATGAATAATGCAGTGAAGTATTTAAAAGAAAACATATGGGGGCAACTAATGCAAAGGAGTGAAAATTTATCTAAATGGTTTGAATCGAATGAAAGTCTGAGAATAATTTATTAGAAGCTCAAAAACTACATTCACAAGAACACATATGTTTATGTCAAAGAGAATATTGCAAAACAAATTTTGCAAGTAGTCTGCAACACCTGTGACAGCTATTTGAACAAAAAGGGAATTAATAGCCGCATTGATGCCTCATTAAAGGTATCATATATCATTCAAAATGTCAGAAACTAAGGGAAGGACAGGAAATTGAAGAGAAAGTTAGCAAAAAGATCATGAAGTTGCAAGAAAAGACAAACAAACTGACAAATCTTGGTTTGTTGAAGATTGTTGATACATCAAATAAATACATTGGAAAATAAGCTTTCAAAGAAAGGATGGAGGAGAAAATGAAGTCTGATTTAGATGTGCTTCCTAAGGATAAATATACTTTAAAAATTATAGTTTTCATCAAACCACTGACAACTTTGATTGCAGTAGTGCATGAAACGGTGGTGTGAAGTCACTCTTCCAAATATGAATTGCTGACAAAGTTGGAGGTGGCTTACCATAGTTTAAAACAAATTGGAATTCCATCGGAAGAAGAGTGGAGCACCCTACAAAAATTGGCACAATGATCTCATAAATCATAGTATGTATTGTACATAGTTTACTCTTAATTCCAAGGCTTATAAAATTGTACTAAGTTTGAGTCTACTCTTCACATGTTGCAAATCGACCCGAAGCTGTTGTTTCTCCCTTGTTTCTATAAAAGGGAATTCAGGGTCATTTGCAAAGTGTTCTAAAATTTCATATTTTAAGGATTTGATAAACACTGATTTGATAACACCCAAGAACAACTGCATGCGCGTACCTGTTACAAGAAAGAAGGAAAAAGCAAAATTCAGAAGCTCAGAGAAACTCAAAAGCGCAAAGCAAAAATATATTCTGAATTATTGAACGAATAATTACAAGGTTCAACCTATAAAGGTGAACAAAACCCTAAAGACTAAAAATCTAGGTTGCACATTAATAATTAATATAAATATTAATTATAATGTACCTAAGAGAAAGCTTAAGCAAAAAAGAGTAATGACAACTTAACTAATTAAATCAACATGGTTTAATCAATAAGTCTAAAGGGAAATTACTCTAACACCCCCCCTTAAGTGAAGCTCAGGAGGTAAGCTAACCTAGCACATCTATGAAAGAAAGAAAGAGGGTCCCAGAAACAAGGCCTGATCAGGTACCCAATACAAGGAAAACTTTGTAAATTGGAGAAAAATGAGAAAACCCAGTGGGAAAAACCCCTCTCCAAAAAGAGATAGAAAAATGTAGAAAATAAATGGCTCAAGAGACTCTCAAAACCATAAATACAACCAGCCCCCCCATGAGAGAGGGATGAGACACCAAAGCCCCCTAGAATGTTAGAACCCCTATGGAAATGATCAAGCCAATGGAACTCCAACGCGGAAGAAACAAAGGCAAGGAACAACAAGGAAACCCCTGAATGATAGGTGAAAATGGAAGGCCTAACTGATGCTCAAAGGAGAAAGCATGAGAATCCTGTAATGGAATCTCCAATGAAGGTGGGTCAATAGATGTGTTGAATCTATCATCTGGGAGAAGATGAATGTCCTCGGATATGCCCTCAACAACTGGAGTAGGTGGCTCGATTCAAGGAGTGACCATAACAGGTAATGCTGAAGAGGAATCATGCTGAACAGATGCAAATTCAACTGGAGGAGGAGGTGTAGAAGCCACAACATTAATCTCAGGAACAACACATAAGTTCAGGTGACCCGACTTCTCCTCAATAGGCACTCATGAATTAGAGAGATATTCTCCGACAATGGAGATGGTGGACAAAAATGAGAGGAGTAAAAGCGAGTAGCATGATCAAATGTCCTTGTAGCAACAATATTGCTTGTCGCACTATCTCTGATGTGCATTGAATCTGGAGTGAACTCAACTGTCTTCCCTATGCCACTATGATTAATCTGATAGATAGAGAGAAGACTAGAGGACAAAGATGGAACACATAGTACATCATGGAATGCACCATCATCAATATCAATATAACCCTTCCCACATAACGTCATAACAGTGTTATTCCCCATAAAAATGTGTGAGGTAGGTGAAGCCTCAAAAGATAAGAATAAATCCTAAGAATATGTCATATAGTGTGAAGCACCTGAATCCAGTAGCCATCTAGAAGAGAGAGCAATATAAGATGCACGTAATGCATGAACCTTTCCATTGTCTAAACCAACTGTCTGAAAAGATGATGAAGAAGACCTATGAGAAGAGGAAGAAGGAATATCAATATTGCTCTTGTGAAGAAGAGTTGTCAAATCAAAAATATGTTTGGGATATACATCCACCTTCTTCTGAAAGCACTGAGACTCATCATGATTGGTGATACATGTTTCTTCTCTAGCTTCCGTGAAGATGGATGAGCGACCAAAGCATGGCTCATAGAGCCAAAAGTACCATCCAACTGTTGAATCTTTGAGTGCTCTTGAGTCAACTGATCATAAAAGGCCTCAAAGAAAGGCATAGTGTGCCTAGGACCCAAAGCATCCACAGTGGAATAGAAGGTGGAGAAGAAGATCTGAAACTGTCCTCAAACCTTTGAGAGTATCAAAAAGATACACTCTATTGGAAATATATTGAGGCTAGGTGACTGAGAGTTGGGGTGAATCAAGAACCAATAAAACTTATTCACTTTTATCCTTTATTATATTGTCTAATCTAATTGCATGCATGGAACATAAAAGCATTAAACATCCACAACACTTAACACAATAATTGGTTACCCAGAAACCTTCCAAATAGAAAGTAAAACTTGGGTGGGGATGGTACCCACAAGATTTAGTACTATAGTAATAAATTTGGTATGTTAAAGTTTACAATTGACCACTTCTGATGGCCTACCCTGTTAGTAGCAATAAGAATTGTTAGGTCCACCTTGTGAAAGGATTTATAAAATATAATAAAGTATGCACTATGTTAGGAGATTTGATAAGGACTGTTAAGTCCACCCTGTTAAAGGCTTTTGTTGATACACCTGTTAGGATGAACCAGTGAATGATCTGCTATGCAACTCTGATTTGTTGAATAAGATTATTTGAAATAATACTGATCACCTGAATGTGATAGATGATTCTATGTTGTTCCTTTATACTGTTTTAGCCTTCTAATCAATTTGCGACTTCATATTCGCATATCCATACTTATACATCTGCTACATCTATATATCATTTTGGATAAACAAAGTACCTTACATATATATCTATCCAAATCAATTACCTTCATAAGTTGGCTACTTAACATACTTAATTAGTATCATACAATATGCGCTAAGTCAGCTCAATGCTAATACTCGGGTCCATTAATCCACTCGGGTGATATACTGACACTCGGTCGACACAGTGAATTGGCAACTCTGGCACTCAGGTGATACTGGGTGCTTGGGTCACAATGATCACTCAGAGATGGTAACTCGGGTAACACTAGTGACTCGGGTGATACTGTTATGAACTAACTGCTCAGTCGACACTGTAACTTCTCAGGTTACACTTCAAGATACTGGCTCAGTCAACATTGTAATCATATAAATAACTAAGTGTTTTGGAACTAATTGACAACATGTCTTTCCATAAGGTCTACAATATCCCCCTTTGGAATTAGTGACAAAAACACTTATCATATCCAAAAACTTTGATCAAACTGCTAAGTCAAAACTCCCCCTTACCATTTGCTT
>MU223423.1:5641193-5652945 GCA_018584345.1 Thuja plicata
TATATATATATCTTCTTCTCTGTACATGTATTTCCTCATATATATATACAATTTCTATCTTTCCCCCTTGTATACAATTTCTAACTTTCCCCCTTGTTTTTGGACATAAATTCCAAAAAGCATATCTACAAGTTAATTCCAAAATAGAAAAGGAAATCACAATGTACCTTCAAAATTTGAGACAAAGTCTTGTCCCAATTGTCTTGCAACACCTTCAGGATGTGCAACTCAATCTGAATTTCTGCAGACAACTCCATCATAAGCTCTGCAACTGAAAATTTGTTATCATGGATGAGTGTCTTTGCATGAGAAATATGCTTCTTCATGACATCCATATGAGGAAGGAGTTGGCTCTGTATAGCTGTTAGGGATTCCATTATTCTTGCTTATTCCCTTAGTAGCTCTACCTGCAGATCAGTCAAATACTTGATCTTTACAAAATGTGTTGAACTTGAACTTGGATCAAGTGCCAACTTGCTTGCACTTGCCTTCAAATCAATGTCAATCTTTGTCAGCTTGTCTTTTATTTCAATGGTAAAGTTGGAAGTATCACTCAACTTTACAAATAATGCCACAACATTATTCATGGTGGTTTCTAGAGAGCTAATGATAGTGGTTAGCTTCACCTGATCTATTGCAATATTTCCTGCAACATTATCTAGAACCTTATTTTCAAATTTTCTTTCTACCTTCTGCATTAATTTCTCCTGTCCACTAAGATCATGATTAAACTTGTGAACTATGTCAAAAATTTGGTCCATTATGGAATCATCCTCATTGAATTCAATCTCTAGTGAGTCCAGGAAAATACCTTTGATGTCTTGTAGAACTTTGTTTCTTTTCTTCTATGCTCGGAGCTTCTATTGTTTTGCTCTTTTCTTCCATAGCTCCCCAAGGATGTCCATCTGCTCGGCTGTTAGGTTGCAAAGATCCCAATTAGGAATCACAATATATTCCTCAAGGTCAACATCATCAGTTATTGTTTCATTTTCTTTACCCTTGACCTTGGGATTAGGTGAAGGAACAACTTCCTTACCTTTTCCAACCTCATCCTTGTCCTCAGTATTCAGTTGAAGTAAGTCAATAACTTTTAATGCACCAACTACATAATCAGTGCTAACTATAGAAACTTTCACAGTGTCCTTTTGTGACTCGGTTTGGATTGGCCTAGTAGTAGATAGAGCCTAATGCTCCCTTCCTACTAGTCCCAGTGTAGATTCTGTGACTTTTTCTTTTCTTGGAGATAAGATTTTCTGAATAGGTGATTGGGGCAGGGATGCCATCACTTCTACTGCTATCTATTCAACATTAGATTCTTCAATGGTCTGAACCTCAAGTAGCTCTTTATCTTTGACATGTACACGAGGATCTGTACTATGTTTCTCTGTCTTATCTTCTCCCTTGTCAACAAAAATTGTCTTCCATATCTTTGTTGCGGACTGCACAACATCCTCTATTTTCTTGCTCAAAATTTGAAAATTCCTAAACCTTGGAGTGTGATTACTCTCATAATTAGTCATAGCATATTTTACCTCTTTATCAGTCATAGTAGGTATGACTTGCTTCAAGGTTTTATTTTTTATGTCCTTTTCAATCTGAGTTGCATTGTGCCAATGAATGGTTATTTCTTTAAGAAGGTCTTCAGTCATATGACTTTCAATTCAGATGGATTATACTTCCATCTTGCCATTTTCTCTACTAATGCATGCTCAACCATCTTTTGCTCATCTTTTGTTCTGGAGGCATACTTCAATGATTTGAGAGATCCCATACCACTACCTCCTTTCAATTCTTCAATCTTCTTCTCAAAGGTAGGTGGGGGCTTCTTGAATGTGACTGTATCTTCTTCTTCATCTTCTTTAGGCATAGTCAATTTTCTTCTAGATATTCTGGGTTTTCTTGTAGTGAAGACAAGGGTAGAGATATTTGGTGTTTTCTTGGGGTCTAGCCTCTTCTTCTTAGGAGGCTCTACTTCTACCTCTTCTTCTTCTTCTTTCTCAAGTTCATCTTCTTCTATCTTTATGTCATCTCCTTATCTTTCATTGATTGAAGGAGGAGAGTCAAATGACTTGCCATACTTCTTTCCAAACTTTTCTAATCTCTTCCTTCCTCTCTTCAAGATTTTAGGAATCTCAATCTCCAATGATATTCTGCCCTTAGCTTCTTCATAAGTACCAAAATATGGTGATTTAGGATCAACAGGTTCATTTACAAGAGCTTCAATGATGCCTCTTGTCTCATCAATGTTAACCTCATATGCAAGAGGTTTCACCCATGCAACCCTAGGCTTGACTAATTGAATGTATACTTTGTCACAGTCAACTAGAAAGAAAATATCATCCTTATAGTCCTCTACCAATTGTTTTGGAATTCCGCATTTTTTCTGCATTTTCTCTCTGAAACTTTCAAAGTAAGCATCCATGGTACTTTCAAAGTTATCTCCCAATTATGTTATAAATTCATTTATCTGATAGACTATAGGTCTGCCCTTTTTCCATACAACTGTGCCTTTTGAAGGGAAAAACTTCTGAACATAAAATAATATGCAGACCATAAGTGAACCAAACTTACATGGATTGGTCTTGGATGCCTGGATGCTCTCCATGTTTTTTCTCAGTTGGGTGAGCTGCAACTTGGCTAGGTCAAATGACAGATTGGTCTTGACCACTTTGTATGCCAAGTCCACAACCTCACATGGTACACTATTTGGTCAGCTATAACTATATGTCTTGTGTGAAATCACATGAATCCAAAACTTCAGTTCCATGTCAGTGACACCATTCAACTTCATACCTCTTCCATCCCACTCGGCAAGATTCTTCTTGGCTAGGTCATCTCGAGGTAGGGTTTTGGTGGCTTTTGTTTTGTCAAGCATTGGGTACCCTATCACTCGGTGTATCATCATCTTAGTGATCTTCACTGGTTGCTCCAACCAGAGATGGATGTCATGAACATGGCTCAGAATAAACCTAATCCACTTCATATGAAAGTTCTTTGGCATATGCAAAAGGTGGGTTAAACCCCTGACTTTGAGGTGTTTATGTTTCAACTTCATATTTTTGTCCACACAAAGTTTCTCATATGCTTGATTCATCTCCAATGTGCCTATCTGTTGAATGATGCAATGATAGAAATCTCAGATGTCATGAATTAATAGTACCTTAGGAGGAATTTGGGAATGGGCTCCCATCGAATCTATCTCCTCTACAATCGCGGGATGACGTTTGAACTTTGGCAGTTTGCAGAAAACATTCCTCACTAACATCTCAGATCCCCTCTTAACCTTACTGTTGGATGAAGATGCCATAACACTCAAAGGATTGATGAAACTTCACTATAACTAAAACTTCCAAACATAAATTCACTCTAAGATCGCTATAAGCTCTTAATCACTCTATAAACTGTAAACAATAACCCTTTGATTTCACCGTTTATGAGAATTTTTTCCATAAAGTTTTCATTAAATGCTCTGTACATGGTAGTTGTCACAGCTCAAGTAGTTCTCCTAGGCTTACTCGGAAGCTTGACAAAAACTAACTTTGCATCTTTGAAACCATTCAACCCGACTTAACTCAATTAAGCCCAAGTAACTTAGATGTAAATGAGATCCTGACTCAATTAGAACCATAATGTGTCCTAGTGCATCAATATGAAGATTTGGAATTGATAGCATATCTGGAACAAATGTATGATGGCTTGTATGCACAGTTCCAGTTATCTCCTTGCATATTTATTCAGAGATGGTGGATCCACCCATCTCACTGTTTTGGGTGCCATTTAATCCTTCATTGTTTTGGTCTGAATTCTCAGAAGACTTCCTTACCCACTATTGACTCATCTGAGTTCTGATTTCATAAAAAATTTCTTTGCCTTTATCAAAACCAATATCCACTTTTTCTTTGTTCATACAATTCTTGCTTAGATGACCGAGTTGTTTACACACATAACATCTCTTAGTAGGATTCATTTTTCTGAGGTGAGTCTTTGCACAATTTGCACCAATATGCCCATATTCACCACAATGACAACATATGGTCCATGTGTTGTAATCCCAACCAAAAATTTCTTTAGCTAGTTGTTCAACAGGGTTCCATTTCTTAGTTCTACACTCGGAAGACTTATGACCTTATTTGTTACAATTGAAACATTTTCCTTCAATCTTAGGTTTCTCAATGCATTCACTTGCCCTATGTCCATGTTTGTTGCACCTGCAACATTTTCCACTAAACTTTGACTTCCCATTGCTCCAAAACTTATTTGTGTAACCACCTAGATTTGGTCTGCTCTGACCATAGACCCTATTTTCCCTAAGTGTGATCATACCCCCAATTATGTCCAGACAAATCTTCAATTAGCTGGCATAATTCATTCAAATCAAATTTAATCTCCTAAGTGATTTAATCACTAAATTTTATTAATCACCTTAGCCAATCAAACCAATCAAATCAATACCTGGCTAAGGTAATTAATTTCAAAGGAATTAATGAAATCCTAGTTATACCTCATCATTTGCAAATCAATCCCCTAGCCTAATTTATTCAATTTGGCTATAGTCCTAATTAATTATTACAAAGCAATTAAAAGCTTATATGATTAATTAGAATCCCTATTATTGAATTAATATGTTATTACAACAATTCATTTCATTAATATTCCCTCTAAACTAACCAATCTCAACTACCCAACCATGAGTTCAAACTCATCCCAACCCCTTCTCACATACTAATTCTTCTTAATTATCTAATTAACCCTAATTATCTAATCCCCCCTCCACTCATTCTCTCTCCTCCCATCTCTATCTCCTTAATCACATGCCTTAAGCCTTAATCCTAATTCTAAGCTACCCTTAAGCTTGTCACATTCCTACATCTATGATTAGGAATTCAACCCTCCCCCTAAAGTCAAAGTTATCAAGCTTGACCTTAAACCCTCACCCATGCTTCTTAAACCCTCACCCATACCTCATTAATGCTTAAACATTAATGGCTCTTACATATTCTCTTCCACACTCCTCATTAATGAGTCTTACACCCTCGTTAATGGAATCCCTTCTGGAGTCTTCTCCCCTTCCTCCATCTCTTCTATAAATAGAATGAATTTTGAGCTCAAATGGCCCTTGATTTTTTATTGTTGAAGCCCTTAATTTTGAATGCATTCTTATAATTCCCTGAATTTTGAAGAGTTGAAAGCATTGTTAGGCTACTAATTTTCATGTAGATCTATATCGCATCATAGTTTTGATATCTTGTATTGTTATAATCTTCATTCTTAGAGCTTAGGATGCATGTTTCTTAAGCATAATTCTTGTGATTTTGATCATATTTAAGATTTATAGTTTCATTTTAATCTTCCATTCTTAGGTTGTATATGTCACTAAAATATGTATAATCTGAGGGCTATTATGTCATTTTTCATACTCCTCCTAGATAGGAAGCAATAGATCAATTTTGGCGATTGTTATGCTTGCTGATCCCGTGTTTTCACTAATGCAATAATCTATTGAAGTGTTGTGTCTCTCTTAATAGGTACAAAAATCACACACACATCTCTGGCGCACACCGTGGGGCAAGATTGCTTGAAATTTCAAAAAATTCTGCTCTTTGCCCTTGACATTTTTACATTTTGCAGGCAGTTTATTGTTTGCGGTATATCTTCTATTGTTTCTGGGAGTTTTAATATCGTCTGCCACTGCATTTTTGGAAGGTAAAATTTGGCCTTAAAATCATTTTTGGTAAGTTTTTTTTCCATTTTTGGTACATGTTAACTTTTCGCATAAAAGGCTTATCGTTTGGGGTAAAAATTATCATTTGGGGTCAAAAGTTTATCGTTTCTGGTGATTATCATTTTGGGTCCCTGAATTATCGTCTGGAGTCCAAAGGGAAAAAATACAGAGTTCTGTCATTGACAAGTTTGATTTCTAACTTGCTAAATTGGTTGTTTTCGTGATTGTGATCCTATTTTTAGCAGCCTAACTTATGTTTGTAGATTGCTGTCAGAGCTAAAAGAGAGAAAAAAAGGGATACTGGCTTGTGGTTTTATAGGTTGCCAATCCCCCATTTTGACATCTATTTTTGTTACACTTTCAAAACTAAAGACATTTTCCACTTTCATAGCAAATTTACCAGAGGAATATGCTCTTTTCCTTTTTAAGTAAAATCAGAAACTCACAAGTCAATTTATGATTTGAAAGGAATTTGGGGTAACTGAACAGAGCAAGCAAACTTACAGTTTAATTTCATTTTGGGCAAAGTGACTAAACAATCAAAGCATTAAAATCTTGTGGCTCAATGAACAAACATATTGTTTAATTCTATTTGGATCAGTAATTGAACAAGCAAAGCACTAAGAACTGTGGTCAACTGAACAATCAAACTTTAATTTCGCATACAATGCTTTCATAATTTAGGAATCTCTAAATCAGGCTCAACATAGCTTGAGGGAATTAACCTTTGATTGAAGTTTTTTGGGAGAAAATAACATGGACTATGAGAGTATGCTCTTCTTCTTTTGAAGAATTAGAAATCTAGAAATCCTAAGCTCGCCAATCCTTTGTATGCTTATTTAACAGTAGAGGGCCTGCCTGTTGAGGAAAAAATCTCTCGGGAATGACCCAAGTGAGGACAGGTTTTACGGCCACCCTTCCAAATCACTATAAATAATTGCTTCCTCGTAGTCCAAAGCCTCAAAAGATGGAGTCGGTTTTGTTCTTGGAATTTCGACATCATTCATTGAACATGCTTGGGTATGTGTAGAGAGGAGCCACTTGAATCTTGCTTGCGAGACTACACATATTCGAGTACTCATAGGGCTATACGCCTCAATTTTTCCTTGTGTAATTCTATGGGAGACGGTTTCAAATGGATTGCCCCATCATAAACAATGAACTTTGTAGATAAACTACCCAGTTCATCCCCGAAAGGGTGATAATCCTTGTGCAAGGCAAAAAGTAATTGCCCCAAGACACTCATCATATCATGCCCTCACTTGCATTTGGAGTCGGCTAATATGGAATCATGACTGGAGCCATTGTCTACTTGGTGATGGTCACATTCTAATTAGCATTTGAGTGTGTACCTAAGTCAATGAGCAAGGATTTTCATCCTCTACTTAGAAAATAGGGCATAATGATGTGTTTGTTCACCCTTTAATAATGCAACAATGCTTGACGTGACTGAAAATCATTAAAAAGATAACACCTTCAAAACAAGCAACACAATTCAATCCTTGGTCTACATGTGCTTTTTACTCACTGAAAAATCTCAAAACCCAATCTTCGATCAAACAAACTTCACGCACTTCCAAGACAAAATTGACAAAACTGACAAACTTTGACAGGGGACACTTACATAGTTGCCTCTCAGAGGAAGGATAGTCTATTTAGATACCCTTTTGGCTCTTTAGTATGTTCTTATTTCTTTTTATTTTCTCATTGTGGCTGTATCAAAAAAAAAAATTCAGACGTCTACCTTGCATGTCCTGACGAACTCTTACAATTAGTCTCAATACGTGCAGTCTATTCACTTTTCAAAACAACTTGATTCCCAACTCACTATCAGGGCATTTTAACCCTTTGACATTGGAATCATTTACTTCCACCAAAACAAAAATGACACTTCTACCTAGACACACTCACTTGAACGATTTGAGACTCTACTTGACACTATCAGGAAACTTTGATGAAGTTGAGATCCAAATACATGGTTAGCACAAGATGCAACAAGTACACTTCTAAAGAATCAAAAGTACTTCCTAAATCACTATACTTTCAACGAGGAGAAACATCCCATAGTTCCCTACTCGATTTAGACTCTCCAAAAATGGAAAGAGTCACTCATGAATGGAGTAAAGCTTTTGAGGACTATGACAATGATAAAAACCAAAAGCACAAAAAAAGTGATGAGGAAGAAGAACCACACTTTGACCATCCTTTTTTTGATTCGGGCAGTGAGGAAGACATCACTAAAGAAGAATACAATAAACTCAAACAGAGCAATAAGATCCACAAGGTAATGGAAAAGATGATTGGCGAAGATAAAGAGAAATACTTTCTCCATCTAGCATCCACTGGCATAAAGTTACCCAAGGACTATGATGTGGAACAACTAAAAGAAAAGGAGGTGCCAACTCCTATATCTATTCCTGCCAAACAACTCACCTTGATGCAAATAGAGCTTGTGACTCTCAAACAGGAGAAGGCTAAACCCAAGATGAAATACTCTTTGGACTTCATTTGTCCATTTCCTTTTGACAAGAGTATTACTATGGTCTTGTTTCCTCCTAACATGGCAAGACCAAAATATGACAAATATACGGGAGAGACCGATCCCCATGACCATGTAAGAGAATTATGTCCTCTAAGCATAGAATACATGCATGAACCTACATACCTCATGCGGCTCTTTCCTAGAAGTCTAGGAGGCAATGTCATGGAGTGGTTCTCAAAACTTACACCTAAGGTAAAAACTTTTGAGGAGTTAATTCAACAATTTATCCAGCATTACTCATATAATATCCAGCATGATGTGACTGTGATGGATCTGTGCAACACTAAACAAAAGACTGGCGAATCCTTTACACACTTTCTACAAAGGTGGAGGAAAATCTTTGCACGATATTCACGAGCTATTCCCGAATCTGAGAAAATGGAAATCTTTGTTAATAACTTGGTATGAGTTTAACTACGCCTTACAAATGCAAGACTCCCCTAGCTTCGACAGGATGATCAAAAATGCCATCTGTATCGAAGAAGTCATAGTTAAAAAGGGAGAAATCACTCTTCAAAGTGAAAACAAATCTACCAACTCCAACTCCAAGCCTAAGTGGCGGAAGAAAAATAAAAATGTTGTCAACGATGGAGTAGTAGATGCCTCTAATGTTAATTATAAACCCGAGGTGTTCAATCTAACAAATAGAATGCAAGCAAACAAAGATGTCAAGATAACAACTTCCATACCTCAAGCAAACAATGATAACTATAAGGGTCGACCATGGACTTCAAAACCTCATAGAACATTTACTCCTTTGGGAGAGCCTCTTGAAACTATTTTGAAGACACTATTAGACAACAAAGTTCTCACAATCCCAGATTCCAAACCATGGGAGCCGGAAGTCAAACCGAGATGGTGGGATGACAATTCTTACTGTGTCTTTCACAAGAACAAAGGACACAAGACTAACAACTGTCTTAAACCCATCCAAGACCTTACTGAAGGATGCAAGATCAAGGTGGAAGGACACACCACCAATGAAGATCATACAACAGTTAACAAGTCATTCTGTAATTATGAGAAGGGGGAAGCATCCAAAGGAAAAGGCAATGAAGTGAACTACGCCTACTCTAAAAATGATAATGTGATCAATATGCTAGATATTAAAACTGAATCGATTAATGTGATCACTATCAAAGGTGTTAAAGACACATTTTCCCAATCTAATGCCATGACCCAAAGTCAAGCACATGTCACGATCAAAGGACCCAATTCCTCTTCAAAAACAACATCAACGTCCAAGGTTTCTATTTCTACTATCCCTAAACCAACAGCGGCAAAATAAACAATTACTACTCCTACAACAAAGTACAATCTAGTGGATCAATTGCAACGAACCTCTCCTAAAATTTCCATTTCTGAGTTGCTTAAAATCTCCACAGTGCATAGGGAAAATCTTGAACAAGCCCTACATGTCGCAAATTTACCAAAATAACTTGATATAGACAAATTCCAAGTGATGGTTAATCGCATTTCAGCGCCACATTACCTCTCTTTTTCTAAAGAGGATGATAAATCATTAACACATCCACATAATCAACCCCTTCATATTGAAGTCCTCATTCATAAATCTCGTGTTAGACGCGTATTGATAGATGGAGGCGTAGGGTTGAATATTTGTACCCTTAATCTAATCAGGAAATTGGGTCTCTCAGAACAGACCATTGACTCTAGAAGCAAAATCACTATCAAATCTTATGATGAGGAAGAAAGATCCTCTAAAGGTCTTATTGTTCTACCCATCAGAGTTGGGCCGGTTGAAAGGAATGTCATCTATCAAGTTTTGGATCTACCCCTGACTTACAACATACTGTTGGGGAGAACCTGGATTCACGAAATGCAAGCTGTGCCATCTACCTTCCACCAATGTATCATGTTCCCACATAATGGGGTGGAAGTGATAATTCCTGCAGATGCTAATTATACTTGCAACAATATTAAGGAAGGTAGTATGGTTCCACATAACAAGGAAGCTACATATGAGATTGCTCCTAAGACTACCAAAGACATGGTTATGAAAAGTTTTGGAAAGACCTCAAAACTTGAAGAAACAGGTATGGGAGAATACAAGCTAGACATGACCCCGTCATTGACAGAACTTCCGGTATCACCAAGATCCTATGGAAAAAATTCCTCATCATTCACACCTACTACATCTCAAATGCCAAAAATCCACAAAGCAACTGGCATGGTTAAGGCATCCACATCTTCTTTAGATAACATAGAAGAACGGGCACTCTTGGCCTGGCTTTACAAGGGAGAACCAAAGGAAGCTGAGGTAAAACATGTGGAAATATCCCCAGATAAGTATGGTAAAGGATATGATCTCCTCAAACAAATGGGATATAAAGGAAAAGGACCTTAATGTGACAAAGGAAAAGGACCTTTATGCAACAAAGGAAAAGGACTTATTGAACCAGTACACATGGAATTCAGGGACACCAAAGATAAAACAGGGCTAGGCTTCAATAATAAATCTAAAGACCCTTCTTCAAGGGATAGTCCAGTTTCTAACAAAGGGAGTGATGAAATAGAAGAAATAGAGCTGGAACCATGGTCTTATGAAAGATTATTACATGTTGGCATGGAGAATCCCGAATATCAAGGAGAGAGCTATATACCAAGCTTTGAAGTACCACAAGATCTTTGCGTGCCTTTGTTAGCACAAACTCCTATTCAAGAGGTAGAAGAAACAACAGAGGACAATCCAACAGTACCATTGGTCACAACAGTTACTGAAGCCACACCTCAACAATAGGATTTACATCCTAATTGGGGGCAGCTAGTCACAGTTTCACATGTCCTCTATTTACCGCATTTTGATCTATAGGTGGCTAATAGGGTACACCAGGTAACTATTGCTGAATTCTTAAACAAGTTTAATGACAAAATAATAGACTCTCATGATTATGAGTGGGATGAGATACCTATTGCCACAAAGGACATTGAAATAGATGTGATTCACATGTTCGTAGCTATATCAGCACACATAGAAGATCCTAACACTACTCCTAACAATGTTGATATTCCTGAAGTAGAGGAGGAATTTCTTCCACAAATCATTGATGAAGAAACTAGTGTTCTCTTAGGTCTAGAAGAAATTCAAAGGTGAAAAGCTAGGAGCCTCCTCCTACAAAGAGATGAAGAAGAAGAATACTCAACTAACGAGTCACTAGAGTTCGGTCTGCATATTACTAACTGATGGGGAGATCACCTAACTCTCTGAAATTCCCACTCTCTTCTAGGAATCTCACCTGGAATCCTATTCAATTCAGGACTCTCTAGACTCACTCTTGAGTCTCTTAGGGCTACTCTCAGACCCTAACCAGAAGGAGTTTTCTGATCCCTCTCTCCTAGGTTCCCTACCCACCGAAATGTTTTACTCCTCATTGTCTCTTACTCTTCATGACTGAATTCCCTGCAGTCATGCACCTTCTTACTTATCTATCTTTCCTACAAGTCTCTAACCGGACCATAGGCTCGCC
>MU223423.1:5661169-5707814 GCA_018584345.1 Thuja plicata
TGGCATCCCTTCTAGAGTCTTCTCCCCTTCCTCCATTTCTTCTATAAATAGGATGGATTTTGAGCTCAAATGGCCCTTGATTTTTTATTGTTGAAGCCCTTAATTTTTGAATGCATTCTTATAATGCCCTGAATTTTGAAGAGTTGAAAGCATTTTTAGGCTACTAATTTTCATGTAGATCTATATTGCATCATAGTTTTGATATCTTGTATTGTTATAATGTTCATTCCAGAGCTTAGGATGCATGTTTCTTAAGCACACTTCTTGTGATTTTGATCATATTTAAGCTTTATAGTTTCATTTGAATCTTCCATTCTTAGGTTGTATGTGTCACTAAAATATGCATAATCTGAGGGCTATTATGTAATTTTTCATACTCCTCCAAGATAGGAAGCAATAAATCAATTTTGGTGATTGTTATGCTTGTTATGCTTGCTAATCACTTGTTTTCACTAATGCAATGATCTATTGAAGTGTTGTGTCTCTCTTAACAGGTACAAAAATCACACACACAATTTGTTGTGTGCCCTAACTTACCACAATGATTACAAGTAGGTTTCTTGTTCTTTTGAGCTCCTTGATGTGAGGATTCACCTTGTTCAGTATAACCTAATCTAGTCTGTCCATGATGTCTGAATTGAGTTTTCTTTGTCAACTGATCCATGCTTACTTGTGAATTCATCATACTCTCATTGGTTTGTCTTTCATTGTTGAGATCATTTTACAATCTTTCATTTTCAGTCATTAGATTGATGACTTCTTGATTTGCACTATTGAGTTGATTTATGATATCTGCTTGTTGAAGCAACAAATGATGGGTTTCATTTTCTTTTTCCTCTAATCTTGTACTTAGCAATATTTTATCTTCTTGTGCCATTTCTCTATCATTTTTTGCTTGGTTCTTTTGTTCAAGGCTTCACATATTCTTACTGAATGAATTTATTGTTCTATCTTTAACTTTTTGACTTCTTCATGTAAATTGAGATTCTTTGCAAGTAGGTCTTCAATGGCTACATTAGCATCTTCAGAACTTCTTTCTTTTCATAAATCTTCAATTCTTTCTTCTATGTAACTTTTATCATTCATTTGCACTGCTAAATCTTTTCTTCTTTTCAAGGAATGAGAGAGTTTTTCCTTGAGTCTTCTGATTTGATCCATGGCCACTTGTAGATCTATCTTTTCATTCTCAATGACTTTCTCCAGTCTGTATATTTCCATTACCTTTGATCTTTTCTCAAGGTGTTAAACTTCTGATAAGAGAACCTTCAACCCTGATACCAATTATTGGAAATATATTGAGGCTACGTGACTGAGAGGAGGGGGGTGAATCAGGAACCAATAAAAATTATTCACTTTTTATCCTTTATTAGATTGTCTAATATGATTGCATGCATGGAACACAAAAGCATTAAACATCCACAACACTTAACACAATATTTGGTTACCCAAAAACCTTCCAAATAGAAAGTAAAACTAGGGTGGGGATGGTTTCCACAAGATTTAGTACTGCAGTAATAAATTTGACCGGTTAAGGCTTACAACTGACCACTTTTGATGGCCTACCCTGTTAGGAGCAATAAGGACTGTTAGGTCCACCTTGTGAAAGGATTTATATAATACAATAAAGTATGCACTCTGTTAGGATATTTGATAAGGACTGCTAAGTCCACCCTATTAAAGGACTTTGCTGATACACCTGTTAGGATGAACCAGTGAATGATCTTCTATGCAACTCTGATTTGCTGAATAAGATCCTTGAAATAATACTGATCACGTGAATGTGATAGATGAGTATTTGTTGTTCCTTTATAATGTTGTAGCCTTCTAATCAATCTGCCACTTCATATTCTCATATCCAAACTCATACATCTGCTACTTCTATATATCATTTTGGATAAACAAAGTACCTCACATATAAATCTATCCAAATCAATTATCTTCATAAGTCGGCTACTTAACATACTTAATTTGTATCAAACAATATGTGCTAAATAAGCCCAATGCTGATACTCGGGTCCACTAATCCACTCAGGTGATATACTAACACTCGGGCGACATAGTGAATTGGAAACTCTGGCACTCGGGTGACACTGGGTGCTCGGGTCACAATGATCACTCGGAGATGGTAACTCAGGTAACACTGGTGACTCGGGTGATACTGTTCTGAACTAATTGCTAGGTCGACACTGCAACTGCTTAGGTTACACTTCAAGTTGTTGGCTTGGTCAACACTGTAATCATATAAATGACTAAGTGTTTTGGCACTAATTGACAACATGTCTTGCCATAAGGTCTACAACACTCATCATATGACTTGGTCTTCCCACATCCCTGTAAAACTGAATGGAGAGAATTGAACTTCATCAAGAAGTCCTTAATGGGGGGAAAACTATCAGGAGACAAGGATGTCAACTTTGTGTCAAGCTGAAGTGCCCTGAACTCATTTACTATGCTAAATAAATCTGCAAACTTGTCCTAGATAGCTTGAGGAGTATTCAAATTCTCTAGGTGAAACAAGAGACTGTCAGAAACATTCAGTGCCAGTAATCCCATGGCTTCATCTATTTTGTTCATGTGCTGAAGAGCCTCAAAAGGATGTTGCACAATAGGTTGGTTCTCATCAAGACAGGACCATAAGCCCCGTGACATGAACAATCTGGTCACGTGCGCTTTCCAGGTATGGTAGTTATGCGGCGTCAGCCAGGCAACTGAAGGGTCTGACATTGAGAGAAAGTAGAGAGAAGTAGAAGGATATTTCTGAAGTAAATGAAAGAAAGTGAAATGCACCCCCTACACAATAGTAAACTATCTCTCGTACACCACAAGCAACTAAGAAACCACAAAAAAATGAGAAGAAAACCTTGTGACCTGATGTAGTGGGGAGGGAAACAAAAGCTGCTACTTTGATGTTGAAAATAGGTACTCAAATGGAAGAATCTAAATCTAAAACTTGCATGAGGAGAACCGGCTCTAAAAGAGCTTTCCAAAAATATATGGCACTTTGAATTTCAACCTCGTATGCTCAAGTTATGAGCAAAAAACCAATAGGACCTCCAAAAAACAAACTCTCTGGAAAAAACCAGTGACTGCAAATAAATTGACATCCAAATGGCTGTCACACATCCACAACAAAAAATTTGATGGTCGTCTGACTATCACCAGGATGTCACATTAGAAAAATATTTTGGCCATCAAAAAAAAGTTCGGTCACCAGAAGATCACGTCAGCTGTTGGAAAGCTGACGTCACTGGGTGTTGGCGGCGGGGTGGTGGTTCCCAGGTGGCGCAGAGGCCGTGGTGGCTCTGCGGCAACACATAGGCCGTGGACTGAGTGTAGGCTGGGTGCGGGTTGCATGGTAGCGGCTTGGTGCTATGCATTGGCCTGTGCTTAAAAAACTTGCTTTTTTGAGTTTTTTTATTATATTTTTATTTTTTTGAATTTTGCCTCAAAAAATGTGCTTGTATGGCCTTAGAGGTCAATTTTTTTTTCCTCAGAGGCACAGTAGGACAAATAGGTCATGCCTTATATCAAAATGGGGGTTTTGGGGCCTTCTGGACTCAACCATGAGGTCATTTTTTGTCCAAAGAGCTCCAAAAAAACTTTACCCCCAGAATGAAGACAAAAAACCTAAAAAAGATGAAATTTTCTCCTTCGAATCACAGCTTCAAAAACTCCATGATAGGAAGCAACAGAGGGGCTCTGATACCACTAAGGATATGATAAACACTAATTGATAACACCCAAGAATAGCTGCATGTGAGTACCGGCTACAATAAAGAAGCGGAAAAGAGGAAAAAGTAGAACTTAGAAGCTCAGAGAAACTGAAAAGAGCAGAGAAAAAATGTATTATGAATTATTGAACGAATAATTACAAGGTTCAACCTATAAAGGTGAACAAAACCCTAAATAATACAAAGCTAGGTTGCACATTAATAATTAATATAAATATTAGTTATAATGTACCTGTTGGTTGTATTCCTGGTTTTGGTATGTCTGCAAGAAGTTTTGTGACCCTCATGCTTTTCTTTCCTAAAGCCAGAAGTCTCCCAGTTTCTTGTAGCTTCCTAGTTGAAATTTTATAGGGTCTTCAGGTCAAAAATCCATGAAAAAGTACTAAACCTTGAAACCCTAGGTCTTGTTTTATAGGCCAAAATGAGAAAAACCCTAAGATGATTATCTTACTTTCTATTTTGGCGTTACTTTTTGAAAGTCACTTAGGTCATGTGTTTAAAGCTTGGTCGCCTAGTCGCGTAATTTGGATAGCATATTCCTTTTTTCCTCAAGACTTGGCGATTAGCTTATGTCAGGATGTCTCTCAAAGAATTGGAATATTCCTTTAGCTTTAAGAGACTTGGTAGATCCCTTCAGTCATGTAGTCTCTAAATGAGAAGACAGGTCAGCAATTTGTGACAGGGCCCACAGATGAGTCGCGCTGTCACGAGAAAAGACCAGCAGTTAGTAATTTGTTGTGAGACTTGGCGATTTCTTCATGTCACATAGTCGCTGAATTGGTCTGCAGTTAAATAAGTAATACAAAGCTTATGTCACATAGTCTCCAAAGGGATGGCGGTTAAGGAAAAGATGCTGAGACTTTGCGACTAACCATATGCAGTTTTGAGAGATAACACAGTCGGGTTATCGCGGGATTGAGATGACGAGTTAGCTTTCCATTCAGCGATACAGAGACAATTGATGAAGGAGACACGTGTCCAAAGGTGAGTTGATTAATAAGCTTGTCGCGTAGTCTCCCAATGGAAAAAAATCATTCAGCGATTAAGAGACTATGTAAAAACCTTTGTTGTCGCGTAGTCTCCAGAAAATATGAGGGTATAGAAAATTACTCAGTGATTTGGCAGGAGCCGTCATATGCAAATAATTAAAGATCCTACAGTGGTCGCAAAGTCTCTGAATGAAAGAGTCCCAAGGAAAAAGTACTCGCGACTTGGTGATAAGGGTATGTCGCGTAGTCTCCAGATGAACCAAAGGGTAAAAGTGCTTGTCGTATTGTCTCTAAATGTTTTGTCACTTAATATTTGTGTTCAGCGATTAAGCGACCAAGGGTAGTCACGGGGTCTCATAAAGGAAAGAAAGCATTCAATGACATGGAGATAATCGCAAAGGGCTAAAGGTAACTATCAGTCGTGGAGTCTCTGAGTAAAATATGAGTTAGACTTTTCATCCAGCGACTTTGATTTACACAGTCGCGTGATCGCCAGAAATAAACTATAGTTAACCAAGACAGAGAAATTAACATGGTCGCTAGGTCTCCAGAAGAATCAAGGGTTAAAGACTTGGGTTAGCAACAAGGAGATTGTACATAGTCGTGTAGTCGCTAGATATGAAATCATAAGAAAAGGCGGCAGTGGCTGACATGACAACATGAATCATTCAACGTCCAATGACAAGCTTGGATATTGATTACTATGTAAAAAAGGTAGATGAGATGTATGACAGAGAGCCAATCACATAGAGACATGTCATCACCTTCAAATTTTATAAGGTTTTCTCTGAAGATACACATATATGAATTTGATTTCCTGTCACACTCATGGGCTACGGCTAGGTTTTCAATTAATTCCACAGCATGCTGAATTGAAGACATGAATTGATGATTTTTCAAATGATGAGCCATGTACTTGGAACAGTTACCATAAAGAGCTGATTGAAGGTTCATTTTAACTTATATTGCTTTCAGAATTTCAGAATGAAGAAGTGCTAGGTATTATGAGAAGAGAGAAGAAATTAGATAAGTTGCAAAGTACTCAATTGATCAGAAGGTTTTGAATTTCTAAGGACAGTGCACAGAGAAGTAAAGTGAGTCTTGAAAGGAGATTTGTTTCAATATCAGTGAAGAAAAAAGGGATTGAAACACAACAGAGATGAGTAAAGCAGTTAGTGTAGCTTCTACCAGTGGGGGAAGTGAAGAGATAGATGAAGAGGCTAAGGGGAAATGAAATTACTCTAATGAATTCCTCAGATTGCTTCCAGGTTCAACTCAGAATAGGAGGGAAAATGCTAATGTGCTTATTGATGACTACTACGACATCAGGGATGCTGATACTCCAGGATCTATAGGTTTTTCCCTCTTTAACTACTTCTATAAAAATTTTGATAAAGTCATCCCAGTATCAAACCCATGGACCTGTGGTTTGGCTAGATTGATTGTTCCTGATGTTTACATAGATGTAGATTTGTTCTTAGGCCTCGCCAGTCATTATGATGTATTGTCTAAGACAATTAAGAGGAATGATGGCACTGCCCTGCTCATCCTAAATAGAAATTCATTTATGCAAGCTTTTGGCTTGTATAGTACTATGTCTACCAAGATTGACATTACTAAGCAAGAGGCGAGGTACAATTTGAAGCCTGGTATTTCTAGGGGACAGTTACAGAAACATATTCTCAAGGAGATTAAAAACCATCTTTATCCTATCTCTAGGATAGCCCCGTATTACTTCAAGGACCTGCTTTTCTACATTAAGTACGTCGCTTATGCCCTATGTAGAGTGCTAGGGATAGATGGGGATGTAGAGAATATTAATGCCAGAATATTGATGATGGTGCTAGATTTACAGGAGGTGCATTCTAGCACTAGCTATGACTATATGAAACATATCATTGACAAGATGCATGAGGGATTTATAGCAACTCAGAAGAAAATGAAGGATCCTAAGGAGAAAGAACCCAAGTTCTTCTATTACTCCATCCTCATGCATCTCCTATTGCATTTTAATTTTGTGATCATGGATGAGAATAATTTGAGTCCTCAAAGGGTTTTTCGAGATGGACCTAATCCCATTCAGTTATGGGTAAAGAGTTGGAATTATACATTCAAAGACTGTGACTATTGTGCATTTCATAATTGGATTGTATATCCAATAGTATAGAGCATGGGCATTAGCAGGACAAGGCTCCCAATTAAGATCATGCAGCTACTAAGGCCTAATGAATATTTAGATAAATGGGAGGGAGACCATAATTGGGGAGATTTATTCCTAGAGGAGAATTTTACCATAATAAGGGTACATGGATGTATTCATCCACCTCATATTTTGGCCTACCATGTACCAACAAGAGTGGCTGAAATGGAATTTATATGGCAATTATTATTAACAGATCATGAGCACTTTGCATCACACAGGAAGGGGACCTTAACCTCTAAACAGTTTAGAATTTCCAATTTTACTATTGGCAAAGGTGTCATTGATTTAGTCAGCCAGTGGTTGGAAAGTTGCAGAATGGGGGCAGCCTCATATAGATACATTGATCCTGAAGGTTTTATGGCAGAAGTTAGAAGGCTAAACACACCTACAATCCCCAATACAAATGTTCATTGTGAATATATTGAAGAGGATGCGACAAGAAACCTCCTTGATGAGGATGAGATCAAGATAAGGAGATCAAGGATTCATGAATTGCTGAACCTACAGACACAAATCAAAAGAAATGGATTGGCTTTTGGAGGTTTCTACCCTAATTTGTCATATTTTGACAAAATAAAAGCCATGATTGACAATTTTTATGTGCTTTGTGAACAGCTTGAGAATGTTCTTGAAAAGAAAGGAGCCCAAGAGCCAGATCATTCAGAGTCTGAGTATGATAGGAGCAGTGACAGTGACTATGCCCATCCAACTAGATATGCTCAACGTCAGCAGAATGTTGCAGAGATACCACAGTTGCAGGGAGTTGAGGGCCACATTGTTGATTTGACAGAGGCCACACAACCTGATGATATAGAGGAGCCTTCAGCCAAAAGGCAAAAGATGGAAGTAGGCCAGCCTTTAGTTGACAGGCAAGAAAAGAAAAAGGATAAAGCAAGTGCCCTAGTTCCTGGGAATAGGTTATATGACCATAACCTAAGGAAATTAATAAGGCAGGGCAAGAAAAAGCAGCTTGACATGGGGGAAAATGTTGAATTACCTCTCAAGGCTTGTATTGATGAAAGGTTGATACATCAACAACAGTTCTTAAATGATGATAATTTCATCAAAAGTGAGGAGTTTAAAGAATTCCTAAGTTGGTATAAAAAGGGGCAAATTAGAGCTCAGTTAAATGTTGATGGGGAGGAGACAGTGACAAATGAGGCCCTAGTGGCCCTACAATCATATGACCCAGATAATGAGGATATCTCGCCTGATGAGGCTAGAAAAATGGTATTGAGTAGTGGCACGTTGCTTGTCGAGGGTTGGGATTTGGCTTCTGCCTTCATAATTGATCAGATACAAAATCAGTCAGATTTGAAGATGGCAACTGAAGTGAAAATGGGAGATATGATTAAAGGATTTGGGTATAGCCCAAAATCTCAGGCCTTTTCCATGTGGAGCCTTTGCCCTAAGGATCAAAAACCTCAGCTAGTAAACATTCAAGAAAACATGGTAGGCAATCAAATGGTCTGGTCAATACATAATACAGGGGATTTAGAAATATCTCAGATCATGACACATTGGGCACACTTGAATGAGGACAAGACTAAACAACTATCTGATAAGTGTAGAACATTGATAGAGGAGACCGATGCATTGGCCAAAGACCGAGATATGTGCCACATAAAAATACACCAACAAGGTCAGGTAATTGAAAGATTATCAAAAGAATTAGAGGAGAAGCCTGAGGTGGTGTATGTGCCTGCTCAACAGCCACCTTTGCAAATTGAGGAGAAGGAAAATTCAGAAGAAGTGATTGAGAAAGAGGATGTAGGAGAGAAGAAAAATGAAGTTGCTTTGAATGCATTTAGGGGCATTTTACAACATAGGATTAATATATTAAAGGATAAAACTGATGTTATCCTTAATGCTTACAATAAATTGCCAACTTTACATACTAAGGTAATGGGGTATCTTGCTACATTGAACCCCTATTTTACCAAATGGTCTACCAGGGTGCAGTTGTTTGAAAAGCTTGCTTCTTTGCAAACCCTAAGATCATATTTGCCTGAGATAGTAACAGAGGTGGAAGATGAGATCAAAAAAGTTAATGTTGCTCTCTCATTCTTCAAGGGCAAATTGAATCAAATAGAGGTTAAATTGAGACTCTTTTCTACATATTTTAATAGATTTGTTCCATCCCTAAGAGGAGAAGATGATCAGGTAAAGGCCTTAGATGCCTGGAGGAATGAGCTTGATAGCAAAATGCCTAATAATGAGGCATTTATTTTGGGATCAGATTTGGATGTTGAAGGATTTAATAAGATATTAGATGAAGCCTTCAAGGCAGAAATTGACATTAATAAGTTTTTAATGGATGTTAAGAGTATCACAGATGTCAGATGGGAGAGACAAAAGGCACAAGTACAGGGTACTCAAGACTTCAAATGGCCAATAGATGATGAAGTGATAACATGGGAGCTGATGACTAGGCCAAAGAAGACGAAGATTGTAATTGAAGAGGAAATTCTAGATGAAGAGTAGAAGGGAACACTTGGCGCCTGACCAATGAGCACAGGAAGCTTAGCTATAAATAGAGATGAGTGTGGGTTAGCCTGTAATGGTAGTCACTCATTCTTAATGTAACCATCAGAAGCTACCCTGAATACTGTCAAACAAAGGTGCCAGATTCTAGAAGAGACAAAGAATATCAGATCTACATCCTCTATTTTTGTCCTCCCACCGCTTCCAAATTCTCTTATTTTGTCTTTTCTGCTCTTTTAGGGTTAGGTTCCTTAAACCATCTAAAGCTTGTTGCATCCTAAAATAAAGGATTCCAAGATGGTTAAGGACCTATAAATAGTACCAAAGTTGTAATTGTAAAAGGGGGGATGAAATATAATTGAAGACAAACTTTTTGATTTCTGTCTGTGTTTTGAGCTTTTAAGCCTTTATATGTACTTGAAGCAGAATATATGAATAAAAATACAGTGCAATTTTATTCTACATTGTTGTTGTCTCTTTGCTTATTTTATGCACTCTTTTATGTTTAATTTGTAAGGCATATTAAACATATTGGCTATAAGGTAGCTATTTAATTATTTGCAAGCTTCTTCTAGGGGGAGAATTAAACTTTGTGAGTAGTTTCAGAGAGTACTGCAATAACTAAGGATTTGATAAAATATTGTAGAAGTGATAGGATAAGTTTGCAAGGCATTTTATCTGAGTTGTATGTAGGTTTTAAGACATCCTACAGTATTCCTGTTCATATTTTTCTGTGGATTTACATCTTTTGAATCTATTTGCCCAAGGATAGGCACTAGTCTAAAGTTTGTCAAGTGATTTATCATCATCCAAGTATTAAAAACTATTTAAATCAGTCACTTTCAGAGTATTTTGGTAAAATCAATTATGTACTTAAAGGTCATAGTTGAAGCTTGTTGATTTCTTGAAGAGTAAATCAAATAGGTTATTCCTCCTAAATTCACAAGAATTGCGAAAGGAAACAATAATGTATTTCCTAATCATGTTGTTGTCTGTTATCATCAAGATATTGATTTGGATTGTCAACCTTATCCTCAGAATAATCATAGTCATCTATATTTTTATATACATGTCCATCTAAAATAGAGCATTCAGCACATAAGGTTCAATCCACTCTAAAGATACTGTTAAAACAATAATCAGTCATAGGTAAAACCTACCTGAGTCAGTGGATCTCAAAAAAGGAGTGGTAATAGGTATCCCCAGTGTTATCAAGAACCTCATCAATTAGTGTTTTTCCCTTTCTTGAGTCATAGTGTCAAAAGGCATTAAGGGGTCATAGAGTTGTTTAAGATTTCAAGTATCTTTCAGAGGCCTAGCAAGAAAAAACACTAACAATACCTAAGAGAAAGCTTAAGCAAAAAAGAGTAATGACAACTTAACTAATTAAATCAACATGATTTAATCAATAAGTCTAAAGGGAAATTGCTCTAACAGTATTGAATTTTGCATAAACAATCACACAGATATGTTACTTATGTATTGAATGAATTGTAGATCATATGGTTATATTTTGAAAGTATTAATGAAAATCTCAACATGTCTCAATAAACATCACTCTATCAATAAATAAATTACGCTCTTTTATTCTACTATTTTCTATCTGAAAATAGAAAGTTGAAAAGTGCAATTGCAAATCAATATTAAATTTTAATTGCAAAAAGTTGACAGACACAAAAAATATCAAGTTATCGACCACAATAATATCCTTTTTTGTAATATGAATGATGAGATACACTAATAAGATTAATAAATACCTAGGAACCACTAATGCCAAATCTCTTAAAGTTTTCATTCCTCAACAAATCTAGAGCTTCCTTGATTCTTGTCTATGTTTTCTTCATTCTGAGTCTGCATACCTCTGTTGAACTCCATCTCAATGCTACCAGTACATGAGTCAATTGTCCCACTAGCATTTTGGTTTGAAGTGTTGCCCAAACCTCTTCTTCCACATTTGGATGTCCAAATTTTCAGTGCCTTATCGTAAGGAAAAGTGTAGATATCATAGCTAGATGTATAGAGCCTCAAGTAATTTTCCAAATTATTCTCTATTTTATTTCTTAGCTTTGATTTTAGGAATCCCAAAGCATTTAAAACTCTCTCATCCTCCACCAAACCCAATATCATGGCAAGACATAAATCAACAACCTTGAAACATTCTGATATTGAATCATGAAACATTTCACTCTAACCTAGATTTCTCCAAAGCCTTGTTAATGGTCCCTCTTCATGGGGGTTCTCCATTATGGCATGTTGTTCCCTCATAGCATATGCAAAATGGGTTGATTTCTCTCTAAGAAGAATTTTATCTAAAATTCTATTTATAGTTACTCCATTGAACTCTTCATATTTGCAAAATGGATTTACCAGAGTTAGTATCTTGGTTCAAAAATCAACTGAATTGCTAAGAGACCATTATTGAGGAAACACAATAGCCATGGCTTCAAGTAGTTTCTTTATATGGAATCTGGTTCTAATATGCGAGGAAAGATCATAGGCAATTTTCTTCATGGAAGAAGTTACAAACTCAACAATCTTGCTAAACTCTTCCCTCATAACTATAGCTAGTCGCTTCTTGGGGCACTTTCCTGGTTCCTTGGGCTTGACCATGGCAAAGTAGTGCATTGGTATCTCAACTCTATGTACACTGGCACATAACTTCCAATTTGCACTAATCTGTAAAAATTTGTCAGGATTGTTCAAAACTGTGAGTGTCTTCCACTTAGCAAATTTTTCATCAGTTAATGTTGGTTGTCTTTGATAGAGATTATCAAGTGTGATGCACATCATATTAAACTTAGCACATTCTATAATATGCATAGATCTTTGCTCAGAATTTATCATAATATTCCTCATTTCCTCTAGCATGGGGAGAAGAGTTGCTAAAGTTAAGAGTGTCTCTATATTACTTAACCTCCGAAGCAAGTTAAGAAATTTTAGTTGGTCTAATTCATCGTTCTTTATGTGAAATAGTCCAATCAAGGATGTATATTATGAAAAAAATTGATACACTGGCTCATCCAAAGAGATCCATCTGGTATTATTATCCTTAAGAAGCTTGTTCCCATTAGTTATTCCATCAGACAATTGTTGAAATTCCATTAATCGTTTGGGACTTCGACAAAAGTGTGAGTAGAGCTCTCTGATTAAATCTTCAATTTTTTTTACTATGGAATTATTTCTCACAATTCCAAAATCTAGATTCATTTTGTCAGCCTTGTAGTGAATGTTAGTAATGTAGGGTGCACAAGAAGTTTACATCTTTGTGCAAAGACCGTTCCAGTGATCTTGCATTACTGAAGCTTCATCTGTTCCAACACACACCAACTTTTAGCAATTGTCATATCATCCATACCTCCATATTCAATAAAGAACTCTTTACTAGTTGCTACCATTCAATTTAGCAACATATAGTAGATGAGGTTGATGAGCATGATTCTGTATAGTATAAACATGCATGTATACCCATGAAGTATTATCTATTGTCGTAACTTCATCTAAAGACAATGCAATGAAGTTTGACTCTCTTATTTTTATCTTTACATATATTTTTTCAACCTCAACAAGACAACTTTCCACTTCCCATCCATTGTTTACTGACCATTGATTGTTAGGATAGTTAGGAACTTTCAAAAAGTGTAATAAACCACTCATTGGTGGGTAGTTTTTCATAGCAAGCCTTGTGCTCAAAATATAAAAAACAACACTTAATTGAAGAGTTTTTCCCAATTGTTCTATTTCCATTGCTTTTTCAAGAAAAGCTTCAATAGAGCCTTTAATTTCAGCAGGCTTCATCTGTAATTTATCATGAAAATTGTATTCTTCATCATTCCTAACAAGCTAACATTCCTCCTTTGTTTTCCATCTTATCACTGATTTTTCAACTCCATCTATCATTTTTTTCATAAAATTTACCCATATTCTTTTCTATGGTGTCAATTTTTAGCTACAACCTCTTTTCCTTGTTATGTTTCCAAGTGCAAATATTACACCTGCATTCTACTAGAGGCTTGCCTTCAATGGGATTCAACACTAGTTCAATGAATGGATACTTTGATGCCCAAGTAATTTGAAAATTCCTCACTGACAGATCCCACTCCTGATCCTTTTTTTTTTGGTTGAAGCTTTTTTGATTTGGCTTTTCTTTTCCCCTTCCATGCATTATCATTTGTGGAATTATCACCCTAGTTTATTATATCATTATGGCTAACCTGGGTATCTACTAGAAAATTTTCATCAATTTCAGCGTGATCTGAGATATCAGGTTTCTCCGCCTTCTTCAATATGTGGTGTAGGTTGTGAATCTTGTACTAGTACTTGTGTTTATGTACCTTCTTGATTTTCACAAAAATCTATGCCAACACCAAAGTATGAAGAAAATGTGTTGCATTTTGTTGGCCTCTCTAGGCCTTCACCACATTCAAGATTCCTACCCTTCTTCCTATTTGACATATTCAATGAAATAAAGGCTACAAAAAATATCAAATTGTTGAAGAAGTAATAATACACTATATAATTCATTGGCCCTACGACTTATGACCACTGACAGGTCCCCACTGAATAAGAATGAACTCGATGGTTCAAACAGATAGAGATGAATTCATAATAATATTATAACACTTCAAAAATATATTCACTTACATTTAGGTCACTAGAAGTTTCCAATGCAGTCAACAACAATGGTTGTTCCTAGTCTGAATGTCTCAGATCTGAATTGAGAGTTCACTACTCAGAACCAACCAAATTGTGTAGAGTAAAATCTGAAGTTTGAACTCAGTCAATGTATTTATACCAATCCTTATTTGTCAAATTTGGCAGGAATTTTATATGGTATACAAATATTTGGCGAATCTTGCTTAACTATAACACATCTTGTATAATTTTCAAGGTGATCATGGACCATCCAATTAATAGGCAATTATAATAGAGTTGGCGAATTGGGTCCTCCTAGCCAATAAATCTGTTATTGATATTGGAAAATTATGGTCGTCGATTAACTTGGAAAGTGTAGGCAAAAATATTTAATTTAGCGTGCATAAAATGTAGATTCTATTGGCAAAATCGTGATAGAGATACAATTAATTACATTAAACGATGGGCAATTGGGTTGTGCATTGGACCAAATATTTATAAAGTCTGGTGAAGTGACCACCTCTGATCGATATAATATATTCATCATTTTCCAAGTTGCCAATATGAAATATTTGCCATTGGCGATTACTCGCCACTAAAGTTTACACTACCTGGGCCCCTCTAGTGCTTGGTTTGTAGTGTGAGATTGGTTAGGCAACATATTTTATATTGGTGCAAAGAGTTTAGTGGAAGGGACAAACAATGAGTCAGAGGTGTAGGCAATGTTCATTACAATCAAGGTGGCAAAATCTCTTAATATTCCAAAACTAAATCTGGAAGGGGGGTTCATTAATCATAGTCAATGCTATCATCAAAGGCGATTCAGGAGTGTGGTATTTGAATGAGCACATTCAAATGATAATTCATTATTGAGCACCTTTGAAGACTTCAAAATTACTCATGTCAAGAGAGAAGGGAACAAAGTAGCTGATGTTATGTCTAAAGCTAGAGTTACACTAAAAGAGCAAGGAAGGGTGAAGATGATAGAGGACTTCCAAAATATTGATGGGAAAGTTCTTGAAATTATAAATGGGAGAAATGATAAACCAAAATTTGAAAGTATCCAATTCCATGGAGCTTCAGAATCAGTTGAAGAAAGGAGAATTTCTCGCATCTCAAGATCCTAATTTGTAAAATATTAATTCAAATTTAAATTATAGTTTTTTTCTCATCCTTTCAGTACTCATTAATGGTTGGTTTTTAGCATTGTGGGTGTGGCTCTAATGTAAGGTTCAATGATTACATTTTTGTTACTCTCTGATAATTGTAACAAACCTTAAATATACTAATAGAGTAGACTTAACTATATTTGCTTAAATCTCCTAACAAAGTGCACACAAACATTATGTTTCAAAATCCTCACACGAGGTAGATCTAATCGATCTTATTGTTACTCCTAATAGAGTAAGGTCACCATAAGTGATCAATCTTTGTAAGCTCTAATAGGCTACTTTATTACTATAGTAGTGAAGCTTTGTGGGTCTCATCCCCACCGCAGTTTTTACCTTCTAATAGGGGTTTTCTGCGATACCAAAATGCATGTGTTATGTGTACTTAAGTTCCATGAATGTTTTATTGTTTTGATTACATGCATTTACATTTCAACAATAACATTACATGTATGGTGGAAGAAATATACACAGTCGTTTATTACAATTTATGATTACAAAGATTTGTTTGTAAAGTTTTTAAGGGTACTGATTCACCCCTCCCCTCTCAATACACACCTTTCTATTATTCCAACAATTGGTATCAGAGCTAGTTCTCTTATTTAGAAGGTTTAATCACTGAAGAGAAAAAATCTTACAATGGAAAGGTATACGCTTGATAAAACTATTGAGAATCATTAGTTGTAGTTGTAGATCTACATTGAACAATACAAAGAAGCCAAGGAGAAACTAAAGGAGATGTTGGTTAAGAGAAAAGACATGGCATCTCCTTGTAATGAGACTGATTATCAGGAAGAAGAGATTCATGACCCATTTGATACATCTAGATCTGAATCTGGTAGCATATATGATGCATTTGAAGGAATCATATCAAAGCTATCCAAAAGCAATCAACAACTTACTGAACAAGTGAAAGCACTGCAGATCGGTCAAGATACACAAATGGTTAGGATGGTTGAAGTCTTAAATGATGCAAAGAAAGTTGAACAAGATAGAAACATGGTTGTTGATACAGAAGACAAATGACTGAAAATTTATAAGAGAGAGAATTTGAGATAATGAGACTTATTGAAATTTACTTTGAAGTCACCAATCAGATGGTTGCTATAAGTCATGAGGCCAACCAAGTAAATATTGAACTTGCCAAGAAATTGGAAGATATTGGTGAATTAAAAGAAGAGAATGAAAAATTGAGAAATGAAGTGAAGATTCTACAACAACATAATGAGGTGATTAATAGATTCGAAGAAAGTACTAAGAGGGTGGATGAATTTCTGAACAATCAAAGGAAACTGAACAACAATACTGCTTTAGGGTATACCGAGCAAGGAGAATCATTGAATCAAGCTAAATAGAACAATGTCTACACAAATCTGAAGCCTAACAAACCCTCATGTCATCACTATGGAAAACTAGGCCACACATCAAATGTTTGCATAAGCAAAGCAAAAGGTATTTCTAGAAACTCTAATAAATTCAATGGTAATTGCTATAATTGTAACAAGCATGGACATAAAGAAGATGAATGCAAATCTAAGCTGAACAAACTATGGAAGAAACCCTACATGGAAAAATATTGTCGCACTTGCAACATGCATGGTCATACATCACAAGCATGCAGGACTAAGACGAAGCAAATCTGGAAACCAAAAGGATAAGAAAAGGCATATCAACCGAGAAGACAAGGTAATGCTTATGCTTGGGATTATAATACTTGGGCTAGTTGCACAACATGTGGTAGGTATGGACATATTGCAGCTAATTGTATGAGACAATGGAAAACTAAATCTAGAAATTGGTCAAACTCTAGAATGACATGCACACACTATCAAGAGGTTGGTCACTTAAGTAAAGATTGCAGAAACTGAGTGACAAATAAAGGTACTAATGGAAATGGAGACATAATCGAGGAAATCATGAGGAAAAGAAATTTGATGTGGAGGAGAGCATCAAATGACAATGTTGGGCCAAACACAACAGTTAGTGATACCTCATCTAATGGATTAGGTGATTCCACCACCTCTATCTAAGCAATACAAGCAGGTATGGAACTGCATTTTGCAAAGATATATCTTACATCAGTTCCTTGTATTCATTGTACGAATGCCAAATCAATATGAATTAAGATTATTTATGGTATTATATTTTGATATCTTTGAACTAGTTGAGTCGGTTAATGTGTACCGAGTAAGAATTCCAGTCGGTGAACATGTGAGAGACAACCGAGTTGTTGAGACAACCAGGAATTGTTGTACTCATCGAGCTGAGGTGTCCTTAGTATCAACCGAGTGATTTGTTTGTTGATTGGGTGGTTGGTGATGAGCATTTATTTCATCAACTAAAAGCATTTTGTATAAATTCAAGGGAAGTGAACTCATTTGTTCACACAATGATCAAAGAGAAGAGCAAAGAGATTAAGAGTGAATTCACAACAAAGTATTTCAAATCATTTCACAAAGATTCAAAGCATATTTCAAACAGTTGAAGGTTATATCAAGTAAGCACTTGCACTTTCTGAGTTGTCTATGATTTTCGTTGGAATCCCTAACTTGAAACACAATGGCATATTCTTCTCGAACCATGAAAGGCAAGAATGAAAAAAGTAAGAAAGTAAATCTTATTAATAATTCAACATGCACATAACCCCATTACAAGTTTCATCCTCAGGTTACTGCTCAACCCGACGACAAAGGCGTGTTCTCTGTGATACCACCTAGGGTTCTATTGGTTCATGATGTAAGGGCATACACACACTAAAAGATCAGTGAAATAGGCAATTTTGAGATCATATCTACATATCAAGAGCTTAGATCTAATGGGAAACTAAAGGAGGATTACAAGCATCTGGAAGTCAAAGGGTTAACCAATGCCCTACATTTCTTGAAAAAATTCAACATAGAATGGATACGCATTGTACTCAGCCAAATACATGATGGAAAACTATGGCTGGATGAACCGAAGAAGATAAGTAAAGATGGTATACATGCAGTAACTAGGTATCTGACAACTGACAAAACAAAATCCCTAAGGCACCCGCCCAAAGTAGAAATTGAGAAACTAACAGGAGCCGAGTGGGATGGTAGAGGTTTAAGGATCAACACCATCAACAATCCTAAATTAACATTTGGTGCATATGTTTTGCATACAAAATATTTCAATCTAGCAGACCTAACAATGTTGCATGTGGAGCAGTCAACATTGCGTACAAAATAGTGAAGAAGGGTTTACAACTTGACCTATCTAAGTTATTGCAGAGGCAACTAGGAGAAAACATGAGAATAGTCATATCAGCAAGATCGATTACATGTAAGTTTGGTTCTCTACTGATGTGTACATTTTTCTATCTACAAAAATTATTTCCCTTCGTTGGTAAAGTAACATGAAATACCAACCAACCAATCACATTGCAAATCGGTGAATTCATTGCAAGTCTAGGAACAAACTTTGAACCTATTATGAATGATTACTTTATGAAGTTCAAAGAAGGAATGGAGAAAAGGACAAGAATACCAATTCAATTGGTAGAGAAGTATAAAGAGGATGTATGTTTTGTGGTAGACACCGACACAACACTCATCAAAGCAGTACAACCTAGGACATCATGGCTACCTCCTATGGATTATGAAATTGACATAGATTTTGCTTTTGAGGCTATAGAGAAATTACTAAATGAGCATGTTGACAAATATGCCATGAGATTTGGCACATATGATGAAGCTAAAACAAGAATGCAAATTGGAATTAAAGTAGAGAAAATGGTAAGAAAGAAGACCAAGATTGTCAATACATTGAAAAGGAAATTTTCTATCACTGATGAAGAACTTGACAGATTAGTTGATGATACCGAGGAGCAGACTACAGTTGATGATGAAGAACAAGATCAAGATGTGGATGCCACCGAATCAGATGAAATACAAGAAAAAACACCTAAGGCCAAGAAGGGAAAAGGCACAAAGGCTGAGAGTCCACCTAGGACACAAACCAAGATCGGTTACAACACATTCGCCAAATTTTAAGAAAGGAGTTGCTAAAATTACTAGACCCTCACCAAAATATACTTATCAGACAAGGAAGTCTAAGGCTAGCACTGAGACCCCAACACCAAAACAAAGAAGGAAAAGGTATGTGAGAAATAAAGATGATAATATTGATCAATTCAAGGTTGTGCAGAATAAGGTACCACAGACTATTGATGAAATAGAAGAAGCAATAAGGTAAATAGGAAGGTTAGGACATCCTAAGATACACACTTATGCAAACTTGACTACCAAGAATCAATATAAATTGGAAGAAGCTATTATAGGTATGATGATTACTTTTAGAAAAGTTCCTGTATAATTTGCTACATACATACCACAAGAACTATATGACAAATTATCAGCTAGATGGACTTATGCTCAAATCATGAAAACACAAGAAATACAAAGAAATCAAAGCATGCTAATAAACTTGAAATACAAGCCCATTCAAGGGCCTTGTAGGGTTAACCCTACCCAAGGTGATCAAAATATAATGAAATGTACTCCACCTCCATCAATTTGGATCAAAGTCGACTTTGATGGAGCATCTAAAGGGAACCCAGGCCCTTTAGAGGTGGGATACGTGGCTAGGAATGAGCTAGGAGACACTGTGGCTCTGGGAGAAATGTGATTGATAGATGGTACCAACAATGCAGCAGAATGTCAAGTGGCACTTGGAGCAGTCTGGATGGTGAAGAACCTAGGCATTCATAAACTAGTCTTGGAAGGGGATTCATTGTTAGTAATCAACGGGATCAAGAAAGGAGAAATGGATGTGTGGTATATGAACCAATATATCATATGCATATGGGCCTTACTAAGCAACATCCCAGAGGTACAAATTGTCCATGTATGTCACGAGGCTAATGGGGTGGTAGAATTATTGTCCAACATTGGAGTTAGGAGACCAACCAATGACAAAACATAACATTTGGAGGATTTTAGAAAATGTGGATGAGATGAGATGAAAAAAATGCCACGTTTGTGAATAATTGAAACTAATGCAATTATGAAAGTGGAGGCGTGGATAGATATTTTATGTAGATTTCCTTTTGTACTTTGAACCTATGCTTTTTGGGAAAAAGCCTAATTTCTAGTGGTGACACATGCGAAAAAAGACAGTCTAGGATGGCAGGTGGCAAGTTTTGGGTTTACATGAGGTCGTGTTTGGAGTGGTAAATATGACAAAAAGCCACAATGATAATCCAATACAAGAAACTCCCTTTTTCACAAGGTGGATGGATCCCAATTTATGTCTCCATGATGACACAAAGTACGATAATCCTTTCTCGCGGTAGGCCAACTGGGGAGAAACATTCAAGGAGTCACATTTCTCCTTTAAAGATTAGTGGTCGTGAGCCTTTTTTGATGAATTTGCAGAGTGTAAACTGAAAGAAGTAAGGTGAAGCTGTGGAGGTGGGCTGTGGGTTTAGTGTCTTTCTTCATATTTTAGTCGGTGGCGAAGGAACCGCAATGGAGGCACATTTTTTGTTGGACTCCCCGAATCAACTCCCTGTTTGCAGGGATGAAATCACAGCCCAACGGGAAATGTTTTCCGCTTTGAAGATCCTGAGTTCCTGGAGGAGATTTCCACCAACTTTGGGGAAGAATTTATGAATTTTGATGCAAGGCCTCACACCAATCTAGACATATCCGCCCTCTTTTTGGCTTTGGGTCTGATGGTGGGCAACACGAAGATTGAAATCCTACCGGTGGCAAGGAAATGTTTGGATCCAAGATGGTCTATCAGGATCGAAGGGGTTATGGACCGAGCAGAACTCAGGGTGGGACTGCCGATGACACATGCCCCATGGTGTCTGATAGGTGGTGGTCTAGGTACGGTACAACCATTGGTTGTGTGGAGTTCCACACAACCAACGACCATGAGACTTCCTAAAGTTCAGCGTGGTTGGGTGATGGTGCTAGACTATCTGAATAAAGTGGAGGGACATAGAGTGCAGAGCAGTGCCACAAGACGCAAACGCCAGCAGACAACACCTGTAAAATACACTGCTCTAGTGGACGACACGGGAAGGCCAAGGCCTCACCATCAATTGAAGAAGAAGGAGGTTGACTCTAGAGCCACTTCGGTTGGGGTGACAACAATCCCAAATTTCTCACAGGAGGAAGCAAAGGGGTGGTTTCAGTAGGGTAAGGGTATTTTGCCTTTTTTTCTAAACCAGGAAGATGGTTTGGTTTTATCGGATGTAATCACGCTGTGTATTTTGGGATAGGTATGAAATCTTTGTGGGTATAAGCATTAATGTTGGCTTAGTATCCTTTAAGCCTTTTTGGTGAGTTTTTTGAACTGTGGTGATTTTTACAGAAACAATGCAAAATATATTATAATCCAATTTTAAATCAATACAAATATTCAAAACTTTACCGATAAAAAAAATAAACTTGAAATGCAACTAAATTTTCACTATAACCTCTGATGAGTTAAAACAAGGGCACCCAATCAACCTTCTTTGATTTTCTTTTAAAGAATTTGCAGGTGTGCTCTCCCAACACAATGCTTTAAATCACACTACTATGCAAACTGCAAAATGATGAAGATTTGAGAACAAGTATGCAGAACTTGCCCCAAATCTCACAATGATGATTGCAAATGCAAAACCTATTCTAAGAATGCAAATGCAATAGATTACCAACTAGATTCAAATGAAAACTAAGCTAAATATGAGGATGCAAGATTCAAAGCTAAACTATGAAAGTAAACCTAGATTGTTATGCAAGCAATGAAGTCTAAACTAGGATGAAAATGCAACAACTATGAATTGCTAAGAATGTTATAATGCTTAAGTGCTCAAGTGTGCAAATACTCAAGAATGCTCTAAAATGCAATCACTAGTTGCAAAATGAGGAGTGAGGTCTCATTTTATGAAATTGCCATGAAAATGAAGGGGTTGGATTAAGAGGTGGAAAATGAGTAGCTAAAATTAAAGGTTAGGTAAGGTTTTGGTGGTAGTGAAGGAGATTAAGAGGCAAAAAGGAATGAGTGGCTAAGATTAAGTGGATAAAGAGAGGTGTTGACTTTTAAAATAAAAGTCACATGATGAGACAAGTGCGAAGTGTCACAAGCTCAAAATTTTGGAGTTGATCCATGTGATTGCACATGATTGACTAAAATTGCAAGAAGAGAATCAGTGAATTTATAAAATAAACAAAAGTGCTTATTTAATAAATAGAGGAAATAAGCTTAGGATAAAGGCTTAATTAAAAAAATAAAAATAGATGAAAAGACTTAATGAATTATTTAAATAAATACAAATATTTATTCAGTAAATAGAAGACATTATAATTAAATAAATAAAATATTTATTTAATTAAGGCCAACTTTAGTTCTCTACATTTTGCCCTTCTTTGATGCAGTGTCAAAATCAGCATCACATCAAAGAAAATAAAATGAAGATGCCCTAATCATGGAAGGATGATGAGGAGGTAGAGGTATGCCCCCTCGAGAAGACATGCGGGTTTGGAGAACACGAATGTGCTCTACAAATGGATATGAGAAGGATACGAACAAGGGAGGGGTGGAGGGGATAAAAAAATCTCATTGCTTAAAATGCAATCTATCTAAAATGCAATGTAACGAGATGCTAATAATGCAAATGAATTTTGTAAACGTTGGGGAGCACAAACCGGATTTGTATATGGTACTTGATGATATGCACCAAGGTATGAGGAATGAAGATGACCAGTTTCCAAGTATGCGATAAAAAAGGATCAATGATAAAAAGGATCAAGTACAAGAAAAGACTAACACATACAAGCAACAATCAAACATGCACAACAAACCAAAAGCAAACCAACATGTTGCCTCTAGGCAGCTGAAAACCAATTGATCGATCAATCGATTGATGATGATTGATTGAGTATGACAATGTTAATGATAAGAAAAATGCACATCCAAGGGATTTGGGAAGGATACATCCTGTGATGATGATCAAATTAAAAAATTTGATCAGTGGATTATCAACTAATTCAGATTAACATGATGACATGATTAAAGATTAATATGCTAGATTACAGAGTTGGAGTGCATGGATTAGGATTGATCGCACTTGATTTTATTGCATTTTTTTAAAATTTAATTTTCTTTTATTTTTTTTAGATTTTTAGATTTTTTTTAAAATATTATTTTTTGGATCTTTTTAGATTTTATTTTTTTTTGGATTTTTAGAGATTTTTTATTTTTGGGGATTTTTAGAGAATTTTTATGAAAAAAATGGGGGGCAAAAGAAAAGCACGGCGGAGATAAGGAAAAAATTGGATGGGGTGGTATGGAGGGAAAAATTTTGAGTGGGCGACCGAGCTGCTCATCCATAGACGGGTGGCTCCGCCCCCTAAAGGGGCGATAGCCAAGCCGCCCATCCATAGACGGGCAGCTCCGCCCCCAAAGGGGTGACGATTGAGACGCCCATCAAGATAAGTGGATTAAATTGGAAGAGAGGAAGATTGGATTAGAAGATAAATACATTTGATAGGAAAGATAGCTTGAAGAAGATGAAAGACTGATGAAAAGATTAGATAGGAGGTCAAAAGGAAAAATGGAGTAGGTGGGATTGGATAGGAGAATGGATGAAGGAGCAAATGGATTAGGACCAAGGACAAGGGAGAACCAAGGTAAATGAAAGGATGGAAATATGGAGAGATGGTTTGGGCAGGAGATGGATGCAATGGATAGGTAATGGTAGGATATGGAAGACTATAAGATGGGGGATATAGGGATGGAGATCTAAGAACTATGTGGAAAAGGAGTTAAATGCCCCACAGTTTAGGTAGGAAACTGAAAGGTGGAAATATGGAGGATAAAAGATGTATGAAATGGAAGGATGGTGTGTACGGGATGTAAGTGGAAGACTAGAGGATGGGGAGTAAGGGGAGTAAGATCTAAGGACTATGTTGCAAAAGACGCCCCATACTAGAGGTGGGAGGATGAAGGATGGAGAGATGGAGGATAAAATGGATGGATAGTGTAGAAAGGATGTGAATGGGGGAGATAAAGTCTTGTGTTGTCCAAAGCATGCATGTATATTATAGTGCCTCTAGTTTGTATGAAGAGAAAAGGACATGAAAGTTACATGGATTTGGATAAGGTATATGAGATGGAGGATATAGATGAAATAGGATAATGGATAATATATGGAGGAAATGCATTGGATAACCAAGATCAAAGACAGGGAAAGGAGGATGGACTTATATAGGATTATGGATGGTGGATGGAAGAAATAAATAAGATAGGGACTATGACATGGATAATATGGATAGGGTGTAAAGATCAAATATGGATAAAGTGGATGAACTTATGTATGATAATGGCCAGTGGATGGATAGTGAATAACGAATATGGTAGGTGCATATGGATGGATGGAATAAATATGATAGTCAGGATCAAAGATGGGAAAAGGAGGATGTATGTGGATACGATAATGGGTGGTGGATAGGGGATGCGTAAGGTATGTATGGTAGCACAATATGGATGGAACTTTCCCCCAAGTGTAGAGTGCAAGGAGATGAGGATAATCGAATGGATATATGAGTGGATTTGGAAGACAATGTATATGTCATAAAGAATATGGTGTAAGGACTCAAGCATCTAGTTCCATGGATGGTATCTCTTTCTATGCCCATTTTTTTTATATCATCAAGGTGCTTTTTTACCAGGTTTTCACCATGATGATAATTTTTTCAGGACATTTTATAATGTTTTTGTATTTTTTTGCTGATTTTTGGATTTTTTTTTGCAGATTTTTCAGGAACTTTTTTTCTTCTACTTTTTAGAAAAAAACTTTTCCTCATAGATGTTGGTGAGATTGTGGGAGGAGATCAAGGATAAGGATTCAGGCATAGGATTAGATTAATGTGATGGAAGGATCAGGAAGGATTGGTGAATAATGGATGGAAGGTTGGTAGACTTATGAATAAATGGATGAGGGAGGTGCAAAGATAAATAGGGGCACACACCCTAAAGGGTGGTGGAGTAGTGGAGGAGGATATTTTGAAGGATATATAGAAGAAAATGTAGATTTTTGGATGTAACAACCCAGAATAGAAGTGGGAAATGAAAGATTGGATGATGTATGAGTGGAGGAAGCTTTTGGATTAGCAAGTTTGGATGCCAAGTTGGATATTTCTTTGATATGCATTGCTTCAATGAGTAGCTTTGGAATCCACATGAATTTTTGAATTTTTCCTTTTGGCCCTTTGTGGCCTTTTGAATTTTTCTTTCTTTTGGATCATATTTTTCTTTTCTGAATATGTCTTTTAGATGGGACATGTTGATCCTTGATTTTTTGTGGATTTTGAACTTTATGCACTTTAGCGTTGACATGTGATTTGCTTCCATTAGCTAAGGTATGGGTGTATGAAGATAGATGGTTTGGAGATTTTATGGATGGAAGAATGGAGGATGAATATTGGAAGAAATTCAAAGACGTGTGCCTTTTTTATTATCTTTATTAGGCATTTGAGGTGATGGAATGGTGGACTTGAATATGGCGGATGGAGGTATGTAAGGACCCAAAATGGATGGAAGGGATGAAGGGATGGTATTTGGAACATAAGGGCCCAAAATCAATTTGGAGGGGGAAGGGATGATGTTTGTAACATAAGGGCCCAATATGGATTTTGAGTATGGGTGATGGGGATATTTGAATGTAGAAGGAGGAATTTTGGATATGGAAGGGGTGGAAGGTTTACCAACATTTTGAGAAATTATTTTTTCAAGGGGATACTTATTAATTTGAACGCAAGATGCGATTCCATGGGAATGGGGTTGAGAGGTGGAAGGAATGATAGGCTTTTGAAGGAAACCATGTTGGATAGAGGTGGATGAACCAAGCTTAGATGTATGAGGCTCATGGATGGATTGGATAGGTACGATGGGATTTTGTGGAGGATTAGGATCATGTGGGGGATTAGGAGGGATAATAGGATCTTGAGATGGATTAGGATTACATGGAAGTGAAAGGGGACCTTGATCTTGACTTAAGGGAAGATTATATGGTGGATTTAAAGGGATAATAGAATCTTTGGATGGAAGGATATCATAAAAGGAGATGGACTCCAGAGATGAAGTTACTTGATCTTGACATGGAGAGGGATTCGTGGATAGGACATGAAAGGGATCATTAGATAGAATGGGAACATTAGATGCGGTAGGATCTTCAAATGGAAAAGTAAAAGGGATGTCTTTATCTTGATTAGGGATGGGATCAAGAGGAGAATCTTGAGATGGAAAGTTGGAATCTTCAAATGGAAAGGTGTAAGGGATGTCTTTCTCTTGATTAGGAATAGGATCATGAGTTGGACTAAGAAAGGAAAGGGTAACTTGGTATTAAAGGCCATGATCTTCATCTGGAAAGGTGTCAAAAGATGGAGAGGGATCATGAGATGGAGGAATGTTGAGATCTAGAGGATGAGAGGATTTCATGTTAGCATGCTTTGGAACAAGGGCTTGATGTGATGTGTATGGACTTGTGTTGGTGGTGTAATGGATGGGTTAAAAGCTTTAGATTTGGTAGAATGTAAGGATGCAAGATACTTGAATGGGGTAGATGGAGGGGTGGAAGAAGCACAAGGCTTAGGATATGGGGATATATTTTCATTCAAGGGAGATGGATGAATTCACTTGGGATATGGGTTAATTACTTGAGGGGATTAGACGACTTCGCTTGGATTTGAGGATTGATACTTCTTTGTTATTTCATCGATCTAATCACTAAATAAGTTTGTGGGAACATGGGATAATGGAGACTTAGGAGGATTAGGAGATAGGGGTATGTCTTCATGGAAGGGAGATGAACCAATTCTCTTGGGACATGAGTTAATTAATGGAAGGGATTGGATGAATTTGCTTAGATTTGGGGATTGATACTTATTTGTTAGTTTGTCAATTCAGTTAAAGAATTTCCTCGGGGGTGAGGATAATGTGTAGTTTGGAGGATTAGGATTATATGTAGGTATAGGATTGGGAGTAGGAGGAATATAGGGAGTATATGGAAGATAAGAATTAGATGGGGGATAGATATTATGAAATTGAACAAAGGGGGAAGGGGATGTGTCCTTAAAGAGAAGCTTTTTGTTTTGTTTTTCATTTTGTATACTGCAGATAATAATTTGAATTTATTGGATCTCTTGGGAAAGGGAATCATATGTAGAAGGAGGATAGTGAGATGGATTTCCCTAGTCAAAGGTGGAAGAAGGATAAGCAATAGGAAATAAAGTAGGATTAGATTGAGGAAGAAGATGTGGATGATTAGGGGGCATGTGATAGGTTGGTTGGATTGAAGGGGGAGGATTGGAATATTGCATTTGAAGGTCATTGATCACTTTGTGAATCCAATATGGGTTCATTATGTTTGAAAGGGGTTTTGGAATTGGAGTATAATATGAGGTGGATTAATATGTAGATTAAGAATGTATCAAGTGAAAGAATTAATGATGGATGAAATATGAACTTAGGAATAGGAGCATGTTTGGACTTATGATTGATTATTTTGATCAATTGATTGATAAAAGGAATGATTGATTTATTATATATGTGATTTATTGATTGGTTGAGGAGACAAAGTCTCAAGATTAGATTTGATAAGGATTGATGATGAAGTTTTAAGACAAACCTTGGTGAAATAAGATCCAATGAGGTGCAAATAGTAAGGGTTAATACTGATGATTTTTCCTACTCAAAGATATACTTATGATCTTGAGAAAGATAGGATTGGTTGGACCACTAAAGACAGACTGATGTTCTCAAGTGACAAGATTAATTTGTTTGCTAATGATAAGGATCCTTCTAACACTTTGATAAATATTTCTACCTTAGATTTAAGATGGAAATATGATGAAGGTATGAAAGATAAGGATTTATAGTGATTGATGAAGTCCAATGTAGATGATGGTGCTCCAGGTTACCAAGATTGAGAAAATTATATGAGAGGATGAAAGACTAGGAGGATGAAAAGAAATGGGTTTGAACAAGCAACATATCACTTTGAGAACCTATAGAGAAATAGAGATGGAAAATCTCTGTAAAATTTAAAAACTCACTGGTTTAAGGCAGAAACACCTATCTACAGGCAGAGATGCCAATATGCAGATCCACCTGTCTACAGGCAGAGGCACCTGTGTAGGGAATTGGATAGAAAATTGAAATTTTGAATCTGAAATCTTGAGGAACTATGTTGACTTGGTTTTCCTAATGATGTTGAAGGATGTTGCAGTCAAATTATGCATGGGTAAGAACAATTCAAGCACAAATAAAATTCAAATATGATGTGACCAAACAATTCTATTAAAACAACCCAACAAAGGACAAAGCAACCTTTTAGATATAAACATTTATGAAGTATGAAATGATATCAAAATTATAACGCAATGTGTATATTCTAATAGCTCTTTTCAAGCCCAATATTTCCACTAGTCTCAACACAATCGGAGACACTTCAAACACAAGCTACCTAAGGAATGACTTAGTGTACTCCTTTGTCTCACACAATCTTGTCACCCACTAAAGGGTGCCCATGTTTTTGAATTTATGAGGACTATGAGAATTGTGGATCAAAAGAGGAGATGAAATGCTCCCCTAGTGCCATATTATCCGCTTTAAATCCCCCAAGGGAATACTTATGGTGAGTGTCTTCAAGATAGATTATTCCCACCCCCCCTTGCACAAATATTATGACCACTTTGGGAGGTGAACCGGGTAGGCCTCTATCCTAAAGTGTCTAGTGAAATTTTCATTTGCAACTATCTCTCGTAGTCCTGCAAGTAGGATTGAGGCCTATATCCCTATGAGTCCTTAGATAATGTAGTCCCACACATAGGATTTAGGCCTTGTAGTCTACAATATCAAGCATGAGAATGAGTTCTCAAGATAGCTATGTACATTGAGAGACTAGTCTCAAAATATTGTTATTATAGTGGGTTGGAAGAGGCCCGGTCCACCTTGTTTCCACTTACAAAATTCCTCTCACCATCTATTCTAAAGCTCTCAGGAGGTAGCTACTCTAAAGGGGTACCAAAATCCTAATAAAAGAAAAAAAAAGACACACAAGTAGGTCTAGTATTTTGATCACCCTAAAAGGGTGAGAACATACCCCTAAGACTTGCGATCCTTCAAACACACAAGACACTTGATTAATTCATTGGGATTCTTCTAATAAGGAGGAATTCAGTGGTTCTGTTATTTTGATCACTCTAAGAAGGGTGAGAGCATATCCCTACCACCATTTTCCACACACACACAAGCCCCCTAATTAAACTATGTGAGATAAACCAAAAATAAAACATTTATTTGTATCTCCAAGGAAACCTACAAAACAAATTGATTAGTAGTTTCAATGCTCAAGCCTTCTACAAGAGTCTAACAAAAAAATGGATTAGTAGTTGGAAAACACTTAGATCATTGTCAAAAATTCTGCAAAATCATTGTTAGAAGTCAAAAACAACAAAACCCTGCAAGAAAATCCAATTATCAATGTTTAAAATGCAAAATGCAATGAAATGGAACTAAACTATTCAGAGATGACCATGTGCAAAGATGCCTATCTATAGGCAGAGAGGCCTATGTAGAAAAAAATGAAAAAATACACTAAAATTTGCAAAAAACTAAAACCTAAAAAAGCTAAAATCTTCTAAAATTCTATCTATTATGAAAAACCAGAATATAAGTATCTCTAAAGATTCCTAAAAGTGCAAATAAAACCCTAAACTATGATGTAATATGAAAAAAGGAACCTTTCTATTAGAGCCACCCGTGTACAAGCAGAGACACCTAGCTGAGATAGAAACAAAATGATGACTAAAATTTGCAAGATTTTGAAACCTATTAAGCTTGCAAATACACAAAAATGCTCCTACTAACAAAATGCACTAGGGACTAACCCTAAAATAACTAAAAATGCATATTAAATCATTAAGAGTGATAAAGTAAAGGGGGAAACTCCCTTTCTATTGGAGATGCCTATGTATAGGCAGATCTGCCTATCTATCGGAGATGCCTTTGTAGAAGTGAAGCTGTCTGTTTGTTAGTATGTCTAAAAAACCTGCAAAATTTGCAAAAAATAACAAAACCAAGACGTGGGTCTCACCAAACACCAATCATGATGATGAAAATCATTTTACTCATCCATTCTTCCAGGGAGAAGTACACATTGAGGACATAACCAATGCTCTTGAGGAGAATGAATTAGTCAGTCAAGATGAGAGATATACCCAAGTGAACAATTTCATCAGTGACCCATATAACCTAGAGATGGTTGAAAAGGCCATTAGTCAAAATAGTTGAGCAAATTTCATGAACCTTATCAAGAATGGGGTCACAGTACCCACTAATTTTGATGAATCTCTCCTTGTTAGCAATGTCATCAAGGCTACAACCACTACAAACATGACCTCAACCTCAAATGTAACATCATCACACAACAAAGGGAAGACCACTTCTAGTGGACCCTCTACATAAATCCCCACATCAACTTCACAACCAACATTTCAATTAATGGGAGAAAAATCCAACAAATTATTAGTGTCTTTCCCAACATCACTTCACACAATAGCACTCATACCACAACTAATGCTACTACTGACGTTGGTGATACTATTTTTAATATCGGACACACTTCCATCCCCTTGTCTACATAAGCAGTATCATCATCACCATTCACATTTCCATCATCTCCCTTGAAGACATCTACTCAACAAACATCTTGATATTATCATTATACACCTCCTCCTACAGTCAACGTGTCCTCAATAGGCTTCTTAGCCTCATAGTTGAGAGGTGGATAATCTCTTGGGCCACAATTAACGCCTCACAATGCCCCTGATTTGGCCCAAAAATTCAATGAGCTCAATAATATTGTACAAATATTACAAAATGGAGGAAATAAATAGTTCTCTTTTGAAGACATATGTCCCTACCCATTTGACAAATCAATCACAATGCAACTGTTTCCTCCAAATTTTGAGATCCCAAAGTTTGAGAAGTACAAAGGTGAATCATGCCCGCTCCAATATATCAAATAATTATACATTACATGCCAAGAGGTCGCCTCAAATGAAAATTACCTATAGAGACTCTTCAATAGGAGTCTTGGTAGCCCCGCTTTGGAGTGTTTTATGACACTCCCTCATGGTTATATATCAACATTCTCCAAGCTTGCAGAAAAATTTGTTGGTCAATATTCCTACAACATTGAACATCAAGCATCATTAAGTAGCCTCTGTAATACCAAGCAAAACAATGGAAAACCTTTGTCAGCGTCTTCCAATGATGGAGACACATTTCAAATCACATGCCTTGGAAAATACCTGACAATCATTTGATCGATATCTTCACTAGAAGTCTAGTATCTGAAATGTCATTCCAAGTAAATATGGCTTCCTCTGACACTTTTAAAGCTCTTGTTAAAAAGGGGGAAAATATTGAATATGGAATTTTTCAAAAATGTGTCATTAAACATTATACCCCTTCTTCTAACAATGATAAACCAAATTTTTGGACCAAGAACAAAGGAGTTGTTAATGATGGAGTGACAGATGTTAAACATGTACAAAATGTCCAGGCATCCAATCAAAATAATAACAACAATCAAAACAATAATCACAATAAAAATAATAACAACAACAATAATAATCAGAATAGTTTGTCACAAGAGTAATTTCAAAAACAACCTCACAATCAATCCTATTTATTCCCTCACAACAACAACAACAACAACAACAATGACAACAACAATAATAACAATAATAATAACACTAGGCAACACCGACAATTCACTTCTCTCATAGAAGTGATGGATGTGGTCTTTCGAGGATTGGTGGATCAAGGCATGATGATATATCCTAACACTCGGTTGTTTGACAAAAATCAACCTAAGCCTACTTGGTACAAAGATAATGAATATTGTTATTATCATCGCATCAAGGGACACGATACCAAGAAGTGCATGAAATTGAGACATTTTGTTCAAGACCTCATAGAGGACGGAAAATTGTGGTTGAGGGACAAAAACCATCATCATCCAATGACATACTAAAATACTACAATGGACTGTTTCCTTAACACAATCAAAATAATGCATCCAATTCTATTCCTTATGACTACTCCACGAAAACCATCATAGCCAGTGATCCCACATGTGGAAGTCTAGAAGAAAACAATATCTTTGGTTTTGATGCTCTTTCTAGATGCATTGAAGAATTTTAGAATCATGTGAACACTGTTACACTTAAAGGTTCCAGTTGCAATGCTACTACCCGAAGACCAAGAGTTATTGTCTAGGCTTCCAATAATCTATCAACTTTTGCAAATCGACCACCTGTACCATCAACAGCTACGTGTCCTGCTTCACACTATGATTTATTGGCCCAGTTAGGAAAAATTCTTGAATAGATATCCATCCTTGAGCTTTTGCAAACATCTCCCATCCACAAAGAAGTCCATGAAAATGCTCTTAATGAATCCCTTGTCCCTGAAAAACATCAACGCATCCCAATTTCAAGCTATGAACCAAAATCTAGTTGCACAAGAGAATTTGGTATTCACTAACAAATATTTTCAAGGCCCAGACCTCTATCACAATAAATCCCTTCACAATGAAGCCAAAATGCACTCCACTAAAATCAAACGGGTCCTTATAGATGGTGGATATGGCCTCAATTTGTGTACATAGAGAATTATTAGAAATATCGGTCAATATGAAGACCTTCTTTTTGTAAATAAAATAATCACAATAAAAGCCTATGATGATAGAGAAAGGGAGAGAAAAGGCTTGATTACACTCCCTTTACAAGTGGCCCCAGCCCTGATCAAAACAGTCTGTCATGTGCTTGATCTAGATCTGCCATATAACATCGTGTTGGGATGACCATGGATACATGTTATTAAAGGTGTAACTTCCACATATCATCAATGTTTAAAGTTTCTACATCATGGTAGAGAAATTACTATTCCCAGATATCCTTAGCCCTTCCAGTATTGCAAAAGATGGGAAGGAAGTTAGTCCAACTATTGACCTTTGAATGAATTATCCTGACCTATAGAAAAGGAGAATCTTATCCCACCAAAACGTACTGAAGGAACATCTGAAAATCCTCCAGAATAATCCAAAGGAAGAGAGAAAGTTGTTGAAGAAAAGAATCTTGAGCCCAAAAAGAAAACAACATTCACAGATCAAGGCCTGGGAGAAAACAAGTTTGAAAGTGCCATGTGCATTGGACAACTCCCTCTATCCCTAAAGTCTTATGGAAAACCATCACAACTGACTCCTTTGGGAAACAAAGACACCGTGAAATGCAAAAAGACTACTTTTGAACATTGGGGATCCTTATCTGATGAACATATGGAGTCTAATGTACTAGACTGGATCTAGAAAGAAGATGAAGAAAAACCAGTGACTTTTCCTAAGGACAAATATATCAAAGCCACTCCCATTGTTAAAAGCATGGGATATCGTGGTACTAGTCTTAGAGAAAGAGAAAAAAGAAGACAAAAACTCATTACAGCTAGAAGCTATCCACGAGGAAAAGAATTGGGCTCCTTAAAAACTAATATTAACTTTGCTAAAGACTATTGTTTAGGTGAATCAGATTCCTACAATGAAGAGGAGTTATTTGAAGTACTTTTCCAATATATCAAAGATGACATCAATGACATTTCCCATATCCTTACCATCACTGCAGATGACCTTTCATCCCCTAGCCTTTCTGTCACAAACCCCAAACTAATTGACTAGGATCAGCAAGACTCACTACCATCTTTAGACATATGCAATTTGGATGAGGTAGTATTAGCCCTATTTGGACTTAAGAATATCTAAGAGTATGAGCATCAGATCCACTACAATGAACAAGCCTACTTTGGTAGCTAGGTCAACGCTCTTAGTCATAAAAAAAAAAAAAAAAGATAAAACATCCCCTGGTGAAAACCTCTTGCAGGCACCTTCAGATGACAAAAAAGAGAAAATAAAGGACATGTCCTCTAGTGAAAACCTTTCTAAGGTGCTATAAGAGGGAGAAGTTTACATGCCTTTCATATCATTACAGTCATAAAAATCCTCCATCCTGATCGAAGATACAATAACAGTCAATCTTGGCACAAAGGAAAATCCAAAAGTCACATATATTGTCGCATCTCTTAATGCTCAAGAACAAAAAGATATGACTAAATTCCTTAAGAAGCAACAAGTTAAATTTTCCTGGACTTACAAGGACATGCCTGGTTTAGATACAAATTTAGTTGTCCACAATCTTGCAATTGATCCAAAGGTGAAGAATATCAAGCATAAATTACGCAAGATGCATCCACAAGTCGCTTTTCTAGTCAAAGCTGAGCTACAGAAAATGCTTGACGTCGACATCATCAGGACGATTGATTATCCTTAGTGGTCTCTAACATTGTACCAGTAGGTAAACCTGCTGGGGGCATCCATATATTCACTGACTTCAGAGACCTGAATTTAGCATGTCCTAAGGATGATTTTTCACTACCTAATATTGATATCATAGTGGATTTGACTGTTGGACATGAGATGTTGTCCCTCCTGGATGGCTTTTCTAGATATAATCAAATTAGGATCATGTCAAAATATCAACATAGGACTACATTCACCACTCACTGGGGTACGTTTTGTTATCAGGTCATCCTTTGGTCTAAAAAATGCAGGTGCAACATATCAACGTGCAATGACCATAATCTTTCATGATCTCTTGCATGTCATTATGGAAGATTACGTAGATGATCTCTTAGGAAAATCCAAGACACAAGACATGCACCTCCCCATTCTCAGAATAATCTTTGAATGTTAGAGAAGTACAAGATTTGACTTAATCCCAAAAAATGTGTCTTTGGAGTTCAATCTGGTAAGTTATTGGGCTACATTGTCTCTCTCCGAGGTATTGAAGTGGATCCAAATAAAGTGAAATCTATTCTAGAGATGTCATCTCCCAAAATATTGAAACAAATGAGAAGTCTACAAGGAAAGATTCAGTCCATCAAAAAGTTAATGTCATAGCTTGCAGATAAAGTACATCCCTTTTCACATCTTTTACGCAAGAACATCAAGTTTTCCTGGGATTTCTTATGTCAAATAGGATTTGATCTCCTAGAAGGATATCTAGCTGACCCTCTAATGTTAGTGTTTCCTTTCCTAGGCCGACCCCTTGTCTTTTATATATAAGCTATTGAAGTTGCAATGGGTGCTCTTGTAGCACAACTAGATGACAATGGAAAAGAATGAGCAATCTATTATCTCAGCAAAACACTAGTGGGTTATGAACTAAATTACTCACCGATTGAAAAGGTTTGTTTGGTTGTTTTTTTGTGTACATAGAAGTTGGGCCATTACATACTTAATCATAAGATCCAATTGGTTGCTAAAATTGATCCACTCAAATATTTGTTGTCAAAAGCCGCTCTCATAGGGTGTACTGCAAAGTGGGTCATGATTCTGAGTGACTTTGACATTGCTTATGTAGACCGCAAAGCTATTAAAGGACAAGTAATCACAAATCATTTAGCTAAAGCACCTATTCAAGAGGACCATCCAATCATCACTGATTTTCCTGACAAATCAGTTCTCAATGTCACCCTGACTATCCCATGGAAACTATATTTTGAAGGATATTTTACATAGAAAGGATCGGGGGTAGGCATCTTGTTCATCACACCTCAAGAGGATCTCAGCCCTAAATAGTACAAACTACAATTTCCATGCACAAACAATATTGCAGAATATGAAGCCTCGGTGATCGAACTTCACCAAGCCATCCAGTGGAAAATGTCTAGCTTACATGTTCTTGGTGACTCTCAATTGGTTATCAAGAAAGTCTTGAATGAGTATCAAACAAAGGATGACAAGATACTTCCTTATCGTAGCCTGGTGGAAGACCTGAAACAACATTTTACAAAACTAAACTTCCAACAAATCCCCAAAACAAACAACAAATAACAAACGCCATGGAAAAAATTGGATCATTAATCTCCATGCCTGAAAATAGTTCATGATGTGAGTTTCTCATTGAGAATATTATGGTCCCTGCTCATGACCAGTTGAAGACTGAAATGGTATGTGAAATTGTTGATCCTAATTCCCCTTGGTACCAAGAAATTTAAGATCATTCCAACCTAACAAATAAGATCATTCCACTTACCCTCACTCTGAATCAACACAAAACCTTCATCCACCAAACCTTGCGCTATACAATCCTTGGTGATACCATGTTTTGAAAACACTTTGACAAAACTCTTATGAGGTGTCTAAATTCAGATGAAGCACAAATTTCATTAGAGGAGGTACATCGAGGGATTTGTGGGGCCCATTCTAGTGGTCTCACCTTGGCCAAGAAATTGCTATACACTGGATACTATTGGCCTACTATGGAACAAGATGCCTATCATAATGTAAAGAAGTGTGTGCCCTATCACCAGCATGGTGATCTGATACACGCTCACTCCCAATCCCTCTAGCCTACCATCACACCTTGGCCTTTCTCTCATTGGGGACTCGACCTCACTGGCCAGATTTTTCCAAATTCCTCCAATGGCCACAAATACATCCTTTCTACCATAGAATATTTCACCAAATGGGTTGAGGCTATCCCTCTTACCTATACAACTAGAAAACAAATTTCAAAGTTCATTTTGAACTATCTTATCTATTGTTATGGCATTCCTCAAGACATTATCACTAATATAGGACCCCATTCAAAAATAAGGATCTCACAAAACTCTGTAAGAAATTTGGCATTACCCAACATTCCTCTTCCTAATACTTTCCGCAAGGAAATGGTCAAGTAGAGGCTACCAACAAACCCATTCTGAAAAATCCTCAAAAAGATAGTCAATGAAGCTAGCCATGATTGGCACATTTGCCTAAATCCTACCCTCTGGGCCTACCATACTTATATCTATACCCCTATTGGATCCACTCCATTTTCCCTTGTTTATGGTACAAAGGCTATTCTCCCCATCAAAATTGAGCTCCCTTCCCTCAGAATCTCCATGAAGAATCTAATTTCTGAAGAAGAATACCAAGTTGCTCCCTTGCAAGAGCTTGAACTCCTTGATGAAAGATTCCTTCATGCTCTCAACCACCTTCACGTGTATCAAAATCATCTCCACTTATAGTTCAATAAGAAGATCAAACCTCATCAGTTTGAGGTAGGTGATCTTGTCTTGTAGCATAATATGAAGAATCTCTAGAATCGTGAAAAGAAAGGCAAGTTTGAGCCTAACTAGTTGGGGCCCTTTGTGGTTACAACTAAATTTATATTTTGAGCTTATCAGATTGCAACACCAGAGGGATTTCCTTTCCCTAGTCCTATTAATATTGTACATCTTAAACGCTTCTAAACATAGTCTATCCATAGTCCTCTGTACAACAAAATCAACAGTGAAAATTTAAAAAAAAAGTAAAAAAGCAAAAAAAGAAAGAGAAAGAGAAATAAAATTGTCCATTTGTGAAAACCACTTCGGTGGTGCATGGATAAGTACCATGGGAAAAACATGTTTTAGGTGCCATGCGTAGTTAGATCTACCATTTATTTGTATCATCCCTTGCATGTCATCCAACACCTTAGCCTAATAAATCTGTCACATTACCCATATTTGTGCAGGTAGTTCCCTTCCATCTTGGCATCTGCAATAAAACTTTATTCCTGCATGACTGAGCTTACCCCACGATACTGAGCTTTTTCCCAGACATAGTGATCGCAAACATTTTTCACAAATCAACTGACAGATTGAATTTCACATCTTTTATTCTATTCACAAGCAATTGTTAGCGAATGTCTATTTCAATAATCAATCAATCTTTGCTCATCAGGATGCATCCTTCTGGCCTCGGCTTATCAATCCTCCATCACACAATCCTATTTATGGCAAAAACTTTTGGACTGAATGACTGCTTGGTCACGATGCCTTTGTGTTAATTTTATTTTTGTGTTTCAATATATCTGTCATGCCCAAAATTTTGTGCCAAAAAAAAATGACAAAGAGTAATAATAATGTCATAAGGAATACAGTTGAGAGGTTTACCAAAGTTTTCAAAGTTAAATCAATACATGCAAAGTGGGAGTGTTGGGTTCTACGTTAATAACAAGAACCACTATTAGGGTCAAGGGGGATCATGACCACACATCAACATCCCTCAACCCTTATGTTAATCACCTAGGTTTTAGCTATTCGAGGACACTAGCTAAGTTTACATAATCATATCATTTCATCATTTAATAGAGTTTTGAAGATGTAATAAATAAGAGTCCCAAATAGTTTAACTGGTTTAACATGTTCCCAAGGTCGTATATTATCTCCAAAATTAACTACTAGGCAACCACCCTATAGAAGTAAAATTATCATTTAGTGTCATTCATAAGGTCTTGTTAAAATGATTAAATCTCAAATAGATGCATTAATCCCCTAAACAATTTAGTCATAAACCTCTAAAGCTATAGATAAACTATAAACACTCTTAGATAATAAGTCACAAATTAAACTCCTAACAATCCTCACTTAAACAAGTACATCTATATGTACTTATTATCATCTGAATACATTTTTAGGTGTTTTATTAATTACTTAAATAAATTTCATTTCTCAAGTTCCTAAACATATTCACTTAAAACCTCACTAAATTAATCCTTAGATTGCTTAAAATTAGGGCTAGAATGTTAATGAAATATGCACCATTAAGTTAATTAAAGTTAATCTATAATATTATTTTTATAATGGTCATTATACTCGCCACATATATTGGCCACATAAAAATAACATTATGAGGCTTAGAGTATTACCCAACGTTTAATTAGATCCTTAATTAAACTTCATTTCCCATTATACTTAAATCAAATTGTATTTAAGTCTCCATGTTTAAGAATATATTTTACCTTGTAATTCAATAGTGTAAAGTCATTTTAATATTAAAGTAATAATTAATATATTAAGATAGAATGGTGGTCCATTAATCTCTCCCATTAAGGTTTCGATAAAAACATTTGCAAATCAAATAATATTAAGAATAATATAAATGATTTATTCTTGAAGAATTTAATGCGTACAACGTCCTGTCTGTGTCTCTGCTCTAAGCTTTCCATCTATCATACCACATTTACTGTGGGATTTTTGCATTAGGGTTAGCTTTTAGTATGGCTCCGGCCAACTTTGGCCTAGCAGTTGTTGCTGGTGCGCGAGTTGAAGCTTCAGAAAGCCATGGTGCCTCCTCTGAACAAATGTCCTCGCAAGTTCATCCCAAAGGTCTTTCACGAGGTAACCCTGATATTGTTCTTAATCTACAAGAATTTGATTTTGCTTGTGAATGGTTAGAAAAGCATACTCTGATTGGATATTTTCTGGGTCGTACTCCTCCTAAAAGTATCCTCAAAGATTGGGTTAACAAGAGTTGGACCCCTCATGGGGTCCGCCTTGACGGTGTGCAAAACCTTACCAAAGGATTTTTTTCTTTTCCATTTTTCTAACCCTTCCCAGGCAAAAGCAGTTTTTAGCCGCGGGCCTGGACTGTTAGGTCCTCCTTGCTTGTATTTTAGAGATCGTCTCAAGACTTCGCCATCTCAGACAACAAGAAACTTAGGGTTCCTGTTTGGGTTGAGTTTCCTGGTCTCCCTTTGCCATGTTGGCCGTTCATTGAATCCATTGCTAAAACCCTTGGTAAGGTCATTGTCATGGAACATGACAAATTTTTTAATGCCCGTCCCTAGAAGCGTGTCTGTGTTGAGGTCGACCTTTCTAGAGACCTCAAAGACACTGTTGAAATCCAAATTGGTGCTCTCACCATTTCTCAAAAAGTTCTCTATTTGAACCTACCCAACATCTATTACTGGTGTCAATCGGCAGAACACAAGATTAAGGATTGCCTGTTAGCTACCCCTCAGGTTAAGCCACTGCCAAAGGAAGCACCAACCAAAAATACGGAAGCTGGAAAAAAAGAAGAATGGACTACAGTCTCATGAAAAGGCAGGAATGCCTCAAGCTCCAAGATGACACAAGCTACTTCCATTGTTCTCTCACCTCTGGAACCTTTGGTTGGAAAATCTCCTTCTTCCAATGATTTTCCACCACCGCTTGTTTCAAACCTTGTTATTCAGGGGAAAAGCTCTACCGCGAAGCCTTCCACTCCATAAGTGGTTCTCGCGCCGCCAGTAGATTCTTCAGTTTTCTCCTGGTCTTTGCATTGGTCTCACAGTCCTGATGGACACATGAATGACCCAAATAAAAGGTGGTTTACCTCTTCTAGAGATTTACTCCCCAGCTTTGGCTCTGTACCATCCTTCTTGCAGAATAGCTTCTCCTCTCTTGGGGACGAGGATACCATGCAAGAGTTTTTATGAATTTTTTGTCATGGAATGTGCAAGGTCTAACTGACCTCTCTAGAAAGTACTATGTGTGTGATACCCATCATAGACTTCACAGTCTAGACGTGTTATGTTTACAGGAGGTTAAGATCTCTGGGTTTCTTCTTAACTCTGCCTGTCGTGTCATATGGCCGGACGACATTGTTTTTTCTTCTCAGCATGAAGCTGGTAAAGGTGGTGTCATTACTATTCTAACACCTCGCCTTCATTCTTCTATTATTTCTCATGGTTTTGATCTGATGTAGTGTGTCACCTGGATTTTTCTTTCTTTTCATAATCATTCTTTTGGTATCATTAATGTTTACGCCCCCAATGATGTTGTTGAAAGATCTCAACTTTGGCGCTGGCTGGCAGACAATCTGCCTCCTGCCACTTGGGTTATGTGTGGGGATTTTAATATGGTTGAGTTGGCCTCTAAAAAGGAAGGAATTACACCTTTTTTTTGGACAGCTGGAGAGAGAGAAGCTTGGTACCACATGCGCAATAAATTGGGCCTTTTTGATCCCAATGCTAACCGCCGCCAGCAGGGTGGGGTTTGGCATACTTGGTCCAATTTTAGAGCTGGCTCTGATCGTATATTTAAAAGGATAGATCATGCTATGATAATGGCTCAATATTTTTTCTCTTTTTCTAAAGATCAAGGCCTACCTGTCATTCCTCTGACAGATGTAACATTGTCAGACCACTTCCCCATTTATTTCTCCATCACTTGGAAGTTTTCTGCCAGAAGGGCTGCCCAAATGGAGTTTTATCTCAACACATCTGTGTTGATGCATACCTCCACTATTTCTCACATTCTTCAAGTCTGGAATTTAGAGCCTCGGCCCCAAACTCATCTTGGATGGATTCAATGGTGGAATGACGCCATTACCCGCACTGCTAGATTTCTTTGCATTTACGGTCGGCAGTTAGCTTGCTATAGAAAGCATGCTTCTGAAGCTAACACTAAGGCTCTTCACAATGCTATTGACTTGCTTGCATTGAATCCCTTTGATTCTACTCTCCAGCTTGAGCTGGCCCAGCTCCATCATGAGAAACAGATTGCAGATGCCTATACTGCTCATGGAGCTCAAATCAAAGCTTGCCTCCACTGGTTGGAGGTGGGCGATAAAGCCTCTAAGGAGTTTTTTCATGCTCTCAAAGCCTATCATACCAATGTTGGTAGTCAAAAGATTAAGCAAGGATCTGACACCCTTATGGAGCTTCCAGCCATTCTTCAGGCTTTTGTTTAGCATTATGAACAAGTGTTTGTTTCACAGGGTAATTTTGCTACGCGGGAAGAGGCTCTGAAGGCTTGTATTGCTATTACTCCAAATCACCTAGCGGTCGAGTAGCGTGCCTTTTGTGAGAAATTTCTTACCATCTCTGACCTCAGAGAAGCAACTTTTTCTATGGCCAATGATAAATCTCCAGGATGCGATGGCTTCCCTTGCGAGTTCTACAAACACCTTTGGGATTTTGTTGGTCCTAACCTGCACAAATTCTACCTCGAGGCCTTTCACAATAAAATTTTGGACACTTTAATTAATAAAGGAAATGTCAAATTCATACCTAATTCTAGTGATCCAGAGGATATTTGCAATTGGAGGCCCATCACCTTGTTGAACGTCTCCTACAAGATAATTGCCAAAGCTTTAGCTCTTAAAATCAGATATCTCCTTCCTCTTATTGTTCGCCCTGAGCAAACTGGTTTTATTAAGTCCAGGTATATTCTTTACAACATTATTGTTGTCTGGGAAGGGATGGAATGGGCTCGCCATTCTAAGAAGGCTACCCTATTTCTCAAAATTGATTTTGCTAAAGCCTATGACCACATTGAATGGCCCTTTATTCTTGCTATGCTTCAAGCTCTTGGGTTTGGTCCTCACTTCTTGCAGTCTGTGGAAATTATTTTTGGTGATGCCTCTGCTTGCATTACCATCAATGGGTCCCAATCTAATACTTTTGGGCTTTTTTGATCCATCCGGCAAGGTTGTCCGTTGGCTCCTGCCTTATATGTGCTTGCTGCTGAAGGCTTTGGGTAATTGCTTGCCAACTCTGTTTCCTCTAGGTTAGTTTGTCGCATTTCCCTTCCTGATTCCTCTTCCCAGCTTGTTAATGGTCACTTTGCTGATGACTCCTTTCTCACTCTAATTGAGGATGAAGAGAACATATCCAATGCCTTGCAGTGCATGGACACCTTTTGTCAAGCCTCTGGATCTACTATTCAATGGTCTAAAACCCTTTGTTTTAGACAATCTTTTCTTCCTGCCCCTGCCTGGCTTAACAATTTTGGCTAGAAATGGGTTCAGCATGGGGAATTTTTTCATTTCTTGGGCATTCCCTTTGCTTTTCATGGCTCATTTGTGGATTTATGGAATGCTGTGATTACCAAGATTGAAAAAAAACTACAATATTAGATCTGCAAGCCTCTTTCCCTTGCTGGAAAGTTTCAGATTTGTTCTAAAGTTTTGGCTGCTACTCATGTCTACTACTCCTCTTGTTGGGCTCCCTCAAAGGCTTCTTATCTCAAGCTGGAGCGTTTTCTCCAAGATTTTCTTTGGGCCTCTGGTGCTGACAGCCATGGTTTCATAAGGTTGCCTGGGAGTTCTATTTCCTTCCTCATGACTCTGGAGGCCTTGGTCTCCTCTCCACTCAGAGGCAAGGGCATGCTCTCTGTGAGAAGTGGATTATCCATGCTCTTATTGGTGATGAGGCCTGGAAAATTCTTATCAGGCATTGCATCTCTTCGGGATTCCCAGTTCACAGGTCGGCTTGGAAGGGCATTGGTCTCCAGACCTTGCTCACCATGAAAGAACCTGTTCAAATCCAGGGTACCTTCATCATCAAGAGCATTTGGAAAGCTTGGGAAGCTATTAAGCCTTGGCTCCGATGGGATGGTGATGCCTTTCGTAGTGGTCTTTCTTTCAATCAACAGAGCCTCTGGTGGTCTCCATTGTTTTCTATTCAAGGCATCCCTTTGGCCAAGACTCAAGGGACTAGTGCTCTACATTTTTTCAAATGTGACATCCAGAATCCCAAGGACCTCTTCTCTCAAGCCTCTATGGGTCTCTGATCATGGGAGGATATGCAAGTACAGTATCATTTGGCTCATTCTGATTGCTAGACTTTTGATCTTTTGGTCTCTGCGATTCCTGTCAACTTGCTCCATAAGATTGGCATTCAATCTGTCAGGCCCTGGTCGAAGGATTGGAAATGGTATCCTGTCATGCCTTTTGGCAATTATAAGCTGAGGCTTGGCTATAGGTGGTTATCTCCCCATCTTTCGATGGTGGATACCCTTAATCAGAGATGGCATCTTCATTCTTCCACTTCTCACTAGAGCTCTCACTTTCAAACCATCTGGGCTGCCATTACGGAGCCTAAGATGGCTCTTTTTGCGTGGTGTATGCTTTTTCAAGGGCTCCCAATTGGCCCTAATCTCAAGCATCTAGGTGTTCAGGACCCTCGTTGTCCCTTATGTAGTCACCCTGAATCTTTTTTGCACATCTTCTGGTTTTGTAGGAGAGCTCAACAGTATTGGCAGTGGATTCATGATTTCTTCAAACCCTTTCGGCCTGAAACTTTTTCTTGGCACATGATTGTCCTAGGAGATTCCCCTAGACTTCCCTCCAAGTTTACCCAGATTTGGCATACTTTCAGGATGGAGATTTTGTTCGCATTATGGAAAGATAGGAATGCAGCTATTTTTTCTCATAGATTTCTTGATACGAATGTTGCTCTGTATAAAAAAACTTGCATTTGTAATAATGTTATGATGCAGATTCAAGTTCAGGCCAATAAAGTGGCTCTAGAAGTAGCTCACCTGTAGGAGCTGCTCAATCATTGGGGAAATGCTCCCTGTACTGTTGTCTGGGTTCCTCTTGATGTCATTTCTACTAAGGTTACTCCTCCCAGAGGCCGCCACCGCAGGCGCAGCTCCTCGGCATGCCGCTCACGCACTCCGCGTTCGCAGGCACCCCACCACCACTCTCTGAGAGCTGGCGGCGATGGATGGCGGCTCCGCTCGACTTCTCCGCCTTGCCGCTCTTCTAGGTGGTCTCCAGCTCCGGCTTAGTCTGCCCCTCCTGATGCTCCTGGTTCTTGTCGTGGCTCGAATTGGCCTCCTACCACCTCTTCCAAGTTTCCCCGCCTGGCTTTGGCCATTTCACCGCCTAGGGCGGCAGAGAAAGATAAAGAAGAAGGTGAAGATGATGGGTGGTCGCTTCCCAGCCCTCTTGTTAACCCCAATAATGTATGGGGTTCTGATAATAAATATCATCTTCCTTCTGCCACTGCTCTTGCTACTTAATGGCTATATGCCTTTTTTTTTTATGAACAATTGTGCTCTGTTTCCGGCTTGGCCGTGTGAACTTTGTGGGGTGATTTTTATGTCCCCCGACCCCTTTTTTGTGGATATGTAACTTTGATATTTTATTAATTGAAAAGGCACTATTCATCAAAAAATATCTGAAAAGGCGTTTCTAACTAATACCTTAACTTCATTAAAATAATATCGATCACATTATTTATTATGTATTTCATTGAACCATTTAAAATTTATTTATAAGAATAACTTTAATAGATTAGGTTACTTAAAATTTAATGTTTAAGTTTCTTTAATTATATCACTTTGCTTTATTCCACTTAGTTTTTTTTGTACCATTATTTCCTCTTTTTAAAAGTCCATTATATATTAAGAAGGATGATAATAATCGAATCTCTAAGGGTAACATTTTAAATAAAGAATTTAATTTAAAAGTTAATTAATCTAAAAGACATCGATATATCAATTTTAAATTGCTAATGATAATAAACTTCTTAATTATTTCTTACTCCACGAATATTCTCTACAATAATCATATAGATTATAATGTAGTTTAATTTATTAAATATATTATGTTAAAGTATTAAAATATTATATTCTCCAATAAATTTCTTAAAACAACTTATTAGAACAATTTAGAAATAAATATTATAAGTTCACAATAATTTACCCAATTAGAAAAAGAATTAGAAAATGTTTCCCACTAAAAAACACTTTCTTAAAATAAAGGTAAAAAATCATTTTAAGCTTCCCACTAAAAGACACTTTATTTTAAAATAAAAAATAAAGACAATTTCCCCTCTCATATTTTGCAAGCCCTAACCCTAATTTGAAATTAGAGTTAGGGTCAAAATATGAATTAGTGAAAATAAACATTTTTTTTTCTTTTCTCCTCTAAAATCTCTCTTCTATTTTCTTCTAACCCTAGCCTCCATTTTTTTTGTTTCTTCAAGCAAATGTGCAGGTGTGGCAGCCATGGAAGAAGGACAAGAAGCTCATGAAATACACATGTAAATGTATATACACATAGTTATGTATATACATTTACATATATATTTACAAATACAAATCTACAAATGAGTACTCCCAAATGCTGGTAAAAATCTCTGTTATTTTTATATTTTAAAGTATTTAAATGACGGTGTTGTTATTTAATGGAGAGGGTTTTATGGTATACTTGGCATTTATTTATTTTTTTACAAAATCTGAGAGCCGTTGAGAATTTTATGTCGCACGAGCTACAACAGAAAAGGAGGAGGTGTGGGTGTTTGGTGGGGGGGGAGGGGGGGTTCGGCCGCCCATCCTTTCCCTATAGGGGAGAACACGGTGGGGTCGGGGGAGGGTTTCAGCCCCCACACCGCCCACCCACGACACCATTGCACACATGCGTGCGCATGATAAGTAGTTCGACTGTGACTGAAATCCACAGTCCCTTTTTTCCAATTCAATTTTTTTATTTATTTTAAGTTTGTGTGTGTGTGTGTGTGTTTTTATGTATATATATTGTACAAAAATATGTTTATTTTCTTATTTTCAGATTTACAGAATATATATACATTTGCCAATGTGTGTGTGTGTGTGTGTGTGTGTGTGTGTGTGTGTGTAGAGAGAGAGAGAGAGAGATGTAAATATGTAAATAATGTACACATATGCTATTCATCATATATTTGCATAAAACTAACAGAATTATGAATGTATATATTCTCATTTATAATTACGTTTGCTCACAATATACTACAT
>MU223423.1:5707864-5736417 GCA_018584345.1 Thuja plicata
GAGATGTAAATATGTAAATAATGTACACATATGCTATTCATCATATATTTGCATAAAACTAACAGAATTATGAATGTATATATTCTCATTTATAATTACGTTTGCTCACAATATACTACATTCTTAAGGAAGTATAAGCATGTATATTTGACAGAAATGCATAAACATATATCAGAAATCAAAATGTTTTTATTTTATCCTTTTTATTTGAAGTAACTTAACATCAGGATATTCGCATCTCATAGTTGATTATTTTAAACTAATTTCCAGATTTAATATCTAAGTGTAAATAACAAACTCTTGTAGAAATGTAAATCATATACATGCATATACTATTGGAAATATATGATGTGTCGAGTGACTGAGAGGGGGGGATGAATCAAGAACCGATAAAACTTAATCCTTTTTAATCCACAACTAGATTAACTTCTATGTTTGCATGCATAGAACTTGAAAGTAAAGAATCATACACAATACATAACACAATATTTGGTTACGCAGAAACCTTCCAAAAGAAAGTAAAACTAGGGTGGGGATGATACCCACAAGATTTAGTACTGCAGTATAAATTTAGCCTGTTAGAGCTTACAATGACCACTTCTAATGGCCTGCCCTGTTAGGAGCATAGAAAGGACTGTTAGGTCCACCTTGTTAAAGGATTTTGTACAATACAATAAGTAATGCAACTCTGTTAAGAGATTTAGAGAAAGGACTGTTAGGTCCACCTTGTTAAAGGATTAGTTGATCCACCTGTGAGAATGAACCAGTTGATGATCTGCTCTGTGCAACTATGATTGTTGAATAAGATCCTTCTGAATATAACTGATCACCTGAATGTGATAGATGAGACTTTGTTGTCCTGAATACTTCTTCTCTTTATTCAAATTTTCATTCTCATGTTTTACACTTATATATACATATATTTTATACATACACATTTTGGATAAAACAAACTATCTTACATATATATCTTATCCAAACAAATAACTCTGCAAGTCGGCTTGTAATAAACAAAATGATATTTAACAATATATGCAAGGTCAACTTTAAATTGTCACTCGGGTCCAAAAGTCTACTCAAGTGATAAACTGTCACTCGAGCGATACTGCAAATCACTCGGGTCATACTGATCACTCGGACGATGCTGGTCACTTGGGAAATGCTGGTCACTTGGGACTTGCATAATGCTTGTTGGCTCGGTCAACACTAGATGACTAAGTGATTTCAAACTAATTGACAATATATCTTGCCATAAGGTCTACATATACAAGTTTTATTGAACATTTTATTCCAAGTAAAGAAATGCATATGGAAATGTTGGTCACTCGGGTCATACTGATCACTTAGGCGATGTTGGTCACTTGGGAAATGCTGATCACTTGGGTAACACTGATCACTCGGGACTTGCATAATGCTTGTTGGCTCGGTCGACACTAGATGACTAAGTGTTTTGAAACTAATTGACAATATGTCTTGCCATAAGGTCTACATATACAAGTTTTATTGAACATTTTATTTCAAGTAAAGAAATGCATATGGAAATGTAGGAATTTATACACAAAGGCAAATTTTCCATTATTCTGATTTTTCTATTGAATCTTACATTTCTTTGCACCTATACTTCAAACAATTTTCTCTCTTTTCTCATTTCATTGTTACTACAAAATTCATTTTCATAGGAAAGGAATTTAATGCTTAACTAAGAATTTCAACTATGCTTTCATTGTGATTTATATGATAACATTCTTTTTCATCCACAATGCCTTTTTTATTTTTCTAAATACAAAATAAGATTTCTACTAAGCAGAGAATACAAGAAAATTTCAGCCTTCAAGGCTTATTACAATAGACATAAAATAATGATTTTCCACCTTCTTGCCTTCAACTTTAACTTCAAGAGAAATCTGCAAAAAGAAAGAACAAACTAGGAGACCATGGGAAGCTCACCTCCCATCCTAGGTCTTTACAAGACCACCCCCAAGCTAGGGGAACCAAACATAGGTAGGATACACACAAGCAAATTAGTATGAACAAGTCATCACACAACACATTACTCCCATTCATGTCTTACACAATGGGTCTCATATTGACCTTAAAATTTGGGGTGAAGTGGACCAAATACCCTATAGGGAGAAAGCCCATTCCAATAGAATAAAATCAAGACCTCACATGGCTTTACAAACAGCTCTTCCAACACTTGGAAAGCCCATACCAAAAGAAAAAAGATCAAGCCTTCACATGGCTTTTCAGAATCATCTCCTCAACCACTTCCCAAATGCACAACAAAACCCTTACGACCCCCAAGGCATCAAACCAAAAACAACTCCCTTATGACCCCCAAGGCCTCAAGCCAAAACAACTCCTTTATGACCCCCCAAAAAAATAAAAATGGAAAGACTACATGGAGCCCGTACATTCATGTTTTTTTCCCTCTCCTCCCCAAGGAGAGACTCTACACTTATGGGTTGTTCTAAAACCTTCACCCCAAGGCTACTCTTCCCTCCCAAGGGTGAGTGGGCATTGAGACTCCCATAAACAAAACAAACAAAACATGGAATACATCACAAAGAAAATACTTCTCAACACAACAATAGAAGGAAACACAATGACAATCATCTCTTCATGACTACAAGCATTCTAACATACTACATCCATATTCTTACACACCATAAGAGAAACAAAGAGTAAAATGAGAGCCACCAACCTAATTCCAAGCTTAAGGCAATAATTTTTTGAAGATCTCCCTTAAGCCTAAGTCCTCCTTCTCCTAGCTTCACCAAATCTAGTCAAGTCTCTAAGATAGAGAGTGGGTGTTCAAACTCTCCAACATGGAGATTCTCCCCTAAAAAGGACACTAGAAACTCTTGGGGAAAGGAAAATTCTCTCATTGGTTTCTCTTCCCTAAGCTTCTTACAGCTTACTAAAAATGGATCCTAAGAAGGAAACTCAAAAAGGTAAGAAAAGTCTTTGCACTTAAATGGAATGGTGGTCTATCCAAGATCATGCTTCCAAAAGGTGATTTTCGCCCATCTTGAAAATCTAATTTTTGGAAGGGTCTCTTGGTAAACCAAGTGTTATCCTAGGGTTAAAATTTACCCTTACCCATAGGTATATTGTCATGCCCAAAACTAGGGCAAAACACACAGACAATTTTTATTTTTATTTTAAAAACACAATTACATACATATAACAATGGTTATGTTGAGGAAAGGTGGAACATGGTGATTTCAATCTTTGAGTTGCAAGGTATATTCATAGATTGAATTAGGGTTACGTCACATACAGATGCAGAGTTGGAGCATCAACTTGTTGTACAAGTTACATGAACTCTTGGGTCAGGTTGAATTAACTATGGTTTAATGTTTATCCACGTGTAATATCGTGATGGTAATCTAGTTGATAGAATCATATGATGAATTAGGTTGACCTAGTATTCACTTTGATTTCTTAACCTTGATTACAACTAATCCATTTAAATCTAATACTAATTCTCTTTCGACATTAACTACTTACATCTATAAACAACCCCGATATAACTATTTCACACACACATTAGTCAACTTAATAAGAAGGAACTAAATCAATTTTGAGGATTAAAACGTATAACCTTTCTTATCTTCCTCTAGACCCACTTAAACATATATAATAAAATATCCACTAATAAAGAACTAATTAAACTCTACTTCCTTTTTAAACAAATATACATGAAACATTTATCATTTAACATAATCAAAATTAATAACCAGTTCGCCATACCAATAAACTATTAATTTAAATCCAATAATCACAACCTAACCTAATTTCCTAACTTGCTAATATCAATTCTAATCAAATCCTCCCCTTATAAAGAAACTATGCAATCCTAATATATTAATCCCCCTAACCAAATTTAAATTAATTTCTAAAGAAAACATTAAATAGCCTCTAGTAAAAACAATTAAGTTATGCTCTAATAGAAAATCAATTCAACCCCTAACCCCTAGAACACATGAATAATATGCATTCTAATGGCATAATACAATTAACTTAAATATTAACTAATACTCATGAATCATTTTAAGTAATTAACCATTAAACAAAAAAAACACTATAACTCAAAAGGCCGATTTAATACAATTAAATATAAACATGTTAAGAAAGGATTTATTAACTACTAATCTAAATCAACCTAACATAATAACCCTACTAACCCTACTATCCATACTACCTAGCTCCTAACCTATCCCATCACCCCCTACCCTACTCCCAAGACCCACTTCCCAAGTGGGTGGGGTGTGGGAATCCCAACCCAACTAATGTTGCGTGGGTTTTCATGAAAGAAAGCCTTTTCAAACAAGGCAAATGTGAATTCTTCCAAGGGTGAGGTGGGGTCCATAAAAGCCTTTCCTTATGCAACTAGCTAAAGGCTTCCTTGTCCTAGGGATGTGCATCTACCCCATGTCAGACCAAATTCGCATGGAATGGGGAAAGGGTCTTGTCTTGGGAAAAGTATTAAGTACCAAGTCAGCCCCCACATAAATTTCGCATGGGTAAGGAGGTAAGAAGGGGAGTATGTGGGTGGGTCCCACTAGGAGGTTAGACAAGGTAAGATGGCTAGAATTAATATCATTTTATTACATTTTATTTTAAATTCCCTTTCAACACTTACAACATAAGTGTGTGGGGCCCACGGGGATGGGCATAAAGGTAAGGTAAAATTAATTTAGTATATAGTATTTAACTACAAGGTTATGTTACGGGATTAGGGTGCTACTTTTAATTATGAAGGGCATCTTGGGAAGGGAATATTCTCTGTGGTAAGGAGAATTATTTCCCTTCCCATACAAATTCCAAAGAGCATTTTTGCTCTAAAATTTGGAAAATGTCATGGGTCTAATTTGGTTTTAGCTCTTTCATATTGATTTCATGGTTACATTATTAGAGTTAAATGTATGCATTTGATTTATTCTATTAGAGCAATATACTAAATGAACTATACTTGGACATTGATGTTAGTTGATTTTCTTTTTGAAGTAGATACATGTATGCATTTGATTGTTTTATTTGTGCAATACACTATGCAACTAATTTGATTATTAATATTAGGTGATTGTTTTACATTAATATACTAATTTCTTGATTTACTATAGTTTAACAAGCTTATATTTCATTTCCAAGGATTGGGGTTTCAATGAAAATTTTAAAGTAGAGTATTGATTTAATTGAAATAAAATTCAAAATTTTCCAAAGGAATAATGAAGTGTTTTTAACTTGAAAACTTGAAATCAAATACATTATGGAGATTACAAGATTTCTAAATCTACAAGATTGCTCATGCTATGAAAACTATTACATAATGAATAAGATATTTTTACATCTTGCTTCACAAAGCTTACAAAATGGACATTACAACACTTAACAAAAATTAACCTCAATACAAGGAATAATCATGCAATGTTAAAGTTGCTCTCTCACAACAACAACAAAATGAAGAGTTCTCCCAAGCTTTTCCACATCCAACTTGACTTCAAAACCTGCAAATACATGAGGGGAACCATGGGAAGCTCACCTCCCAACCAAGGTCTCAAGGAGACCACCCTCGAGTTTGGAGAACCAAGGCTAAACAAGATAACACATCCCAATTCTCACAACTAACATATATGCACAACACAACAATTAACTCCCAACCAAGGCTTCACAAATGAATTTTCCAAACCCATTGAAGTAAGGTGAAGGTGGGCTTTTCCAAAGAGGAGAATGCCATTGCATTTTCAAATTCCTCAACAAGAGTCTTTCCATGCCTTTCCAAGGCTACATTGACATTCCTTCCATATACAAATTTGGTCATTTCTATACCAAAAATAATATTTACAACATGGCTTCATGGAGCCCATACTCCATAAAATTATCCCTCTTCTCCAAGAGAAGAGACTCTCACTACAATGGAGAGCCCAACTAACCCCTTCACCCAAGGGCACTTCTTCCCTTCCCAAAAGGTGAGTAATGCCTTAAACTCCCATGAACAACACTCCTAATCCAAAAGAATAAGAAATGAAACAAAATCCAAATACATTCCCAACCTAACACATAACAACACAATCTACATACAACAACACTATACAAGATTTACATATATGAACACCATACAAGATTTACATATTCATAAAACAATAACATACAAATCTAAAATGCAAGAGTATTTCTCCATGGCAAGAATCCACCAATCTTGGTCCAAGAAAATAGCAAGAATCTAGTTGAGAAGAAGTCCTTATCCTTTCCTTTTTTCCTTCCTCCAACCCTAATTGTCTCTAAAATTAGAGAGTGGGTTACACCCACTAAGTTTCTCCAAACCCTCTAAAAAGACCCCTGGAAGTGTACTCAAGACCTAGCAATTAATGAGACATGCCCTCTAGTCCTTTGGTCTTACCTCTTGTCTCCCCTCTTAATTGCGAGTTTAGTAAGGAGTGTGGGACAAGTTAAATGCATGTGGTCATCTCCATTTTCGCCACTTTTGAAAAGTAGGCATTTTGGAGAGCCATCATGGTGATCTAGGTTTTCTCATAGGTAAAAACTAACTCCCAACCCAAGGTACCCCCTTAGGGTTAACTAATTTAGGCTAAAAATACACTCTAGGGTCATTTTTGACCCCTCCAAAGTACCCCTAAAGTTCAAATCCGAGCTCCAACTTGATGTGATCCCTACAAGAAATCTATATGCAAGTGGGATTAATATAACATCCTAAAAAAATTGTTGATTCTTTCCCAAGTCCTAATTTGAAATGTCACCATCCACATGGACAATACAAGTGTCAAGTGACACCAAAAAAAATACACATCTCATTCACAATGACATGTCCAAACAACAACATGAATTTAAACTATTAACACACATTCAAATTATGTTTACAACAAAGATCACATCACAACAAGGTTTCAACCCCTTATTGGGTTAAACCTTGGCTTACTCAATTCACATGTGTTTAGCCCTGATTCTCTGAATAATTCCATGGTTCTCTTTCCTGCACACTAAACTCGAGCATCAGTAGTCCAAGATAATAAAATCACATGCAATATACATTTTCAATTCATAATTAGAAACATTAATCAATAAGCAGAATTAAATCCCTAATTGCAATTTTCATATAAAAATGTTTAAAACATAATAATTCCATAATCACCATGACATGACATCCATGAAATAATCAAGTCTAATAATGATCTGATCCTCTCATCAATTCACTTATCTAAACATATATAATCAAAATCAACCACATGTTCTAGGTCTAGTCCATATCAAAATGAAATTCATACAATATAATCATCATCATAAACATAATATCTCGAGTCTCTGTCAGGATAATCAAAAAGTGTATCAATGTATCAAAATAAGTGTATCAACTAAGCTATGATGGGTCGGGGTGAGGCCTCACATATATCACGTGGGCTTCCTAAGAATGACCCTCACCCATAGGTATATCATGTGGGCTTCCTAAGAATGACCCTAACACACCCCTAGGCACTTTTCTAACCCTCCAAAAGTCCACTTAAAGCATACCCACGAAATTCAATTGAAATGACCACACCTCAAGCTCCATAACCAAGGAATGCACATGGGGATTTACTATGGTACTAACCTAGGTAGGTGGACACCCAATCCTCAAGTGGACATGTCATGGCCCTAAGTACATACACAAGTGTCAAGTGACACATACAAACACTTTACTTATCACTAGACACATGGCATATCCACTTGAGCATAAAGCATAAAGAATTAAATATGATAACATTTATGAACTAAATACAAACAATCACACATTTATGTTACAAAATTAAATATGATACAATGAGGTCTTGTATCTCATTAGACACAACCTTGGATCCAACTGAATTCACATATACCTAGGTTTGGTTCCCCGGGTTTAATACCATGATCTCATACCTGCACACTGAATCCAAATATTAGTAGTCCAAGGAGATAAAATATGCATCATAAAGAAATAAAAAATATTCAAAACCTTTATGAAACATCTACCTACTCAATTTATCACCTAAGACCATATGCAATTATAACATTATTTAATCATTTTTAACATAGGGGAAAATTGCATTGCATCATAAATAAATTAAATCTCAATTTCTAATTAATCAACATTAATCCATCACATAATCATAATGTATTTTCCCAAATTAAATGTCATAATGAAAGATCCATAATAGTAACATAATAAAGTATGTCATGTGCATCATAAAGTAACATGTATCCAACATCCAAAATGATCAATCTACGACATAAAGTATAAAATCCATAGTGCATCAAAACATAACATCAAATGCTAAGTCTAACACAAGTAGAAATTTGGAAAGCTACGATGGGCTCGAGGTGAGGCCTCACATCCTCCCCCCTAGGCATGAAATTCCTCCTGGAATTCATCAAAAATATGGGAATAATTTTCTCTCATCTACGTTGTGTCCTCCCATGATGTTTTAACCTCATCATAGTAATCCCATCAGAATCTAAACCGGTCCAGCTCTCAGCCTCGAAGGCCCAAAGTCCGACATGCCAAACTATAGATAGGCTGAAAGGCTAGCTACCTGCTCAGCTCCACCAATGGCCTCCATAACCATGCCTTGATACTCTACCTGGCAGCTATCAACTACCACAAAAACTCTATGGGGATTACCCATATCCCCTACATCGGGCTCCAATGATGTTGTACATTGAATACATGCCTGAGGGCATTCCTTAGCAAAGTGCCCCATGGCATCAAAAGAGTAGCAGGATCCACACTCCCTAATATTCATGCCCTAAGGTCTAGAGAACTAAGGACCTCCTATCCTAATGGACCTATTATGACCACCTCTAGAGGTCTTCTCAGGTCAGGTTTGAGGTGCAAAGCATGTCTGAGTTTTCGAGTTTCTCTGAAGGTCCCAAGTCTGCCACTACTTAGGTTGAGAGCTTGGTTGACTCTCTGCAAATCTAGGAGGGGGACTCCTAGTCCATTCTCTTCCTGGGGACTTATTCCCTTCTGTACTTTAGCACACATCATGCTGAGTAAATCGAGGCATTCTATCTAGAATGATGTTGACAAGATTATGTATTGCTAATGTAATTTCTGCATTAGGATCCTAGGCTGGTTTGGGAGGAGGATTCTGATTTCCTCTTACAACCTCTACCTCTGGTCGATCCTCCTTGTGAACCCAAGCATTACATCTATGACCTCATCCACAAGTGTGAGCTTTCCGTGTTATTGGAGGGTATAAGTCTGAAGGTAATGTTGCAGTTTTGAAAAGAATGTTTAAAGTTGTTGCAATTTGTTTTTACTAAGTTTGAAATATTTGATAATGTTGAAACAATGTTTTTAAGTTTTTTGAAACATAGTGGGTTTAAGGTTCCAATGTTGAAACATGCCTCTAATACCAAGTGTCATGCCCATTATTCCGTGCCAAAAAAATAAAATAAAAATTTAAGTAATAATAATGTCATAAGGAGTACAATTGAGAGGTTTACCAAAGTTTTATAAGTTAAATCAATACATGCAAAGTGGGAGTGTTGGGTTCTACGTTAATAAAAAGAACCACTATTAGGGTCAAGGGGGATCATGACCACACATCAACATCCCTCAACCCTTATGTTAATCACCTAGGTTTAAGCTATTCGAGGACACTAGATGAGTTTACATAATCATATCCTTTCATCATTTAATAGAGTTTTGAAGATGTAATAAATAAGAGTCCCAAATATTTAACAGGTTTTAACATGTTCCCAACGTCGTCTATTATCTCTAAAATTAGCTACTAGGCAACCACCCTATAGAACTAGCACTTGCATCAGAAGGAGATGCAAGGGTTACGCTGATAGACAACTATATATTTTAATCTTATAAGGTATAATTGTATATATGCTAGTCAGTATTTAGTATTTTATGATTTTATTTAATTAAGTATACTACGAAAATAACTAAACTCATAAATCAAAAATTTAAGATTACACATAACACAAATACTTAATTTATTATATTAAGATATAACACATTCATTTCTTCTTGTTTATTTTGTTTCATTTTCTCATCAAGGAATCATTTTTTCCTTTTGTGTCAATAGTTTGTCTTACTTGTTCACATTTTCCTTATTACCCTAGCACAACACATTCTTTGTTTACTTAACTCTTCATATTAGCTTTTTATATTTTATTATTGTTAAAAGCTTTAGGACACATGGTTGGTATATGTATACTTAGGGGGACATCCATACTATTTTATTTTAAGTTTATAGAATTTTGAGAGGAAGATATTTGTGCACCATGGTCATTAGCATCCCATGTATATGACCCAACCTATATTTTCTCTAAATCTTTATATAAATATTTTTCTTTGTATTTTGAATATTTTTTAATAAGTTTATTCCATTTTTCATAATTAAGCCAATTCTTGTTAGACAAACTATTTAAGTACATTCCTAATTAATTTATTTTTTCTATTAAGATAACTTATTTTCATCAATCCAAAGTCTTGTACAATCAAATTAGGTCAGGATCATTATTCCATCTTTGAATGTCCTTTATCAAATCTAATTTATAAGATTAATTTATTTTTTATTTTCTTTTAATTGACATTTAGGCTATATGATGGAGATATCATGGTGACAATTTAATATTACACATTTGTCTATCAAGTGTTAGATAATTCCAATGCCTAAACTCATTTCTCTATCATGTGTTGGACAATTCTAATGCCTAAGCTCCTTATTTATTTTTTAATAAATAAATAAATAATTTTGATGAATCGAGATTATATCCTTGCAGACTTTAAGTATTGCGATCCTAGAACAACATTGTAGATCTCTTGATTCCTTAAAGGATGTAGTTTCATTAGCATTGCTAGTCTATAATAGCTAACTTATCTCAAAAAAATTGTCATCTCCTTGAGTTTAAGCTTAATTTAGTTGATTACCCCAAGAGAAATCTACCATTAAATTATATAATATAGTCTTCTAAATCCTAACTTTTCCTTTTCTATAAATAACTAAATCAACTTCACAAATATTTTTTATAAGTAAATTTGCACATTCAAATTAATTTTCTTTTACCAAACCCTTTTTAGTTAAATATCATGTTACATCTTATATAACAAAATATATAAATTTTTATTAATTGAGAAAATAAAAAAGAAGAAGAAATAAGATGTCATATTTTTAAAATAAACCCTCTTACCAAATTTTATTTATTTAAATAATAAGAAAAGAAGGGTATAACTCTTACTTAGAGAAAAATAAAAAGAGAAAATTAAGTAAGCTCTCTATAGTTTGTTTAATATGAATTTTAAGTCAAGTTTTCCCTTAGCTAAGGAAAACGTACTTCTTAGGGAAGCTTATAATAATTAGTTAGATAATTAATAAATGGAAGGAGGAATATAATAGCTTCTTAAAATACTCCTCTAAGGAAACGTTAACATCAGTCACCTTATTTTGTGGACCCTCAGCCGAACAAGAGAAAGAATTTTAAAAAACTAAAAACCCTCTGCCAGTCTTCTTGTACCTCCCTGGCGGCTACTCCTCCTAATACTGGTCGTAAAAATAAATGTGTCCAGTCTGGTCTCCCCGTTGAAGCAAAAAATCCCAAAATGGAAACGTGTACCCACCTAGTGGAGTATGACATGGAATGTGGGGATACTCCTCAAAGTTCTAACAGGATTGTTGCTAAACCCCAGAGGAAGGAGAAGGCGCTAAGATAAAAGCATATTGATGATGAGGAGGATGAACCTGGTTTAGAGGGAAATGATTACTCTGGGATGGAGGAAAAGGGGATGGATAATAGTATGTACTCGACTCATGTTTCTACAAGATTCAAAAATGATACTGGCAATCCTAATGGCCCCATGAATAATGTTGGAGCAAAAAGTGCCTCCCCTGAAACTATCTCCTCCCCTCCCCGCATGAAGGATAAGGAAAAAATTGACGTTGAGGACAGGGGGAAAATTCTCAGGATGCTGAAAATGAGGACAAAAAGATGAATTCTTATGTGGGTTACGATGCCAATAGTGGAGAAATAAGAAGGATGAAGGAAGAATTATGCATGCTGGACAAGAGCTTCAACAAGCTGGCTAAGTTTACCATCAAATTCATGCACTCTTCTTCCACCACTCTTAGTCTCCTACACCAGGAGAAGGGGAACGAGGAGGGAAAGGAAGGCGACATGGAAAAGGATTTGTCCCATTTCTAGCTAATGATTGGACCCAACTACTCAAGTCCCATTCCAAGAAGGAGTAATTTGGGACCCTGTTGGGTTCCTATGGTGCGGTGTGACTCTATTTCATACCATAATTTATCTATTCCTTTGGTTCAAAACTTGTTTTTCAGCCCTATGGGCTTTGTTAGAACTTTTAACACTTGTGGTGGGTTTCTAGCCCTGCGGGTTTCTAGTGCAGATACTGGTAGTTTAGTTTGCACTCGCAGTAGTATGTTTAATTTTTTTTTGTTGTTCTATTGTGGAGTAGGTTAAATACTCCATTTTCTTTGTTGATGTCTTTTTAGTGGTGGATGGGGTTTTTGATATTAAGGGAAGGGATAGGTTGATGTCTTCTATTAGTGTGATATGTTGTTAGTGTGCGGTAACTGTGTTCCTTGAGGCTTCGCCTCCTATTGTTTCTCTGGGTCAGCCCCCTTTTTTTGGTTGCTTTTAATATAAAAAACATTAGTCATATTATTTACTTTTTGGAGGGCCAATCCAAGTTATGGGGAACACGTTAATTTTAGATATAGATAGGTAAAAATCCACCCTATTTTTTTCATTTTATACTTGGTTTTGGTAGCCGATGAAGAAATTATAAATTAAAAGATTCTTGGAGATACTCGGGCATTATCTTACTTGAATCAACTCATCAAGGCAATATCTTGGTGATTAATAAGACAAGATAAAACAAAACCAAGGCATTAGAGGAGTATGTAAAGTTTTTTATGTGTGTGTTCTAAGTTTGGTTTAGCATTTTGAATCCCACGCAGCACTCAAAAATGACTCCAAATTTCATGGTAATTCGTCTGTAATATTATATCTTATTTTATTATTTCCCTTATCTATTTTATTCTTATTGTTTTTTTGTTAGAGTATTTGGAGAAATGTGCTCAACATGCTACTCATGTGGCCAATGGACAAGGCGTCCATGACTCAGAAGCAAAATTACTTAAAAATAAAATAGATGCATTGATACAATAGGAGGCACTATAAAAAAGAGCTCACGTGGAAATTTTAGATTATGTGTTGAAGCTCATATTTGCAAGAGAAATACCATTAATATGTTTTTTTGTTCGCCTATATGATAGAAAAGGAAATTCAATCCTTTTTATTAGATTTTTCACGCCCATTTTGAATTTCTCTCAAACCCTAACTGATAAGTGGAATGTGTGAAGTTTGGGGAAAGCAGAGCTAGGGACCCAGAAGAGGTGTGGGGCAGCTATTTTTAGCAGTTTGCACAAATGGTAAGAGGTTCCCTTTTCTTCCACAAAAAAGTACATTTTTTCTTTCCAGAAAAAAGATTTTAATTGGAATTTAGGCTCTTATTAAGTGGAATCTAGGTTGTCTACAATTTCTAGAAAGGTTAGGGCATGTGACAAAGATATCTAATTTCTAGGAAGGCTGGGGTAGTTGCCTTCTTCCTGGGGTCTCCTGAAATTATTCTAGAAAGGTTGGGACATGTGATGAAGATATATCATTCTTCTAGTCCCTGTAGTCTTTCTTCTAATATGATAGACTAGTGTTAGACTGGAAAACCATTGAAATATGCCATAAAATCCATGTGAATGGAGATAAGGGCTTTGTCGCGTGAATCCCCCATTACCAGGATTACACACTCTATGAAAAAAACTTTACCAGACATATAAATCCCTGACAGTTTTCATTTGGATTTCTTGAACCAGCAAGAATTAACCCCATAACTCTTTGTTTCTCCCGTCAAGATCACTGACTTTTTTTCATTTTGGATGTGATTCTTGAACTAGCAAGAATTAATCTAACAAATCTCAATTTCTCCTCAGCAGGTTCAGAAATCTTGGTTGTTAAAGACATCAAAAATGAAAATGGAGGGAATGGGATTCAAGTTTCTATTGATTCTCCAATTGATCTCCATAATGGGTTCCCATTCCATGCTTTTATATGATTCTTCAATGTATAGCTCAGCAACAAAAATGGGGGATTGGAACTCAGGGTACATGTGAATCACAAAGACAATCACTTGGGTCTTCCAGATTGAATCAGATTTGTGGTGTTTCATAGCCAGACCCGAATTAGGAACCTCACAATGTGGATCTGAATGCCAATTCATATTGGGAACAGAGAATTCTTGATGTATCTTGTAGTGGGAACACTAGGAGTGAGATTACCCTAGATCCACCTCTTGCTGAAACTTAATGTTCCCTTTCCCATTGCTCTTGTGGATGGTGTGGCTCCTACTTCCATATCTTTGCACCTTATGCCTCAACTACAGAAAACTAAAAACCAACCACTTTGCAATTTCCTCACCATACACATTCTAATTATTGACATATTGGGTGTTCGCTTCAGTTGTGCAAAATTAAATTAATGCAAAATCAAATCAAATATCTAAGAAGTATAAAATCAAATTAAAGAAAATCTGTAAGATGACATAAAATCTTATATAAAATTATATCTTATATCTCCGATGCCATAGTTATGATGGATTGACTTGTTTACAGGGGAGCATAAACTATTTATCAGTAAGATGAGAGTTGGTTCCGAGTGTGAGACAAGATTTAGTGAAAACCCCATGTATAATAGCCTATAATCTAATTAAAATTATCATTTAGTGTCAATCACAAGGTCTTGTTAAAATGATTAAATCTCAAATAGATGCATTAATCCCCTAAAAAATTTAGCCGTAAACCCCTAGAGTTATAGATAAACTATAAACACTCTTAGATAAGAAGTCACAAATTAAACTCCTAACAATCCTCACTTAAACAAGTACATCTATATGTACTTATTATCATCTGAATACATTTTCGGGTGTTTTATTAATTACTTAAATAAATTTCATTTCTCAAGTTCCTAAACATATTCACTTAAAACCTCACTAAATTAATCCTTAGATTTCTTAAAATTAGGGCTAAAATGTTAGTGAAATATGCACCATTAAGTTAATTAAAGTTAATCTATAATATATTTTTTATAATGGCCATTATACAAGCCACATATATTGGCCACATAAAAATAATATTATTAGGCTTAGAGTATTACCCAATGTTTAATTAGATTCTTAATTAAACTTTATTTCCCATTATACTTAAATCAAATTGTATTTAAGTCTCCATGGCTAATAATAGATTTTACCTTGTAACTCAATAGCGTAAAGTCATTTTAATATTAAAGTAATAATTAATATATTAAGATAGAACGATGGTCCATTAATCTCTCCCATTAAGGTTTTGATAAAAACATTTGCAAATCCTACTATTAAAATATTATTGTAGATTAAATGGCTCTGCCTTTTCGCAACGTTTTTCATGCTCGATCAAAAAATTTCTTAGTGGACTCTCTCGATCTGTAAATCCAGGCCTTCTCAAGCACCAAATATGTGAATTTGATGTGCTGGGATGGAAGATAGGTTTTGATCTCTTCCTACTTAGAGAATAAATCTTCTGGTTGGAAGCATGTTTCAAGGTCTGACCGTTGCGCCAATCTGGCCCTTGCAGATCCGTTCTCTCTAAAGCTATCTAACAGCTTCTCAACACTCAATGCCTTCTCCCCTAGGGTTCCTCCTAGAGCTCCTCTATGAGGAAGGCATATTGCATCACAAGGAACTCTGAATCCTTATTCTCCTCCACATCGTCGACTTTAGATGGCTTGGGATAAAGGGTTTTCACTCCAGGATAGGAAGAGGAACTTATGGATTTCATCCTCGACTCCTGATCAAACTGATTTTGGAGTTCTCTGCCCTGATGTCTCCCTGGGAAAGGTATACTCTCCACCACATAAAAGAGTCACAGATACAGAAAATAAATATAATTATGACCACATAACAGTAGAAACACATAATATATTAGGCTCTACATCTACAACTAACCCTAAGTTGTGTCGATTAGTTGTTAAAAATGGGATGGCTAGTAGAATACAAGATATGTGTGCGGAGTATGGTCTTTTTTGCAGGTGGAAAGGCATTGGAGCATCAGCAAGAACTATTTCCAATTGGGTCAAAGAATAATTTCAAAATGAGGTATGTATTACATCCCTCCAAGAAAAAATTTTATATTTATATTTCTCAAGTAAAAACCTCAAAGAGAAGCTCCTCTCTGGAGGTTTGCCAAATTTTAGGAATATAGGATTTTATACCCTCGACTGGACCCCTCTCTTTAATCCTTCAATATTGAAGAATGTTTTAGTTGAAAGGGCGATTCTGCTCAATAATCTTCCAATTGATCTCTCGGATGATGATTCTCTGAGGGAGATAGGTAACAAATTAGGGTATTATATAGGTTGTGTTAACCTCAATGTGGCTCATGCTGAAAGAATCATTATTGTCAAAATGGATATCAATTATACCATTAATTTCTCTTTGGAAGTTCAATGTAAGGTGGGATCAATTCTCATTAACCCTAAAATTTAATATGGGGATTTGGTGAATATTGATTATTTTGATATAGACCTTGTGAGCTCAGAAATATCTTTGCCCTCTAAAAATGTAGAAAACAACATCCTAAATTCTGAGAAGCTCTTTGGTGGAGATATTTCTATCGGTGAAGGTGTGGAGATTAGATGTCAGGGCGCTCAAGCTATAAACCCTAAGCAGAAATTTATAGTATCTTCTTTCCCTCCCTCCCTCTCCATCTCTTGAGGAAGGAGAAATTTGTTTGTACCCTAGCTTTCCTTATTTCTCAGATCCTATTCCCAACATATCCTTTAACTAAAAAATAGGAGGCTTTTGTTTTATCAATGATCTTACTCAGTAGGGTGAGACCTTGACCACTAAAGGTAGTATTTCCACACCAGATTGTCCTCATTCAGAAACTAATAGAAAGATCAATTTAAACCTGGTTCTTGAATTAAATGATAGAACACTAATGACTTTAACAAAGGATACATCACCTTCTGGTACTAAACTCCTCTCAGATCAGGTATCAGAGTCACTCTCAGATTCAGGTATCCCTCAGACACTGAACAATAATTTAAGCATTACTCTAGCAATAGGGACACATATTATAGACTTTTCTTTCTCTCCTAATGACGAGGTCAGTGACATGGTAGAAACCAATAGAAGGAAGAAAATACTAATTCAAGAAATAATGAAACTCGGTTCTTCATTAACACTTTTAGATATTACTAAAAATGCTGTAGTAACCCCAAACAAAGAATCTTCTGAGACTGCCTATCTAGCTGAGGATATGATTAAAATTTTAAAAGTTAACAATCAATCTACTTTGGATAGGCCTGGGTCTAAGGAAGATAAGAGCTGCATCCCGAAACCTACACCCTTAAAAACTTTCAAACCTAGCAGTACAAAGGAATATAGTTATCTGAATAATATAGAAACTCAAAACTCAGAGAATGAGGAAATCAACGACTTTCTAGGACTTAATGAGGACTCGGAGGATCTGCTACTACTAAAATTCATAGATTCAATGATAAATGAGGATAATACTAATCCCATCACATCAACTATGGATCATAAACTAATAGGGGAGAATAAGTTGGGACTATTGTCAAATGTTTGTGGCAAATCCTCCCCAAGTTTTCCCAAGCTATCATTAAAAAGAGGTAGGAAATCTCTTTCTGAACTTAGGCAGAAAGATGGTTTGGCATTAGGTCAAACTAAAATTACATCAATTCTTAATGTAGGGAAGGGGAAGTTCCTTCACAAGGCGCCATGAAAATAATTTCGTGGAATGTTAGGGGATTAAATGCCCCCAACAAACAATGACTTCTAAAAAGAAGCTTATCTTCCTTAGAGGTATCACTATTTCTAATTCAAGAAATTAAACTAGGACAAGAGGGATATGCTAACTTTAGCAAGAAACTAGGAATTTGGAAAGTTACAGGGGTAGATTCTGATGGAGCATTAGGAGGATTAGCTTTTATTTGGAACCCAAGGTTCCTGTCACTGGAGCTTCTGATTTCCAATACCCACTGGATGGCAGCTAAGGTTAATATTCTTAATTGCAACCTGGAATTTATTATAATAAATATATATGGACCAAAAATTTTACATGACAAGAGATCTGTTTGGATGAAAGTAAAGAATTTTACTCTTAGGTCTCCAAACGAAAACTTATTCATGGGTGGGGATTTCAATGCCATTTTAGATATCAGTGAAAAATTAGGTGGTTCAAAAAAAATCTCTCAGACAACTACAAAATTCAAAGAGTAGATACAATCAATAGATGGTATGGACATTCCACTAGATAATGGAATTTTCACATGGTCAAATAAATGTGTTGATACTAAACTAATCTCAGAGAAACTGGACCATTTTTTCTACATAGGCAACTTAGCTAGATTTAATCAAAATTTCAAAGCCAACATTGTGGCACATTCTGGTTCTAATCATTTCCTGATTTGCCTAATCTTAGAAGAAGACATTGCTCCTAAGAAGAATCCCTTCAAATTCAAAAAAATGTGGCTAAAAAATGAGGAATGTTTGACTAAGATTGAAGAATGGTGGAATGAAAAGAGCTTTAAAGGACCCAAAACCTTTATATTAAATTCTAAACTTAAACATATTAAACAAAGACTGATTGTTTAGAACAAAGAACATTTTGGCAATATCTTTGATGACAAATATAAGCTTGAGGGTGAAATAGCATAACTGAATGAGGAGGTCATCAAGGATGGGATGAATTCAGAAGCATTCAAAAAAGAAAATATTTTATTACACAGTTATGAGGATATACTAACCAAAGAAGAATCTTACTGGAAATAGAGATCAAGAGAATTATGGCTAGAAGAAGCAGATAGGAACACTAATTTTTTTCATAACAACTCCAAAGAAAAAAGAAACTTTAACCGTATCACTAAGCTTGAGAAAGAGGATGGGACATCAATTGTAGATCCTACAAATTTAGCATCTAAAGCTTCTATCCACTTTGAGACTATCCTTAATAACCTAGAAGGATCAAATAGATTAGCACAGAATGAAATATTAAACTCTATACCCAACATTATTACTAATGAACAAAATAAGTTGCTCAATGCTAAAATTACCAAAGAAGAAGTAGAATTTTCTCTTAAACATCTCCATCCAGCTAAATCCCCTGGACTAGATGAATTTCCTACTTTCTTTTATTTGCAATGCTGGAAATTTATTGGTGACGAAGTAGTTGAGGCATTAGAAGGTATGAGAAACTTGGGTAGACTCCTTCAAGAAATCAACAATACGTTTATATCCTTAATACCCAAAAACTCAAACCCTGGTGGTTTTGATGACTATAGACCCATATCACTTTGTACTATGATATATAAACTATTAACAAAGACTATAGCCAATAGGTTTAAAAATTTACTTCCCTTCATCATTTCTGAGGAACAATCTGGCTTTGTCCCAGGAAGATCTATCCTCGATGGAGTTATCATTGCACAAGAAGCCATTCATACAGTCCACCACAACCACCTTCCTAGTATGCTTGTCAAATTAGATATCAAGAAAGCTTATGATAAGGTGGACTGGTGGTTTCTGTGCAAATGTTTGGAAGCCTTTGGATTTTCAAAATAGTGGATCAATCTAATTTTTGAATGCATATCTGGACCTAAGATGTCGGTACTGCTAAATGGTAATCCGGTTGGTTTCTTTAGTATCTCTCAAGGGATTAGACAGGGTGACCTGTTATCCCCTTTTATTTTTATCATTATGGCAGAAGCTCTAGGTAGGACCCTCACCAAATCCAAGGATAATAACATGATCATTGACATACAAATTTATGAAGGTGTTGATGCCTACACTCATCAATAATTTTTTGATGATAACCTCCTTTTTGGGAAGGCAACACTGATAGAAGCCAGAGAAATTTAAAACATCCTAGACCTGTACTCTAAAGCATCAGGGCAAAACATTAATAAAGGAAAATCTAAAATATATTTTCTAAATACCTTGGAGATGGAACAGAGAACTATTTGTAGAACCCTAGAATTCAACAAAGGAGAACTACCATGTAAATACTTAGGGATGCCCTTAGACAAAGGTAATAGATCAACTAATCTCTGGGATAGAGTATTGAATAATATTGATAAAAAGGCAGAATCTTGGAAAGGGAAATGGCTTACTAATACTGGGAAAACAGTGATGATCAAAATTGTTGTGTCAACAATTCCAACATACCAAATGATGTGCATGAGCCTTCCCAAAGGAATAGAGAGAGATATTAGTAACACTCAGTAATTTTTATTGGTAAGGATTGAATGATAAGAAAAAATTAGCAATGATTGCATAGGATAAGATGTGTAAACCTAAAGAAGAGGGAGGCTTTAATATTAAAAATATAAAACAACATAACATTTCTCTAGGTGCAAAACTGGTATGGAAAATGTACAAAGATCCTTCTACCAAATGGGCTAAAATCTTGAGATACAAATACTTAGATGGAAATGACAATTTGAGTATCTTTAGACATGGTATTCCTCCAAACGGTTCTAGAATTTGGAAATTTATCCTAGAGTGTAGGAAGGTCATCACGGACAATATTACCTGGGATATAGGGAATGGGGAGACTGCCCTATTCTGGGATGACCCATGGGGTGGCCTCCCTCCTCTCAGTACTATCTTGAATGATGATCCCTTTATAGATAACATTAAAAATAATAGGGGTTTATATATTAAGGATTATATATATGTAATTGGTAATAACCCGACATTAGGCTGGACATGGAAACCCTTGGGTAATTTGGGATTGCCTAGTATATTTAGAACGGCTTTAGAAGAAAACCTAAAATGTAGGAAAAGCAATCCATCGATGGATGCAGATAGAATCATTTGGGATAAATCTAAAAATGGTGAGTACAATACCAAAGACGGGTATGTTAATCTTACTAATGTAGCTCCTACTAAAACTACGCTCCCAATAGATCTCTGCTGGAATAAAAATTGCTTACCAGAAGTTGGCATGTTTATATGGGCAACAACTCAACATAAAATTTTAATTGCAGAATGGTTCTAGAAAACGGGTTATCATGGTCCCTCTAGGTGTGAATTATGTCGGGATTCTTGTGAAACCATTAATAATCTCTTCATAGAGTGTCATTTTTCATAATCTTGCTGGACTTGGTTGGGCCAAAAACTCAATTGGAAAACTGCATTTCCCAATAATATATATGATCTTCTTAAATATTAGCCCAGAAAGATGGAATTTGGCTTGTTTGATAAGATTTGGATTATTGTCCCGTCTATTCTTATCTGGGAATTGGGGAAGGAAAGAAATAGATGAATCTTCAAGGATAAGAAAATGACAAGTGACCAATTTTTAAATAGAGTAGAAGCATGCATAGTTGAAGTCATTAATAATTGCAACCTGATAGGAAGGAGAGATACACAGTTCACCTTAGTTGATGAAAGATTAAGGAAGATTTGGTTTGGGTTAAAAATCCCTCCATTTATAGGACAACAAGGCATAGATAAAAAAAAAATCTTAGGAATAATTGTGTATGAGAATCTCCCCCTCCAAGGTGGCACAAACTAAACTTTGATGGTGCCTCAAAAGGATTTCCAGGTAAGGTTGGGTTTGGATGTTGTATTCATGATGAAACAGGAAGAATGATAGCATACAAACATAGAGACTTAGGCATAGCCACTAACAATATAGCAGAATGTAATGCACTTATAGAAGGTCTATTGTAGTGTAAAAGCCTAAACCTAGATCATATTCAAATAGAAGGGGATTCATCTATAATTATCAGTGCATTTAGAACTGGTAATACTTAGAATTGGAGATTGAATGGACTTGTTAAAAGAGGGATGAGTTTGCTATCCTTCTTTAACCACTACACAATTAATCATATCTTTAGAGAAGGAAATCAAATCGTGGACTCTTTGGCCAAGAAAGGGGTAGAAGGAAGGAATATAGAGCATCATATCTAGCAATATAGTATAGAATTCTAGTTTTTAAAAGTGATTCTAATAAAACATAGTAATAATATTAAACTACTAACTAAGAACATCTTGGTAGTGTAGAGAGTTTACTAATAGGCATCACTATTTTGTCATAGTCATCAAATTTTAATAGCATAAAGAATGTAGTGTTAACATATAACATTAACTCATCAATACCAAATGTAATAACTCCTATGTCGGCTGATGGGTATTCTTCAAACTTCACCAATCTATCAAATCAATTAGGATAACCAAGTATTATATTATGATCAGTATTTGGATAACATTTATTATTTTTAACCCTCCCATGATAATAAACCCAACCATTAACCACTGGATGACCCTAATGATCAATCTTTCCATTTTATAGCTATAATCATCAACCTAGCCAGTTTATAATTGTAATCATCAACTTAACCACTCTACAGTTGTAATCACTATTTAATGCTCAATAGATTATTATCATAGTTATTATCCACTTAACACCTTAATCACATGTTACAACTATAAATCAAGCTCTACATATTCTGGACAGTTCCTATCACAATTATTATATAACAGAGTAAGTTAACATATGTGTATCTAGAACTTTCAAAAGACAAGGCTACATATATTAACAATACTTCCCACTACACCTCAGGAAATTAGCAAAAATATAGTGATGGAGACTAACATTCTGACCTTCCCTAGAGGAAAATGATAGATGGTGTTCCAAGGACCCATCCTACCAGAAAGATGGAACAACATACTATTAGATATTCCAAACGAATGGAGAAGGGCTTTGGAACAAATTTATGTGGAATTCCTGTTTGATTATGAATACACAGTTTGGCTGAATGGACATATTGTAGGACTCTTTATCTCTTTATCTCTGGAGGTTAGTATTCCAAAAGAGGTAATTCTTAACAAGACAAGAAGAATCTTTAAGGACGATATTCCGGTTGGGCTAGAACACGCGATTTGTAGTATAGACTCGGAGAAGACTATTCCATTCCCTAAAATCTACATGAGAAAAATTGTTGACCACATTCCCAATGTTCCTACCTCTCAGAGACATCTGATTATTTTTTTCAAGGAAAAGGAAATCTTTGTGAATAATTGGCCAGATATGATGAGAAATATGAACTTTCTCATGAGAGTCATGGAGGACATTCAACCTCCAATGAATTGGGTGTTGGACTACTGGAAATCTGAGGGATATACTATTCCAGAAACATAATACGAGGATGTTCAGAATGTCTGCATAATCTCACAAAATGTCAAACAAAACACCAGAAGCTTGCTTGAAGACGATGGGGAGGATGAAGCATTGATCGTCTTCAGGCGGGTGAAAGAAAAGACCAGCAAATGAAGAAGAACAATTGAAAGCATAGAATAATCTAATTAGTAAGAAACATATAATATATATCATACTTGAAACATGGTAGAATTTATTATTTTTTGACAGTAAATAGTAACTATGATACTTAATACGAACTTCTTACTATGAAACTGATATTCAGTTATTTTAAGTATAGCCTAATTTAAAAATCTGCAGTAAGATTAGACATTTCAATCCATATATTTTGTAAACAACAACCAAGCAATTGTAGGAGAATACAAACATAGATGTGTGATGATAAACAGATGTATCTGGATATATAGGTAAATAGATAGGCAACAATGAATACTCATTTTTGTACTCATTATCCCTTAAAGTATTTAAAGTAATGTAACTTCCTAACACTAATTAGCAGACTGTGTAAACGACCCTTTAATATTCCAAGATGACCAAAACCTGTTAGGAAGATTTATTCATAGTATGCGGAGTCAATAAGAACATCGATTTTAAACATGCACGATTACAATAAACTAAATATGTCTAAATATCCCTTACTATTCCTCTTACCAACCTATAACCAAGAGTTAGAATGGGTAGAAGAAGAAGTTGAATTGTCTCCTCTATCAAGCTATAAGATACTCACCAACAACCTTGAATCTAGTGTGTCTTTAGCATATTTTAATCCCATTATGTTGACCTCTATCAAATTGAGAGGCTTAAATCCAAAAGTGGCCTTTGATGGTGCTATAGATATAAATAGACTCAAGGATATTATGCTCAGCACCCATGCTTTAACCCTCGGGGCTATTTATAGAATCTTAGGAATGAAATTCCTGATGAAAAATGATCATTACAGAGTGAATTCTGATATCCCTTTTATGTTCATTGCATCAGCCATTCAAGTTGACCCTGTGAAATCCGACATAGGAAGACTATGTACAATACTTTTCAAAAATAAATTCCTAGGGGGCTTGGATGTTGTAATCAATAGTATTAAAGGTGATATGACTATAACAAGACCTAGATTCTATCACTCCCCATTGATCAATGGAAAACCGGCTCCTTCCCTCCCCATTTTGGACACTGACGAATTGGCATTATTGATATCCAGAACTCCCATCATAAGGTGAAACCTAGAATTTCTTTATTTCTTTCTTCATGTTCGGATACCTGAATCTAAGGACTGGTTTTATATATATTGGCATGAGGATGATGTAGGAAACACTAATAAGGAAGGGTTTAGCGAATCAAAAGATGAAGATACCTCAGGAATCTTTATGGATGGATATGGTAGAAAGAGGAAAAAGATTGAGGTCTCACCCAAGACCCCAAGGATTTGGGAGAAGATTCCTAAATTTATGCAGTAATATAAAATTACAAAGTCCTATAGAGACTAAATTGTTCAATAATTGTACTAGCTCTCTCCAATAGTAAGCCCTCTGAATCTTTATTCTTATCATGGTCACTGATATGTTTACTCTTATCTTGGGATGTATAAGCTCTTTTCATGTGTATTAATTAGAAAGGAGGGCTAACAGAGTTTATAATTCTGGATTTCAATGAGAAACATCTATAACTTTCAATATTCTAACAATACTATGTGAATTGGAAGTGTGTGTGTGTGTGTGTGTGTGTGTGTGTACACATATACATATATTTATACATATTTATATATTCACTGTCATAAACATCATTCACATCTTTAGAATTTTGGGATGATGGAGATGCTAAGCCTGCATACCTAAATATAACCACACAGAATGGAAAACTGCTCTTCTTTATAATAAATCCCTTCATTCAATAAGTGGAGCATAAGAAATAGATTCTACATAGCAGATATAAAATAACACATATGGAAGGGGCTAAAGATGTAGCTTTGACAAATGTTATTATGAATAATAAGGCTAACAGTTGTTCTATGTATATGAGATGAGTAAGGAATCTACCCTCATAGTAGGTTAAAAATAGGTACTCAGGTACGAGTCAGGCATTAGTATTGAGGACACATGTAATAAGACCAATGGTAACACTAACAAGGAGGTATTTGGACACTTATTTAGGAATCTAACATCTAGAATAATTGCATGAACATTTCCAAATTATAAATACATATGTTCACCTTGAACATATCATGGGATAATAGGAAGATATTGTTCAAGATAAAGTCACCATGGTAATCTCTTATCTTGAAGTCAATATGAAAGAACTGGTATTGACTCAAGACATGAAATTACCATGTTGAGTTCTTATCTCTGGTATTTCTTTCTCCATACTGTATATAGCCAGTGCTTCTGAAAATAGAGCATGACAACAGTAAGGTAATCGGGTGATTTAGTTGAATTACTTCACAGTCTAATATAGTTGAATTCATATATATATATATATATATATATATATATATATATATATATGCCTATAATGTGTGTATTAAAGTGTATACATAAATATATTTTTATAGATATATTTTCATATTTGGATATAGGTTTAGATATGACAGGTCTGCTCATACTTAGAATAAGAAGGTTGAATTATACTTCTGCATAGGATAGATGTGATATGCAGTTTTAGGCAGGTTGTAATCTCAGATAGGATTCATCAAGGTAAGTATGTTCACTGAATTCCCAAAAATATACTTCTACTAACCAACAATTTATAGATCATGGGTACATTAGAACACAGTAGTAGATGATTCTTTTAATAATCACTTAGATGGTTAGGACAATTTAGCATTGGGATGAAAATTTATCTGAAGCATATTAACTTTCCTCTCCTTACTGTTATATATTAACTCTTTTACACATACAAATATTTATAGACATTGCACATATTTCTCTAACTCTGGATTATAGGTAGTAAACATCTGTGATATTTTTTAGACAAACATTATTTTTAATTTATGAATCTGTAAGATTGTTAAAGTCTAGAAAAATATTTAATGTATTGTGAGGTGATAATGTAGGGTCATTTTCTTAATAATAAGAAGGGATATAGTTTAGAAAATCAATATGACTACTTATAGGAACAGGTGAATTGTTACTCTTTCAGTTATTAAGCATATACTAAGTAATTTGTGGTTTCTACCACAGACAGAATGCCTAAATTAGATATATGATCTATTTTTGAGTATCGATATGTAATCCAAGGCACACTCTAACAAGATAGTATTGGTAGGTGTCTTTAAAAGACATAATTTGGGTTTTTGTGTTTTATTAATGATTTATGCTTCTTAAAGGTGAATGAATATGCTTTTAGCCATGGTCATCTGTCCTAATTCTTACTATGATTTTAGCTCTGATCTAGGAATATAAGATAGAGCACAGTTCTCTTTGTTTAAAAAAAATGTGGTATTACGATCTAAACTACAATAACATTAGGAATACAAATTTAACTTATTTTTTAACGTATGCTTGCATAATCACTAACCAAATCCATTAGAATTAGATATGGTTTCCTCAGTGACATGATGTGTAAGAATTATTAATCAGAATAAGAAGCGATGATCTTAGAAGCCTAGATATGATAAATACTGATACTGAAATTCGTAGTAGATAGGCAACCAAGAAATTGGTCCAATAGCAAGTCTTCTGTCTCTGTATCGATGTAATGAAATGGTAAAAAGTCAATATTGGTAGGGACATCCACAAAATTGTGAAATTATAGTAAATGAAGGAATGCCTTCATAAATCTCTGTAAATGAGGGAATGCCCTCATAAATACCTATTTGTACCTTGATGATCTGGACCTCGGTCCCGTGCAAGACTGGAGGTTTTCTTCTCCATTCTTTCCTACTAGTGCCCGCAATGAATGGAGACTATTGTATATTTTTTAGAAAAATTTAATAAAATACATTGGCCTCAACCTTTTACCGACCAAAAAAAAACATTTGCAAATCAAATAATATTAAGAAAAATATAAATGATTTATTCTTGAGGAATTTAACCCCTTTAAAAGAGCAATGAATTTAATTCAATTAATTAAATTGTTCATCTTTCAATATCTAAAAAGGTGTTTCTAACTAATACCTTAACTTCATTAAAAATAATATTGATCATATTATTTATTATGTGTTTCATTGAACAATTTAAAATTTATTTATAAGAATAAATTGTTGGAAAGTTGACTTCCTGAGGATGCAAGACTCATTTTGTATTGTCATCATGGCAACAAAGTCATGTTTAGTTTCTGTCATGAAAGACAAAATGACTAAGTATGGAAAATAGGGCAGACAGAGATATTCAGTGATCAACACATCAGCGCACGTGCGAGAGATTGAGTCAGGTTATGTGCATTCAGATATATGTTGTATGACACATGTACATGCTACATCCAGACATGCATAGTACAAAAAATTAGTACGACAAAGTTACAGGCATATCAGTAGACCAGCAGTCCAGAAGACAGAGCATGGAAGTTGACTAGTGTTTTGATCAGCCTGAATTATTTTGTTATGTAATGGCTAAGCACCTTTGGTTATATGTTTGTAATGATGTAATTACCATTGTAGTAAACACGCTTGAGCTGACTTGTTCAGAAGTGTTGTGTATTTTGTTTTAGGGCCGACTAGAGTCTTGTTTTGAGTCGCGCCTATTCGGATATGAACATATAAGTATGTAATGTAAAGTCATGTTACAAGTATCAATTATTATGCAAGAGGTAGATGTAGAAGAGAAGTATGATGAAGTCAGTATATGATATAGCTCTTTAAGAGAGTAATATCATTCGCGCATACACGAAACTGATCGGACAGCAGTGTCATCACAACAGTTCATTTTGATATAGTGTATATCATCTTTCAGAAGGTTGTAGCCTTCATCCTATTGGGAAATGAGCCTAGGCAGTGAGCCATATACCTTTAACAGGGTTTTGTAAAAGACTCCTAACAGGGTTAGACCTTTAACTAGGTCATTGTACTCATATTGTAAAGACTGCTTCTAACGAGGCAAAGGAACTTTAATAGGTTCATTATACCTAGTACAATATTTGTGGGTGTTAATTCCCACCAGGGTTTTCCTCTAATCAAGGTTTCCCCATAATCATATCATGTGTTATGAGTTCTTATGTTAAGCTTCATTCAATGTACGTTTGATTTCTGTTTAATTTGTTGAAAAGTAATTAATAGACAAACATTGATTCACCCCCCCCCCCCTCTCAGTGTTTCTAACAATTGGTATCAAAGCT
>MU223423.1:5777341-5803799 GCA_018584345.1 Thuja plicata
TGTTTTGTTGCAAAAGTGGATGACAGTTGGTTATGGCACAAGAGACTCTATCATATCAATTTTGATAATATAGTAAAGATAAGCAATGTCAAGGTAGTTAGAGATCTTCCAAGTATTGCAAGACCAGTTGACACAATATGCAAGGAATGTGTTATGGGAAAGCATGTAAGGAGTTCTTTCAAAAGCAAGCAGAACTCAGCTGAAAACAAGTTAGACCTAGTGCATACAGATTTATGTGGTCCTACTCAAACCAGGTCATATTACAGAGAAAGGTATTTCATTTTGTTTGTTGATGATTTTCAAGAATGATGTGGGTTGTGTTCTTAAAGGAGAAGTCTGAAGCCTTTGAGAAGTTCAAAATATTCAAAGCCAAAGTGGAGAATGAATATGGATTAAAACTAAAGTGTCTGAGATCAGATAGAGGGGGAGAATTCACCTCTAACCAGTTTTATGACTATTGTGAAGAACATGAAATTAAAAGAAAGTTGAGTGCACCCAGAACCCCACAATAGAATGGGATAGTAGAAAGAAGGAACATGATCATACTTGATATAGCGTGCACTATGATGATTGAAGGAAAAGTTGCGCACACCTATTGGATAGATGTAGTTAATACGACAGTCTACACTATCAATAGAACTCAACTAAGGCTAGGCGTGGATAAAAAATCTTATGAACTTTGGTTTGGTAATGTACCTACAGTAAAATACTTCAGAATATTTGGTAGCAAGTGCTACATCAAGAGAGATGATGGTGTTGGTAAGTTTGATGCTAGAAGCGATGAAGGTATTTTCCTTGGTTACTCTACTAAAAGCAAAGCATACAGATGTTTTAATTTGAGATTAAAGAAGATAATTGAAATTACTCATGTAAAGATTGATGAGAAGTTCATGGTTCAAGAAAGGTATTATGAATATGCACCTATGATTGAGGATGAACCCAGGCCTAGCAGTAAAGACACTGTTATTGAATAAATGTTTGATTGCATTGATATTTCATGTAATAAACCTGAATCAAGCAAAGAAGTATCACTGATTACAGATGAGGATGTTACACCAAAAGTTTCAAAGTTCACATCTAGGTATCATTCCAAGGATGATATCATTGGATATCAGAGCAGTAGTGTTTTGACTAGATCAAAAGCAAAAAGGTTAACAGAGGATGAAGAGGTATGTTTACTTTCATAGATTGAACCTTTAAATGTTGAAGATGCTTGCAAGGATTTTGAATGGCAGAAAGCAATGGAAGAAGAACTAGATCAAATAATAAAAAATTATACATGGGAATTGGTCCCTAGACCCAGTGACAAAAATGTGATTGGAACAAAGTGGGTATTCATAAACAAGATGAATGAAGATGGAACAGTGGTTAGAAACAAAGCAAGACTAGTGTGTGAAGGATATGCGCAGAGGGAAGGGATAGATTACACTGACACATTTGCCCCTGTGAGCAGACTGGAAGCCATAAAGTTATTCTTGGCTTATGCAACATTCAGGGATTTTAAAGTATATCAAATGGATGTTAAATCAACTTTTCTGAATGGTGACTTGAAGGAAAAAGTATACATAGAACAGTCTACAGGATTCGATCTATCGGATAAGCCAGATATGGTATGCAGATTAAAGAAAGCACTCTATGGACTTAAATAGGCCCCAAGAGCTTGGTATGAGAGACTAGATGGTTATCTTACCAGGATTGGATTTAAGAAAGGAGCAACAGATTATAACCTATTCATAAGAGAGACACCTGATGGACTACTACTTGTTACCATATTTGTTGATGACATTAGCTTTGGAGGAAATGACAAGCTTAGTTCAGAATTTGCAAAAGAAATGGAGAATGAATTTGAAATGACAATGATTGGTCCTATAAAATATTTTTTGGGACTAAAAGTAAAGCAGACAAATAAAGGAATATTCATAAATCAGTCCAAATATGTGAGGGAAATATTGAAGACCTTCAAGATGGAAGACTGTAAGCCAATATGCACTCCTATGATAACTGGAAGCAAGCTTTCTAAATAATATGATTTCGCAGCAGTTGACAAGACATTATATAAGTCTATGATTGGAAAACTTATATATCTTACTCAATCTAGACCAGACATATCTAATGCAGTTGGCATTGTTGGAAGTTTTGTAGCTGAACCAAAACAGAATCACCTAATGGAAATAAAGAGAATATTCAGATATCTAAAGGGAACTATAGACTATGGTTTATGGTATCCTAAATCAGAGAATGCACAACTTCATGTGTATACAAATGTAGATTGGGCAGGTTTACTTGATGACAGAAAGAGTACTTTTGGAGGAGCAGTATTTCTTGGAGATAGGTTGGTTTCTTGGGTAAGCAAGAAGCAGAATTATATCTCTCAGTCGACAGTAGAAGATGAATATGTTGCAGCAGCATTAAATTGTTCAACAATGGTTTGGATCAAACAGATGGTTAAATATTTTGGTATACAGGTTGACTATGCTATTTTTATTCTCTGTGTCCTATGATAACACCAGTACTATCAACATGTCCAAGAACCCTGTGATGCACACAAAGACAAAGCACATTGAGATTAAATACCATTTTATTAGAGAAAAAGTTGCAGATAATGAAGTAAAATTGGACTATGTGAGCACCAAAGAACAGTTAGCAGATATTTTCACAAAGCCTTTATCAAAAGATACTTTTGAGTATCTCAGGGAGAAGTTGGGAGTAATTCTCTCTCCCGAGTCTGATTAGAAAAAGCAGCAAGAACATCAGTCATTAAGTGACTGATGAATGGTTGACTACTCTACTTCTGGACTAGTACCTATGCTTAATTGTTTATGGCACCCTTTGCCATTGATGTAAAAGGGGGGGTATATATTAAGGGGGAGCATATAGTCTGGAGGGGGAGCATATACTCTGGGGGAGTATAAACACAGGAAGAGGAGCTGCAGCAGTGTAGAGAAATCTTTGATGAGGATATTAAGAAGATTGTAAAAAGAAAGAAGACACCAGGTGTTGAAGATGTTTTTATTATCATATGTTGCCATCAATGTCAAAGGGGGAGATTGTTGGAGATTTACTTCTGGCAGCTATTTGATTGTATGTTTGTCATTAATGACAACATATAATATATAGCAGTGTTCTGTATGTACTTATCAAAATAATGGTATCAAGCCTTGCGCAGTTATATTCATGTTGTAGATATGTTGTTTATGTTTTTTTCATACATGTAGACTCAGATATGAAGTTTCAGTTGTGTTGTGTAATTCTGTTATGTGGCAATTATAGATTTTGGAGTTTGTCTGTACAGAGCCGACGTATTGCATTGGTTCTTGAGTTGTGCCTATCTTTGTGATATGCATGTGTATATTCAAGTTTAGTTATGAATTGATGATAGTTATCTAAAGGTGCCAAACATCTTTCAAGAAGATTGCAAGGTTAGAGTTAATTTGGTGAGGTCGACTTAGTGAAGCGTCACGTCTATTCAGTTTATATTGCACGGTTGTAATTATGCTTGCGTGATTAGTAAAGCTGACAAGGGTGTTATGAAGAGTTTTCTAATAGGTCCCTTGATCTTATACTTTGAGGAAGATACTTATAGAAATTCATTTGTGGAATGCTAAGTGTGAATGATAAGAAAAGATGCAAGAAAGTGCAGAGCAGAATATCAGTTAAGTTTCATTCATCAAGGATCTATGTGAAGAAGAAAGTGAAAGATTACAGTACACTGGAACTGATCAAGATAGTAGGTCTACTCTACAGTTCATCATCAAATATAGTGCAAATCTGTTCTTCAGAAGGTTGTAGCCTTCACCATTAAAGTAGTGAGCTTTTGGATAGTGAGTCCTCACCCTTAACCGGGTTATTTTTAAAAGACTCCTAACAGGGTTGCAAGATCTCCTAACAGGGATTATTATAAACAAGTATAGTTCATTGTGGGTGTTAATTCCCACCGGGGTTTTTACCATTTGGTTTCCCCATAACCAAATTGTGGTGTTGTCTATTGTGTTATCTAAATGTGCATTTACTTTATTGTATTATGAAGTTAATAAGAGAAAATAATTAAATTGGTTAATAACTGATTCACCCCCCTCTCAGTTATCCTTTGGGACTATTCTAATAGTCTCAAGTATCATGGAGTCTCTGTGTTGTTTCTTCAGCTTCTTTTGTAATGCCTTTCTTTGGCATATCTATCCATATTCTTGTAATGCTTCAAAGTCAAGTGTAGATGGGTGACACTTTGGTATTTCTATAAGTTCACCTAATGTGATCTCTAACTTGTTCTTCTTTGATTTCTTCTTCTTATTATTCTTCTGAGAATCGCTAGAATGTAAAACCATTGCCAATTTATCGCCCTTCTCTATTGTGCTCGATGAAGTGACCTATTGCTTCTTTCTGCTGCTTGGCATCAGTTTCAACTTGTTAGGTGTCTGCAGATGTCTCCACATTCACCTTAACATCGTTGGTAGCATGCTTGTCAGTTTCCTCAGGAGTACCATATTTAGGTGTGTCTCCTTCATTGGTGTCCTTAGCTTCATCAGTTTTGGTTTTTGCATTCTTGTCTTGAGTATTTGTGTCCTTTTCTTTATCTCCTCCTATAACCTTATTAGTGCTAGTTACATCTTGAGTATCTCTGATGTCTTGCTGACCATCGGTGTTGTCTTTGTTTGCTTCTTCCCCTGCATCCTTGGGAGTATCCTTCTTAGGTGATTTGCTTGATTCTTGAAGGATATTGATAGTTTGTATCAATATTGGCATATTGCCTAGAATATTTACTTGTGATGTATCAACTGTTGTGTCCTGCTCATCAGTTTTATGCTTTGCAATAGTGACATCTTCATCCTTATTCACTTCCTCTACTGGGTCATCGATAATGTCTATGACATTAGTGTCTGCAATGTTGTTATTTGTGTTATCTTGCCATGATTCATCTGCAGCATCTACAGCCTTGTTGCCAGTTGTATCATCTTCTTCTTTATCTAACTCAATAGATGTGTCATCTTGAGTTGCCTTGTCAACATCTTGTTGTTGAAGGTCTTTGTCGGGGATTTCCTTCTCTGTGGGTCTATTCATTATCTTACACCATTTATTGCGGTTGTCCTTCTCAAGCTCTATAAGCTTTCCTTCAAGGAATTTTTAACCTCTCAGCTTCAGTGAGAACTCCTTTTTGTACTTTTCCATCACTCAATCTAGTTCAACCTTCTTTGATTCATGTGGCATTAGAGAAACTAGTACTCTTTCTCTTATCTCTTTTTCATTCTTCAATGCAAATGTCCAACGGGAGTATAGTCTATCCAAGAGTTCCCTTGGTACATAACTGCCTTCAAACTGAATTGGTACATATTTAAATTTGTACATTTTGGCTATGATGGCATCCTCTACTTTATTCTGATATTCTGGGTCTAACTTCAACCATCTTCTGATCTTTGAATTTGATATAGATCCAAAGTTTGCAATAGTTTTCATATGTCATCAATAGATTCAGGAGGTGTTACCTTGACACTTTTTGCCTCTATAGCTTCATCCCACTTGTTTTCTTCTATATCCTCTTGGGTTCTTATGATTTCCTTCCTTTCTTATTTTTCCCTCTCTTCGGTGCGGGATCTTTCCTCTTGTAAGTCCTGAACTTTCCTTTCTTTAGAGGTGAAGGAGTAGAATCTTTTGATGTTTGGCTTCTAGTCCTAGAAGCAGATGTTGTCCTTGGCTTTTTAGTTGGTGGAGGAGGTGGTGAATCTGACTCTATTTCCTTGGAGTCATCCTTTTCTTCATCTTTACCGACATATAATTGTTCTTCAGTTTCTTCCTCCTTTTCAACTTCTTCATCCTATTCAGCTTCTTCCTCGGTTGCTGACAGTATCTTTTCAGATTCTTCACCATCTTGTCTTTCTTCCTCACAATTTTCTTCACAACTAGGCCAAATTTATTCTTGTCTTGGCCTCTTCATATGTTCCAAATTTTGGTTGTTTCTTGTCTAATGGTTTCTTGATCAAGGCATCAATTGCCTTAGTTGCAAAATCAATGTTGATCTCATACTCTAATGGTTTCAACCATGTTGTCCTCGGTACAACAGGCTTAATGTATGTATTGTCAGTATCAACCATGAAGCATATCTCATCCTTATATTTTTCAATGAGTTGCTCGGGGATTCTTGCCCTCTTTTGCATTTGGTCTTTGAATACATTGAAGTATTCATCCATGTCTATCTCAAATTTATCTCCCAGTGTAGCTATGTGCTCACTGATTTTCATGGTGACAGGTTTGGTGTTGTCCCATTTAACATCTCCAACCGACTAGAATGTTTCTTGAAAATAAAAGAAGATACACATTATTAATGAGCCAAACTTACAAGTGTTTGACTTTGCATTCCCAATAGTCTTTAAGTTGTCCTTTAATTGATTCAGGAGTAGTTCAGATAAGTTCAATTTTTCTCCCTTCTTTACAATTTTTAACGTTGTGTCCACTGCACCTGATGCTATGTTGTTCAATCTGCTTGCTTGGAAGAATTTATAGCCCAGAACACATGCACCGAACTTGATCTCATCATCGATTATTGTTGTAACTTTAAGTCCTCTGCCATCCCATTTGGCTCCTGTAATCTTCTCGATCTTGGCCTTTGGTGGATGCTTTAGTGCCTTTACTTTATCGGTTATGGGGTAACTGATGACTGCATGAATGATGTCTCAGGTTATTACCTTTGGTTCATCAAGCCATAGCTTGTTGTTATGCATTCAGATTAACACTAACCAAATCCATTTGATTTTGAAGACCTTCGGGAACATTAGGGCATTGGTGAGCCCTTTCACTTCAATATGCTTGTGTTTTTCCTTTAAAATTCCATCATTGTTGCACAGCTTCTTATAAGCTTCTTCAACCTCTAAAGTTCCTATCTCTGCAATCTTGTAGTGTATGAAAGATCGAACATCTTCCAAAAGTAAAACCCTAGCTGGTATGCGTGAAAATGCACCAGTGTCATCGGGTTGTGAGGCAACCTCAGGATGGATCTTGTAGTTAGGTTCCTCACATGCTGAATTCTTAATGATTTTGAACTCATCTTTCTTTGCATTCTTGAATTTCAAGGTTCTTGAAGTCGATGCCATTTTTAAAAAATTTAGGGCTTCCTACGTAATGCATAAAAACATAGTTGTCGATCTTGTAGAACTTACTGTTTGTGCTTGCAAATATTTTTGATATGCTTGGGAGTGTTGTTGGTCAAGTCGTGGGCACTCTGTGACTTAGTTTCTCTTTGCTCAAAAATCGCCTTGGTCGCTTTGCTCTGGTTGCTGTGACAAATGAGTCATTTTGTTTCCCTATTTATAGTCATTTCCCTAAAATGCGTGCCATAAATTCTTACCAACTCGTCGGTGTATTAAGACTGAGTTCTTTGGTGAAGGCTTCACTTCCTTCTATGACAACATAACATTTTAGAGCAATCATTAATTCACTTGATTTTACCGACAAGTTTCGGTATCACTGAAAACTTGTTCATTTACTTGTTTACCGACAAGGCTAGCTTTGTACTTAGCAACTTTGCTTTCAACCGACACTTCTTGGTAAATGTAGACAGTCTCAATTTGAGTGCATACCAATGGGTTTCGGTATATATGCCCGAAAGCATAGTTATTATAATTTTAACAAGTAATACCATGATGCATCTTTCTTTATGCTAATTTGGCATTATATCAACATACTATGGAACTGATGTAAAATAATAGCTTGGGATAATGCAGTTCCATACTTACTTGTTCTGCTTAGGTGGGGGTGGTGATGTCACCAGATCCGTTGGATGGGGTGTCACCATTTGCATTGCTCGTTCCAACTTCATTATTGCTTGAAGATTTTCTCCACATTTTGTGTCTAGCCCTCCGGATATCTTCAATGGTGTTTCCATTGGGATATGTGCTTGTCTTTGTTATTCTGTCTCTGCAGTCTTTCTTGAGATGACCAACTTTATGATAGTGTAAGCATGCCATTCTAGTGTTAGTCCAGTCTCTAGACTTTCTAGTCCATTTTCTCATATAGTTTGCAGCAATGTGACCATATCTTCCACATGTTGTACAATTTTTCCAAGTATTGTAGTCCCATACATACCGATTACCAACTCTCTTTGGTTGATAGGGAGTTTCTTGACCTTTAGGCTTCCGTGCTTGCCTTTCTTTTTTCAGCATTCAAGAGTTGTGTGCCCATTCATTTTTCATGTAGGATAGTATTTGTCCATGTAGGTTTCCTTCTTTGGTTGTTTCATCTCAGACTTACATTCATATGCTTTATGTCCTTTTTTGTTACATTTATAACAAAATCTTATGAATGAAGATGTAGATTTAGGAATACCTTTCATTTTGCCTCTGCATACATTTGATGTATGGCCTTGCTTTCCACATTGATTGCATGTAAGCTTTCTTGGTCTTGAATTTGTGTAGACATTCTTTGGATCAGATTGATTTGATGATTCTCCATTCTCGGTAAAACCTAGACCGATATTGTTGTTGACTCTTCATTGTCCTTCAAGAAAATCATCCATTCTTTTATTGCTTTCTTCAACTTTCTTGACAATTTCATTATGCTTTTATTGAATTCTTATTTCATGTTTCAACTTTTCATTCTCATCCCTCAGTTTACTGATAGCTTCTATTCTTTCAATAAGTTCAACATTTAATCTTTTTGCTTCTTGACTCGTAAGAATAATCTGATTTGTAATCTCATGGTGATGCTCTATAAGTCTTTGTATTTAAGACTCTTTTTCTTGTAGCTTTTTTGTGATCTTTCTTCTATCATCAATAGCTAGTGTTCTTTCTTGCTCAGCTTGTCTAGCATTATTCATGACATCAATCATCCTTACCATCTGTGTCTCTTGACCGATTTGCAGAGATTTAACTTGTCCATCCAGATGTAGATTGATTTCAGTTAGGCTTGTGATGCTTTCTTCTGATGTATCTGATGCTTTGCTTGTAGTTGATCCTGAAGACTCAAAGAAATCTTGTATCTCTTCCTCATGATAATATGTCTCATTACAACAAGATTTCATATTCTTTCTTTCATCTGGTAGTTGTCTCATGTTGATTCTAGCTTCTTTATACTGTTCAAAGAACATTTGAATTTCAAGCTTTTTGTTCTCAATATTTTTATCAAGTCTGCACTTCTCCATTGTATGATCTTTTCTCTTAAGCCTTTAAGTTTTCCAAGAAGAGACTTAGCTTTGATACCAATTGTTGGGATTAATGGGAAGTATGTACTGAGAGGGGAGGGGTGAATCAATACCTCTAAAACTTTTGTATTCCTTTTATCAATTATCCTTTGTAATCAATTGTATATCCATTCAATCTGATTTGTACTATTTTGATGTGAGTTATATCAAATCATAACATTAACATACATGTGAACATCCATAGAAATATTCATGAAATTAAATTGACACATAACACAAGATATGATATTGCAGAAAACTTTTGTGAGGAAGTAAAAACTGCAGTGGGGATGACACCCACAAAATCTTCACTATCTGCAAATTGGAAGGGACCAGTTAAGGCTTACAATTTTGATCACTTCTGATGATCTACCCTGTTAGGAGTATCAATGGAGACCTATTAAAGTCTACTATGTTAAGAGCTTTGGAAACACTGTTGAGTGTGCACTCGGTTAAGAGATTTGTTGTTGGACTGTTAAATCCACCTTCCTTGAAAGGATTTTTACACTTTGCTCCACTTGTTAGAATGATAGCAAATTACAAATTGAACTGGTAAATGCATTCTCTTATTGTTGATATAGATCCAATTTATTTTACATGAAAAATATTATCACCTAATTATGATTGAATAATACCTCTGATTCTCGGTATCCTCTATTCTTGGTTCTTGCTAACCAATTTCACCTTTTGTTGTTCTTATTCTTGAAACTCTCAATCTGATCCATAGATGTGCTCATTTGATTTATTCATGTTCTCCTCTCTCTTCACATCATTTTTCATCTATGTATAATGAATGATTGCATCATCTATTTATAGATGTATTGACTTCATCAAGTTTCGATAAAAACAATGGTAACTCTAAGATCAAGTTTACAACTTATACCTAGATCTCCTAGTCTATGTGTTTTAAATCAGTTAGACTAATTAAAGCACTTGCATTCATGTATCTTGTCCCTAAAGAAATGGATTTAAAACAAATTAATATCATATAAATAGAATACACTAGCTTTATCTGATGTGGAAGTCAGATCCACTTTTTGCAGGCTACAACTGACTTTCGGTTCTATCTGTCGGTCATGCTTGACTGTCCTTCAGTTTTGTTCTATCGGTTGCTCTGTAACTGTCTTGTTAGTCTGCTCTGCATATTTCATGTTGGGTTCTTTCTTTGGGTTCCACTTTATCTTTCTGTCTTTTCAATTTTGGTTTAGACACTAACTTGTGTCATCAGTTCTCTTTGCACTTTGTCATCTTCGGTGATCTCTTAATATTTGATCTTTGGTTTGCTCAGTATTGTCTTTCGGTGTATGCTCACCGAAAGTGTTGTTTACATACTAATGGAAAATTAATGTCATCAAATTCTCCTTTCCATCATGCACTTCCCCTTTGTCATATTGCCAAGGCCTTCCTAATAGTAGATGGCATGCATCCACTGGCAAGATATCACAAAGCAACTTATCTTTGTAGCCTTCTATAGAAAACTCAACCCAAGTTTTCTCATTCACCAACACACTCTGGCCCTTGTTCAACCATGTCACCTTATAAGGATTGACATGAGGTATCTTTTTCAACTTGAGCTTATTGATAGCTTCCTTTGATATTATGTTGTTTGTGGAGCCAGAATCCACTATCACTTTGCAAACTTTTCCAAGGATTTTACATCTTATCATAAACAATGCTCTTCTATGCTTGGGTTCATCCTTAAATGGTTGTCTAATTAGAACCCTTCTGAACATTAGGTTCTCTCCAATCTCTGATTCAATGTGATCAACCTCTGGAGTCTTGACACTCATTGTGTCCTCTTGAGCATATGCTATCTTTTTTCCATTGTTTGAAGAAGTGGGCTTATCCGGGCATGTATAAGCAGGATGACCCAATTGCCCATAATTGTAACACTTCATACTTGCAAAGTATGAGTGCTTGAAACCCTTCCTCTACTAGATCCTCCTTGAGTACCTCTTCCTCTAGTATAACCCCTCTTGGATTGATTTCATTACCATGCTCTGTCAGCTTGGACTCTCCTTGATTCCTTTGCTCATTACCCCTACCTTGATAACCACCTATGTGACCACCTTGGTCCCTTCCTCTGCCTCTTCCTCTAAGATTAGAATCTCCTTTCTTCTTGTTCCTCTCTTCCACCTTAAGAGCTAATTGATGGCACTTCTGAACAATGGTTGGAGTCCACAAGCTTATCTCCTCTTGGATGTTCCATTTTAAACCACCCAAGTATCTAGCTACCTTGATAGGTTCCTCTTCTTTAATCTTGGGCCTAAGGCATAACTTCTAAAATTCCTTTGTATAAGAGGCCACATCCAAGTCCTTTTGTTTCAAACCTTGTCTCTTCCTATCAAGTTGAATTTCATAGTCCTTGGGTAGATAGTTCTCCTTCACCTTGGTCACCATGGCTTTCCAGTTAGCAATAGGTTGTTTACCCATCCTAACCCTCTCATATTGAATATATTTCCACCATGTCAATGTTGATCCTCTGAGCCTTGACATTGCAACTTTAAGTTTTTGTGCCTCAGTGACACCTCCACATTTGAAGTGGTTCTCCATCCCCTCAAACCACTCCATGACTGCTTCTATATCCATCTTTCCACTAAATAGTGGTACTCCTTCCAATGTATTTCCTCCTAGGTCTTTTATGGCTTTCAAGAAGGGTTCTTCATTCAAGGCAGGGTCTGGTTCAGGGATGATATCTTCCTCAACAATCTTTGCCATTGCTTTTAACTTCTTTGCCTTTATCTCTGGCATCAACTACTTCTTGTAGCTTGATTCTCATATCTTCTAGGGCCTCTTCAAGGAGTCTATTCTTCTCCTTTTTCTCACCCATCTCCTTATCTATCTCTGCATTAGTCACCATACTGACCTCCCTTACTGATTCACCAGTATTTAGAGACATACACCAACTCCAAAATCTTTAACTTGCTCTGATACTAATATGATATAACAAAAAGTCTTGCTCTATACCCTATATTCTTCTAGGGTATCCTATAGGCCACTTCTCTAGCCTATTAGGGTTCTTTACTAACCCTAATCTTCCAAGGAGTCTCTACACAATATCCTTCTTCTTTCAACTTGTTAACATCAACTAGGAAATCAATTCAATCTTATCTCAAGGTTCATGGTCATCTTCTTGCTTCTACACACCAAGTGATCCAATAAGGTGGTCATTGTCCATCAATGGAGAGGAAGGTCCAAAACAAGGCAATTGCATCCAATTCAATTCCTAGGAACATAATTTGTAATGAGATACCAATCAAGTTCAAGAACTCACTCCAAACATACCCAAAATAGGGCTACAAGCATTAGGCCTAATTAGGCACCTTTTCCAAAAAAAATTAAATTATTCTTAACAAGATGGAAAAATAACTCCAGATCCTGACACCCTTTACAGATACCTAAAGGATTTTCTAGGTCTTGCCTTCCCAAACTGTCCGTACAGAGGGTTCCTATTTGTAAGCCTATAATTAAGGGTTTTACTATGTACTGAGCATATCCATCAGGGTTTGAGTTTCCACCATGAAGAATCCATCACCAAAGCTTCCCATTGAACTTGGAGCTTCTCCATACATAAGTATTCCTCTCCACATGCTTTGATTGAAGCAACCAATGCTTTCAATCACTCCTTTCACCTCTGCAACTCACTGTGATCCCTAGCCATGCATGTCTGGCTCACCTAGGGCATCACTGAAAAAATAGCTTGCTTTCCTTCTAGGGTCCATCCTTCACTATAAAATATATAGAAGGATTCATCTTCCTAATCCCAAAGGCTCGTATAGATTCCACAGTGGGAAGAGGAGCTATGACCCCATTTGTAAAAACTGCCTGGTTGAGACCAGTGATAGTGTAGTTTCTAAACTATTTATAAAGAGTGCTTGAAATCAAACAAAAAAATTCTATAATACCACACATAACTCAAATAAAATCTACCCTAACATTTTCATTGGTTACAATATCCAATCTAATCCATTAAAACTCAAAATGTAAGGAAAAACACAAAATAGTGCTCAAAAACTTGCTTGCTCATTAAATGCTCTTACTTCAAAACTTCATCCAACCCCATACAATGGTTGAGGAAGTCCTTATATATTTTACCATGACCCAAAATCAACGGTTTCAGACAGTTAGAAACCCAAATGCTCAAAAATGCATAATTACAAGAAAATGTTGTTAATGACAACATTGACAACTTTTGCAACTTTGAGATTCTTGCATCCTAACTTTGTCAAAACACCATGAAACTTATCCAAATGCATTATTATTCCTATTAGACCATAAATTAACCCTCCTAGACTCTAACAAGCATAAAATCCAAGGTTCCACCATATTTGGAACATTTACCTCATATGGACAAAACACTATTTCTTAACCTCAAATGACCTAGTTAGATCTCCTAACCAAATCAACACATCCTAGGATCTATCTAATCCTATTATTTCACTAGTGGCTTTTCTAAGACCAATACAAGACAAAATTATTCTAGGATCCCTAGGTTACCATCTAGCCTTACCTAGGTGCTCCTGCATCAGACACCTGGGGTTTAAATAAATGATTCACTGAATCAGGTGTCAGGTTCAACTTGAATTGAATCCAACTCAGATTGAGAAATCCAAGGTGAATCCTTAATCAGTCTATTCTACCATTTTATCAGATACTCCATGTATTCCTTTCCTCTTGTACTTCTGCCAACTCTCTATTTCAAAATCTACTCAACTTCCTCTATCTGTTTCTTAGGATAATAACTCGATATTGTAGACACCTAAATTTGACCAAGTGTATCTTAAACATCAAATTTGCAAATCTCAGCCAATTGCCTCAAATCTCATCAAAATACATTAAAATAGATCAAAATCAAATCAAATGGACATTTATCAAGCAAAGTGGACAAAAAAATCAAATTAAATCAAAGGATTAAATAATCATGAAATCAAATAATTAAATTCAAGCCTAAAAGGGATTAATCAAATTATGCAATTGATTTTAATCAATTAATTGTATAGTTTAAATCAAAAAAATCAAACCCAACCCATTCACCCTTACATGGCTAAATTAATTAAATGATTGAATTAAATAATTCCTAATTTCTTTGAGGACAACCACTTAATTTTCCCTCCATTTGAAAACACCTGAAAGCTTTTTACTCAACCAAGGTTTGACCATGATCAACTCACTCTACCCCCTACCCTTGGGAAATTGCTATAAATACAAGCCAATTTCTTTGTATTTGGGATCCAAGAAATTCAAGAGCAAAGCATCCTTACTATAGGCATTTGGAGAGCATTTGAGAGCTTTTGATAGTATTTCAACATTTGCATAGCATTTAGAGCATCGTTTTAGAAGCATTTGTTGATTTCATAGCATGAATCATGAGCATTTGAATGGAAAGCACACATATCTTTGAGCATTTGAGCTATATTAGAGCATGTTTATCATTTTCTTCTCATTCTAGGATTGTCCTTGAGAGAGATTAAGGCTGAGATCTCTCTTAACAAAGCTTAGATAGAGAACCATGAGATGTCATGGATTTAACTTCAATTCTTAGATTAAATAACATTTTCTTTCCATAGATTTGTTGTTATTAGTCCTAATTTCATGAAGGTGTAATCTTACACACACAAATGGCACCCATCATGGGGATTTAGGCCTCATTTCTAATATTTTCATCTTAAAATTTTATGTGTTTTGCATCATTTTTCGTGTTATTTTGCAGGAAACAAGAGAAAAGTCACCTGTGAGTAGTAAAGTGCCACGTACAGAGTTTCTTTCTTCTCTTTCTTTTATTCTTAAGCTGCCTGTGAGATAAAGAGGGTCGCCTGTGAGATAAAGTGTGTCGCCTGAATTTGTAAAGCGTCGCCTGTCAGACACAAAAGACTTCCTATGAACTTCCAAGAGCCACGTACTAGCAATGTTTGACCGCACTTTGCACGTTCTATGCCGCCTGTGGCTTTTATTTGACCGCCTGTAGAATTTCCAGAGCCGTCTTTTAAGATTTAAAAGCTGCTTTCAAAGTTTTTATTTACGCGTAGTAACATTTAAAAGTCACGTATTAGCTGTTAAATGTCGCGTAGATATTTCTGCTTTAAATCAATTTTTTAATGATTTGCTCATTGTTTTAACTCTTTGTGTTTTTCATTGCTGCAGATGAAAAATCATCCGAAAGTGCAAAAACTAGAGAAGCAAGTCACAAGGCCTAGCAAAGAGGTAATGATTAAGACTAAACATGATAAGCACATACATGCATCTAATCTTTTAGAGAGCTTATTCGAAGAACGCCATTATGATCACTATATTAAAGTGTTTTTTGCTTATAAAGAAAAATTTCCTACTCTTTGATTGGTTTTCATGCTTAAGTTATTTAAGCTTTGATTTGACAAATTTGATTTAAAAAGAGCTTTTAGGAGTAAAATGGTCAATTTATTTCCCAAGTCTTTCTTCACTTTGTTTCGATTGTGTTGACTAACTTGTTGGAGGAGCTAGAGTGGGAACAATCACCACTAGGTGAGTTGAAATAAAGCACAAATCAATAAAAAATGCACCTAGCCATGGCTAGCTTAAAAAATGAGGTACTTATCTTACCAAGCTTGCATTGATTAAATTGTGGCATTTCATTTAAATCTAGTATAATCAGGAAAATCCTTCTAATTGTCTAAATTGAACAAGCATTAGGCATATGCTCTTCACTTTTCGAAGTGAATCAAAAAGTCAAACGTGCAAACTCAATTTAGTGCAAAGAAAAGGATAAGGAATTGAACCCCACATTTCAATTTTAAGAACCTCCTTGTCAAGAGGTTGAAAAGGAACAATTTATGCTTGAATTGTTTGGAACAAAGGAAGACAACAGGGATATGCTCTTCACTCTTTGAGTGAATCAAATTCCCAAACTTGTTGGACTAAGTTCAATTTTTGCTTTCCATATACATGCTAGCTAAAATAGAGCTTTAAAGGGCCTGCCTCCCGAGATTTGCCTTACAAGGACGGTGAGAGGGAACGACCCAAAGTGGGAGATAATCACTTTTTCCGCGATATCATCTCACCCACTATAAATAATGCACTTTACCTTAATCGGAAAGTGACTAAACCTTGTGCAAGTCATCCTCACTTCCTCGAGTAGTCCTTTGGGATTGCACAAAATTGTACTTTCGTGCATGTGGGAAGCCCACAAGGGGGTAAAGGATCTTGGCAAGATTTAGAACGGAGGTGATTCAAAACCTTGTTAAAATAGAAAACCTACCTTTGTAAAGCCATTGTTAAAAGCCAAAATTATTTGACTCTAGGGTAGATTGTTTGGAAGAAATTCTTATGCATACCCGTAAAAACATCCGAGAACATACACTTTTAGTGTTGTTTTAGGGATATGGTACAATTTTGATGTGTGTGTTGAGCTTGTACTCTATTTTCATGCAAGATTCATTTTTGACAAATATGATCAAAGCCTTTAAAATTTTAAATCCAAAAAATAACAAAAAAATTGACAATTTCAACTTTGATCAGCAAAGAGCCGCGTACCAACAATTAAAAACCGCGTACAAACAATCCTGGACCGCTTACAAGTTTGAAACGCCGCGTATAAACATTCAAAATCTGTGTCAGCCACTGGAAAGTGTCGCGTGTCAATAGTTTAAAACTGCCTGTCAACAAGCAAACGCCGCCTACTAACTGCAGAGTGCCGCGTACAAGAATTCCAGTGACCGCGTATCAACAATTAAAGGCCGCATACACACAGGCAAGAGCCACCCAGAAACAAAGAAGGGCAAATAGCGGATATATACACCAAGGGTTTGAAAACAACAAAATTCCATTTTTGGATACCCTTTTGGACGTTTTACCTCTGTGTATACTCAATTGGATCAGAATCTGCCATTATTGGACATTTTGCAAAATCATCCATAGATTGATCACTTAAGTGAGATAAAAGCCTAGGCTCTTCATTTGACTTATGTTAATGCCAGTTTTTATGCGATCTCATTACGTTAAGGCTACCCTACAATTAGACGGATCTTATCTAAGGCAAGAGTGTCCTTTTCCGGGTGATCCTTTTAGTTCTTTAAGACCCTTACAAGAACCCATCAAGGAAACAGAACCAACAATGTCTTTTCCATTTGGCCATATAGATCTCGATCAAATAAACCATGTAAACAAGGATATGAACAACAATAGAGGGGGAAATGTTGATCCTAACAACCAAGGATCCAATAAAAACAACACTAGAGGAGCAAACAATGACCCTAACAATCAAGGGTTGAACAATAATAACAATGGGGGCAACATTGACCCTAATGATGAGGAGTTAACTGATGAAAAGGTTAATGAAGCTATGCAAAGTCCTTTCTTCATGAAGCTTATGGAAAAAGTGTTGGAAAAAGACAAGGAAAGGTACTTTTTAGACCGAGCACAAATGGGTCTCAAACTTCCACATGATTATGATGTCAACAAACTTAAATAAGATGAAGCTGAGGCTAATCCTATTGACATCATGAACAAACAATTCCAACTTTTCCAAATGCAATTGGACACGATAAAACAAAGTGGGGTTCCTAAACCCTTTTCTATCAAAGCTTTGTGTCCATTTCCATTTGATAAGTCTTTAATCATGGTTCCATTTCCAACAAATGCTATCTTTCCTAAATATGAAAAATATGAAGGAACAACTGATCCTCAAGATCACCTAATGGAATTTTGCGCATTAAGCCTAGAGTTCATGCATGACACAACTTACTTTATGAGGTTATTCCCTAGAAGTTTGGGAGGTATGGCAATGGAGCGGTTTTCAAAGTTACCCTCCGGCATTCGAACCTTTGAAGAATTGACCTCTAAGTTTGTAACTCATTATTCCTATAACATCAAACATGAGGTTACAATGCTTAATTTATGTAACACCAAACAAAGAGAAGGAGAGGGATTCCTACTTTTCCTACAATGATGGAGAGCGGTATTTTCTAGATACCGAAAAGGAGAAGATGGATATTTTTGTAAATAGCTTGAATCATGAAATGAACTATCGATTAAGGCTACAATGCCCTAGGTCATTCCAAGACCTAATTGAGAATGGGGTGACAACCGAAGAGGTATTGGTAAAAAGTGGAGAAATTAAACTTTACAAGGATAACAAGAATAACAACAACAATACCTCCAACACTAATCAAAATCGCAATTCCCCTAACAACAACCAATTTTGGATGAAGAATAAAAACAATAAGGGCCCGTTTGGACCACGGAATACCAAATGCCAGATATAGTCAATTATGGAAGATCAAATTCTCAAAATTAAATTCTGGAAGATCAAATTCTCAAAATGATTTCTGAAATATGGGATGACCTGTTTGGTTCACCCAGAAGATGACTAAGAAGATTCTGGAACGGAAAAATTTGTCATGTTAAAAATTCTTCGATTTGGTAATAAAAAAATATTGTATAAAAAGCGAAGGACCTGTTTGCTCCCCGAGTCTGGCGAAGGAAGGTGAAATCAGCAGGAAGAAAGTAGTAAACAATTTTACCGTCCAAACGGGCCCTAAAATATTACCATGCAGTTGAGATATTTAGCTCTGTATAAACCCATAGAAGAAAAGTCCAATACAGTGAGCTTCAATCTATGTTATAAGAAAGCCAATCATAAGACTTTAAAATATTTGGCGAAGCTGTCTGGCCGATGAAAGCAGCAACGAACCCCTTGAGATCTTGCACTGCACAAGACAGACGATTGTCGGGGAGTTTTTATGGTACGAGACTGCTCAACAGTGTCATATACACAGTGGTCATTCATCTCGTTTTGTTGCAATGGCATCTTGTTTCAAATGTAGTGGAAATAATTTTTTATGAAAAAATTGGCATATGAAACGGGCATGCGAACCTGATATTCCAATTCCACCTTTTCAAGTGGAAGATGGTATGCCCATTTTTTTGGCAAAATTGGCATACCAAAATTCCAATTCCATCTGTGCATGTCGACCACAAACAATGGATTTCAAATTCTAAATTCGTAATTCAGGAATAACAGCCGATATGCCTGCATCCAAACGGGCCCTAAAGGAGTAGTTAACAATGGAATGGTAGAGGCTAACACTTTAAATGCCACTCCTTTTAATCTCACTCAAAATTCAGTTCAAGCCAATAATTTTAATCAAGCACCCAAGGTACCCTTTAACAACAACAACACTAATAACAACTTTGGGAATAATCAAGGGGCTTACAAACCTAAACCTTTCTTTGCACCTACACCCAAACGGACATTCACTAACTTGGGTGAGCCATTGGAAAATGCATTAAGGACACTTATTGTAAATAAACTTATTGACCTACCAAAGGCTCAACCATATGAACCTCAAATCAAGCCAAATTGGTGGAGTGAGAATAACCATTGTGAGTATCATCGAAATAGGGGACATAAGACCAATGATTGCATGCGTCTCAGACATGTGGTACAAAATCTCATAGACAATGGTGTGATAAAAGTGGAAGGCCCTCAAACTAATGAAGATCACACAACCTTTAAGACTCCTTTCTATAAACATGAAAAAGGAGAATCTTCCAACTCAGACAATGGAGGAAATAGTGCGAATAATGTAAGAGGAAATAATAATGTTAACTTTGCACACACCTATGATAATACTATCAATTCTATATCCGGCCAGGAGAGTACTATCAATGTTGTTGTGATCAAAGATCAACCTAAAGTGGAAACCTCTAATGCCATCACAAGGGGGCAAGCCTCAAAGGTTACCCTACAAGGGGGTAATCCTATTATTATTGGCCCTAAAACACCAACTATTTTGGCTAAACAAACACCACCCAAAAAAAATCCTTATAGTTTGGTAGATCAATTACAAAAGACTCCAACACAAATATCAATTTTGGAGTTGTTGAAATTATCTCCTAATCACAAGGAGATCCTGGAAAAAGACTTGGTTGAGACCATTGTTCCTATAAACTTGGAGGAAGACAAATTTGAGAACATGGTAGGACATCTCATTGCCCCTCATTGTCTTTCATTTTCAGAGCAAGATGATATGTCTATCACACATCCTCAAAACTTACCCTTTCATATAGAGGTATTAATCCAAAGACATAGGGTCAAGAGAGTTCTCATAGATGGGGGAGTTGGTCTTAATATTTGCACTTTAAACCTTGTCAAGTCATTAGGGTTAACCGAGTCTTCCATTGATCCTAAAAAGCAAATCACCATTAAGGCTTATGACGAGGAGGAAAGATCTTCAAAGGGTATGATCATTCTACCAATTCAAGTGGGACCTATAAAAAAGGATACCACATGTCAGGTTCTTGATATGAAATTGACCTACACTATCTTACTAGGAAGACCATGGATACATGAAATTCAAGCGGTACCTTCTACATATCACCAATGCATAAAGTTTCCATACATGGGGGAAGAGATCACGATTGGAGGAGATTCAAACCCTTTCCAATATTGCAATGCTTTAAAGCCAAGTCATGAATTGTATATTCCTCATAATAGGGAAGGAGTCATCCCTGATATTACCATGGAAGAAGCCAAAGAGGAAATTCCAAAACCAACATCAAATGTTACATCAACTTCTACCCCTATTCAAACTAACTCAACTACATCAACTAAAGGAAAAGAAAAGATGAGTTATGAGGGTTCAAATTCAAATGATAATTCAGTCCAGACTTCAACATTGAGAATGGAAACTTTGAAAACCACTAAGGAGGAAAGAGAATAAACTAAGAAAGATCATTATGAAAAGATGAGTGATCTGATGAACCAATTTGAGAAACAGTGCAAAATTCACTCAAAAGGGGTAGGGGAATATTTCGTTTCCCTATTTGATTTACCTACATCTCAAAGGACACATGGGAAGCCATCCAAAGATCATCAACCTCATAAATAAAATTCTCATTTTGTGAGAGAATGTGATAAGCAAGAAATGGAAAAAGAGGATAATAAGGTATTACAATGGCTTTATAAAGAGGATGATAATTCAACTAATTCCAATGAAAGGGTGCAACATATCAACATCCAAACTGATCACTATGGCAAAAGATTTGATATCATGAAGAAAATGGGGTATAAGTGAAGAAGACCCTTAGTAGTTCGACGTAGAGGGTTGTTAGAACCTATTGAACTAGTTTGGAGAGCAAAAGAAGAGAAAGTTGGCATAGGTTTTCAACATAAAGGATAAAGTTCAAGTCCCATGCATGATTTTCGTGCACATATTCATATGGTAGGTTCTAAAAGTGAAGATGTTTCTAGGGATTATGAGTGGGATTCCTTGTCCGAAGAATCTTGTCATGACATAGACGTTGATATCATTCACACTTATGAAACTCCTCCTAAAGTTGAGATTCAAGAACATGTGACTCAAAGTTCGAATTCAACTCAAACATCAAGTGAACCTCAACAAGTCAATGTAGAACAAACACCTCTTTACACTCAATGGGTAGGTGAACCTTGGGTACCTTCGTGGGTGGGAGGTTCTAATATAGTTTTTAATCCACATGCTTTCTTTCCCATGGAAATCTTAGAGGACTCTGATGAAGGGGATTTTGATCCTTCTTCCATGGACCATCTTGAAGAGGCACATGTCATAGACCTTGATGATACAATGTATGAACCATCAAATGAATTCATGTCCTTAAGTCCTTCAAATGAAAGCCCATCCAATGAATCCTTGTCCTTAATGCACCCTGAACTTATTGATTGGGATCTTTCCGAGCCAAATGACTTACTCTACTTCCTAAATGACAATGCAATGGCCTTATACCTCAATGTGGTTGAACCCAATTCTTCCATCAATGAATTCACTTCGGACATGATGATAGGGGCAGGTGTTCAACCTCTTAATCTAAAAAATGAAAATAAAATATACAAAAAAATGAGAAGGTCTAGTGGTGAAAACCACCATGTGGCAATGCTAGACCCAAAAATAGTAAAAATAAAGGATGTTTCCAAAGGTGAAAACCCAACTGTGGCACCTAAGGGAGAGAGGTTGGACACCTTACCAGCTCATGAAGATGAAAGATCACCTATACTTATTAAACCCACATAAAAGGTTAACATTGGAATAGAAGAGGATCCTAAATTTATTCACTTGGCAGCATCTTTGAGTCCCTTAGAGAGAAAATAATTCATTGAATTCTTTCAAGAAAAAAAAATCAACTTTTCATGGTCATATGATGACATGCTCGGATTAGATCCAAGTTTCATAATGCATCATTTAAATGTGAAATCCGGGGTTAAGCCTGTCAAGTAGAAGTTGAGAAAAATGCATCCACATGTAGCCCTTTTAGTCAAGGCAGAATTGGAAAAATTACTCAAGGCGGGATTTATAAGAGTAATTGCATATGCCAAATGGATCTCCAACATTGTACCAGTTACCAAACATGATAAAACCATAAGAGTTTGCACGGATTTCAGAGATTTAAACCTTGCTTGTCCAAAAGATGACTTTCCATTGCCTAGCATTGATGCTATAGTCGATCTCACTGCGGGTCATTCTATGTTTTCACTTATGGATGGATTTAGTGGGTATAATAAAATTTGCATTGCACCTAAGGATCAAGAGAAGACAGCCTTTACATGCCCATGGGGTACTTTTTGTTGGAATATAATGATCTTTGGTCTCAAAAATGTCAGAGCCACTTATCAATGAAAAATGACTACCATTTTCCATGACATGATGCACACCTTTATGGAAGATTATGTGGATGACATTCTAGCTAAGTCACATAAAAGAAAAGATTATTTATCCATACTTGAAAATATTTTTATAAGGCTAGAACAATTCAAAGTGAGACTCAACCCAAGGAAATGTGCTTTTGGGGTACAATCTGGAAAACTCCTAGGGTACATTTTTTTTGCAAAGGGCATTGAAGTAGATGCTAAAAAAGTACAAGCAATAATGGACATGGACATTCCAAAGAATATAAGTCAAATGAGGTCACTTCAAGGAAGGCTTCAATCCATAAGGAGGTTCATTTCTCAATTGGCAGAAAAATGCCATTCCTTTACCAGATTGCTACATAAAGACACCATCTTCACATGGGATGAGGAGTGTGATAAAGCCTTTACATTGTTGAAAACATACTTGATGAACCCACCTATCTTGATGTCACCAATTCAAGGAAAACCTTTGTTACTCTATATTTTAGCAACGAAAAAATCTTTAGGAGTTTTATAGGCACAAGAAGATGATGAAGGAAAAGAAAGATCTATCTACTACTTGAGTAGAACATTGATCAAATATGAATTAAACTATAGCTTCATGGAAAGGGCTTGCCTAGCAGTGGTATTTGCCTCTCAAAAGTTAAGACATTATATATTGTTGCATCAAGTGAAGCTCATAGCCAAAATTGATCCCTTAAAATACTTACTCAGTAAAACAACTTTAACTGGAAGGATTGCAAAGTGGGTAATGGTGCTTAGTGAATTCTACATTGAATATGTTGATAGGAAAGAAATCAAAGGTCAAGTTATTGTCGATCAATTGGTTGAATATCCTCAAGAATCTACACATCCTATTCAAGTGGAGTTTCCAGATTCTAAAATTGTTAATGTGGAAGCTAAGACATGGACTTTATACTTTGATGGATCTTATACCCAAAATGGTAGTGGAGCAAGCATTATTTTGATTACACCACAAGGTTACACAATCCCAAAATCCTACAAGTTATTGTTTCCTTGCACCAATAACATAGCAGAGTATGAAGCTTTGGTCATAGGTATCAAGATGGCCTTGGAATGGAATGTCATAGAATTACAATTCTACGGGGACTCTCAATTAGTCATCACTCAAGTTAATGATGAATATAATACCAAGAATGAAAAACTGATGCCTTACAAAAGATTGGTGGATGATTGAAAAAAGTACTTTGCTTTCATTACTTTTGAACAAATTCCAAGAGATAAGAATAGAGCAACAGATGCAATGGCTACTTTGGCATCTTTACTTCAAATGCCTGATCAAAATGAAAAATATGAGTTCTTGGTGGAAGAATTGGTTAAACCAGAATTTGACCTACCTGATACCCAAATTATTGCCCTTTTAAATGGACATGACTCACCATGGTATGGACCCATCTATGCCTACCTAAAAGACCAAACCTTACCTATAGACCAAACACGTTCTCAAAAGCAAAATTTCATAAGACAAGTGGCTCATTATACCATCCTTTCTGACACATTGTATCATAAAGGTCTTGACGGAACACTCCTTAGACGTCTAGAGGAAGATGAGTCAAAATTAGCTTTAAAAGACGTCCACGAGGGGATTTGTGGGTCACATTCGAGTGGTTTAAACCTAGCTAAGAAAATCCTACGCATGGGGTACTTTTGGAAAACCTTAGAAAGAGATGCTTGTCAGTTTGTACAAAATGTCAATACCATGGAGACATGATCCATGCACTGGCACAAGATTTACACCCATTTGTCACACCATGGTCATTCTATCAATGGGGCTTTGATTTTATTGGCATGATTTATCCACCTTCTTCAAATGGACACAAGTATATTCTCACGGCAACATAGTACTTCACTAAATGGGTTGAGGTTTTCCCTTTAACAATTGCAATGGGGAAGCAAATTTCCATGTTTATCCTAAATCATATCATTTTCAGATATGACATTCCTCACGCCATCATCACGGATAATGGAAAATAGTTTAAGAACAAAGATGTTGATGAACTTTGTGACACATTCCATATTACACGTCACTCTTCATCCATTTACTATCCCCAAGGTAATGGACAAGCAGAAGCTACCAACAACAACATCCTTAAAATCCTTAAGATATCCATTGGCAAGTCAGGAAGAGATTGGCATCTTCAAATCAATCTAGCATTATGGGCCTATAGGACTAGTATTCGCACCCTGACATGAGCTACACCTTTTTCATTGGTTCATGGGGCCGAAGCTGTTCTACCTTTAGAAGTTGAAATACCATCCCTAAGAGTATCATTGCATGGATTAATCACGAATGAGGATTATAGAGTTGCCCGACTTCAACAATTGGAGATGTTGGAGGAACATCAAACTCAAGCCTATGATCATTTAAAAGTGTATCAGAATCAAATTTCAAGGAACTATAACAAGCATATTAAACCAAGAACCTTTCAAGTGGGAGATCTAGTATTGAGAGAAAATCCAAAAAATCAGGTTGATAGAGAAAAGAAAGGAAAGTGGGAAGTAAATTGGCTTGGTCCTTTTGTAATTGTTTCTTCTTTTTGGAATGGGGACCTACAAATTGGTCGATTGTGATGGTGATGAATTGCAAGAACCTATCAATAGCATTCATCTTAAGAGGTTTCACACCTGATTTAGAGGAAAGAGTATCAAAGGAAAGAGTATAAGTTGAGAGTATCAGATGAGTCAGCATCACCTTTGTACATGGAAAAAGTAAAAAATACAAAAAAATGAGAAAAGATAAAAAAAAATCAGAAAGTTTAAAAGCCAAAAACATTGAAAAGAGAGACAAAATAAAAAAAAAATTGAAAAAAGAGAAAAAAGTGCCTTGGTGAAAACCTAGCAATAGGCGCCTTGGTAGCAAAAAAAAAAAGAGAGAAAAAGGAGCAATAATCCTAAAAGGTGAAAACCTGGAAAGAAGTGTCTTTTGTCCTTTAGGTCTCTCCTAGTCACATTTGTACATATTGCATTTCATCATCTCATTTGTCCATATCCTCATTGCATTCGTCATTTGTACATAATCCTAATAAAGTCTCAGAGCTGCATTTTGTCGCATTTTAGGTTTAGTTGCCCTAAGTTTCACATTGATGACATTTATCACTTGGGGGCACGCATCATGGTTTTTTTGGTACCAAATGGATTCAATAGTGCACCATCTTGGTCACACATCAGAAGCAGATTTTCAGATTTAGTGGAGAGATATTTTGGAACCTTTGATGGATATCAGTGTTCAACCCAAATTAGTTTGATCGCATAACTTGATCCTTGAGTTTCATTGACTTATTTTATCAGGATTAAAAATTTGACAAACCCTAAATGATCAGACTGTTTGGAATTCTTATTTGAAAATCTTGATACATTTCACAAACACTTGGGAATTTTTGATGAGTTTTTCATTGACCTTTTTCGAGTCATGTTCTTTTTAGCTAATCGATGATGTTTCGACTGGATTGGCAATGATGGAGACATGATGTTTTCTTAAGCTTCGGTGTGATTGTCTTGAGGAAAACTTTTTAACTTGTGTGAATTAGTCTAACGAAATGGTCATCAAAGTACCATCGAGGACATTCATATAGGAAGGAGGGTTAACCTTTGTTTGTTCATGCAAAAGGATACCTTGGCTATTTAGATTTTCAATATCT
>MU223423.1:5834249-5884845 GCA_018584345.1 Thuja plicata
ATAAATAAATAAATAAATATATATATCAGTGTGTGTGTGTGTATATGTATATACATGTATGTATATATACATATGTATAAGGTACACACACACACACATATATATCTATATACACATATGTATACATACATGTATATATGTGTGTGTATATACATACATACATATGTATGTACACACACACATATGTACACACACACACACACACACACACACACACACACACATGTTTAACAACCTAAATATGCATTTACCACCAATCATTACATATATAGTACTAGGGGATAAGCTAACTCATTTACTTTGTAATTAAAGATAAAATATATTGCACATATATTGATCCTCTAATACAAGAGTAAAGTTTATGATCTCCCTTAAAATATGTCCATGCACATTAAGATCTCCCTTAAAATATGTTGATACAATTTATTCTCATGTGCGATGTTAGGTATCGACTAATAAGACAAAGGACTCAACTTCTAACATAAAAACACAAAATTTAAATTTTGAAATATCAAAACTCAAATTTGAGCTAAATAAATATTTTATATTGTTTAACATCGCTTCTAGGAATGCGCATAGATTTTTTTGAACTCTACAATTTACAAAAATAAACTTGACATGTTGACCTTTCAAATAAAAAAGTTATGAGCTTTGAAAGTTGGGCCTCCCACATTGGAAATATAAAAATTTCCAAGGTGGTTGATGGGTTTTGACTAGCTTATGGTAGGTAGAAAAAATATATTGTTTTATCATTTGGAGTCATCTTGGGATTTCGACATGGATTTCTAAGTAGAGATTTGGTGCCATATTGTAAGTGGTTTAAACTCATGATTTTTATTATCATTTGATACATGTATTGTTTATTTTACTTATTTGATATTTGAAATATAGGTTTTGATTGTGAGTTTTATAGGTATTGTTTATTTTATTTATTTGATATTTGAAATATAGGTTTTGATGGTGAGTTTTATAGGTATTGTTTATTTTATTTATTTGATATTTGAAATATAGGTTTTGATGGGGAGTTTTATAGGTATTGTTGTGTTGCCAAATTTACTGGAGAGGAACAAGTAGTTATGAGGACAAGTGAGCTATAAAAAATAAATTATGTTTGTATATATTATAATTTCATTTGTATCGTTATAATTCTAAAAATTTAAAATATACTTAAAAATTTTAAAAATTTTAAATGTAAGGTAGAATTTAAAAAATAAATAATAAAGAATTAATGAAATACTAAAATTACATAATATAGCATATATAATATAGTACTTTTATATTATATATTATATATTAGAAATTGTAATAATTATTTATAGTATATATATTAAAAAAATAATATAGTAAATTTATTTAGAATATATAATAGTTATATATTATAAATAATTGAATTTTTTAATGAAAATAGCATGTTTAGAATAATATCTCATACTATATTGTAAATTAAAAGACCATTTTTAAATGATATATGAATTATATATTATCAAACTAGGGTAACTATCCGAAAAAAAATAAATTTGGGAAGCCTCCGAAAAAAGGGGTCCTATAAGACCAAATCGATTGAACCAATCATAATTGAAATAAGTAATTTATAGAGTATATTTAATTCATAAATAAATAATATATATTATATTTTAGAAATTGTAATAATTATTTATTATTTATAATATATATTAAAAATATAATATAGTAAATATTTTAGAATATATAATAATTTTATATTATAATATTTTAGAAATTGAATTTAGTAATGAAAATAACATGTTTATAGTAATAAGATATAAAATATATATCTCATAAAAATATACTATCAATTATAAAAACAATTTCAAAATTAATTAAATCATTACCAAACTATGGTTAAAATAAAATTAACACAAAAATAATAGAATATAGAAAATGAATAAATAAATATCTAAACTTTAGAAATACAGAAAAAATAGTGACTTATGATTGGTTGATTGGTGCAAAACTAATTAACTAATTGTACAACTTGAATGCACTAGTTTCATTCTAAGAAATCATAATTGAAGGGTTTACTATTTAAGTATGCTCTCATCTTTGACTTAAGTGACCTTGAGAATTAGAAAGAACATAAGTCTTTCTCATATGTAATGCTTTGATGAAATAAAATATCATAATTTACATTTAAATTGTGTATGATCTTTAAAATTGTATTAGAGCCAAGCACTCTTCTTTGGATATGTATTTCTAGATTGCAACTTAGTTTGTATATTCAAATCATATACACATATGTTTGTTACAAGTTTGTTGTTCTTCACTTTTATACTTTGATTAAAGAGAAACTTTTAAATATTATAAAATTTAAAATTTACTCTATCTAAAAATCATGAAGTTTTAATTTTCCAAAATTTGTTTCTATAAATCTTTGTAATTAATAATATACTTAAAACAAATTGAATCAAAACTTAAGCACTATATTAAATTTAATTTTTTTTTTTAAATTTAAAAATAAAAAATGAAAATTTCAAAATGCAAAAGGTGAACTATATCAAGTTTCTAAAACAAAAATTGGATGAAATGGGAATTTTGGATCTTGAAAATTAAAACGAACATAAGTCTTTCTCATATATAATGCTTTGATAAATAAAAATTGTATTAGAGCCAAGTACTATTCTTTGGATATGTATCTCTAGATTGCAACTTAATTTATATATTCAAATCATACACACTAGCCCCTCAAATTTTGTTATACTTGATCTTGATACTTTATTTTAAACAAGTGTCACCTAGTGGAGTACTTGTCTTTTAATTTAGAAATTAATTGTAATTATAATAATAAATAATTTATGAATTGTAGGTTAAAGTTAATAGAATATTTATTTAAATTTTTATTGTTGTTCATATTATTTGTTTTGTGCAGATTTAATTCTATTTGAGTTATATATATAAAAATATTATAAGTGGTGGGGTGACCCATTTAGAATAGTGGTCAAAACACTTGGTTGACCACCACAAGTTAATGCTTAGCTCTTAATCAAAATTCAAAAGTCACTCTATTTTTCCAAAATTTGTTTTATAAATTTTCAATTCATTACTTTAAAAAGGAATTGGACCAAAATTTAAGCATTAAATGAAAAACTTAAACTATAAAAAATAAAAAATTTAAACTATAAAAAATGAAAAATTTAAACTAGATATCAAACTTTTAAAACAAAAGGTGTAGAATTCCGGGGCTTGCATCTAAATTAAAAAGGAATGGGATCTAAGCATCCGATCTCAAAGCATCCCAAGTATAATTTATCTTCTATAATTCCAGTTTTATCGCAGAAAAATAATTGGTATAGAAATTGGGCATCCTGGAAAGAGGAAGGAAGAGGGGATTTATTTCATTTCCCCCTAAAACAACAAAACCCAGGCCTGCATTTTGAAAGTAAGGGCAAAGGGCCGTTGCCTCAAGTAATTAATTATTCAATCCTTCACTAACTCTACGCAATCAAATAAAACTCTTAATGTTTTCTCCCAACACATCTGATACGCAACCACACAAATCCATACGCGCGGTCTCGCCTGGGTTTCTTCAGCTGCAGTTTCGCCCATGAGGTCTGTCACATTTTTGTAAAACTTTTTCTGTTCCTGTTCTTCTGTGTTTTATTTTCACTCTTAAATTTCAATGTCCAAATATTTTAGTTTCATCTGTCTGTGTGCTGTCGTGAAAACCCTGAGCAGCATTTACCTTTTTTGCTATTTCCTGGTACACTTATGTTGAAAATGTGTGTTTAAGATTTTTTTTTGGGGCTGAGATTCGAACTCTCGGCATGTCTGGACTAAACCTAGTCACATTTTTTAGAGGAAAAATCCTGAGCGTTCGGCTTGGCGGTGCAAGAATTCCTTAGTATTTGAGCAAATCTTGGTTTTAGAGCCCTTTCAAAGCACGATCGACGCAATTCCAGCCGCTGGGATCGTTCAAGTCGTAAAATATTTTTCTCCATTTTTAACTTGATTTTCGGCGGCTGTTTCACATTTTAAATTATAAGGGTTAGCACGTTCTGAACTTATTCGTGCAGCTTTCGAAAATGGCGACCTTGTTGGATATCTCTTGATATGTTTTCTACACTTTTCAGAGATGTGCTCGGCATGTGGCTTTTCTAAATGTAACTTAAGTGAGGTTTATTCTAGGTTTAAGTTTAAATTTGTCAGATTGTAGAATGAAGATTTCCTCAGACACACTTTGGTGGATTTTTTGGTGTAGATGTTTCTTGTATAGTGGTTTGATTCAGCCATCTCACTCATTATCAGGGTAATAAAACTTCTTTGGGAATCGTCGACATGTTTTAGTATGAATTTTGTTTTTGACATTTTTAAATTATTTTGAGTAATTAGCTTTTCTGGCTTTTATTTTTTCTACCTGGGGTCGGAGCAAGAACACAGTCGAGTTTTATGGCCGAGCCCAATTACAATGAAGGTAGGACTGAAGGCTTTAATGTCTTTAGCTTCTTTGAAGACTGGAAATAGCAGAGTTACCTGGCCATCCGTTCTAGCAGCCTGTGATTTGTAGTATACAAACATTAATGAAAGCTTTAAATGTAAACTTGTTTTTTAATCAGTTTCTGCCTCTTCAATGAGCTTTGCTTTCATCACTTTGTTGGGCTTACAATATGTTAGACATACATGAAAATCTTAGTTCGTTGTAATTGGTTTAAGAATGTTAACTTAGTGTTACTTATAAATGACAGTTCGTTAAGCTTGCAGTAGTTTAAACTGAGGTGAAACAGGATGTTATATATTTCTATCGGGTTGCGCGCTCGAAAACTAGGCTTTAGAGGTCGAGAGTATTATATCTCACGTGATCAATGTGAGAACTGGTTTTTTGTTCATCTAGATGCTGACATTTAGAATTTTTTCCATTGCTGCATGTTGTACGCTACAGTTGGTGAATGGCAATTTGGACATCATTACCTCCATTATCATCAACTGGCACATGTTGAGTCTAACAGTTTTTGAAATCTTAAAGGACAGAGTGTCTGCAACATGTTACCTTATAGACTTATTTTATCAGTATTGGCTGCAGTAGATTTAACTGAAACGTGACCTACAAATGGGTTTGTAAGAGTTTTGACTTATAGTGGTCAAAGTTCAAACATAATCTTTTATCATATTATTTTCTGTCCAGAGTGCTAAACTCCACTAGCAGAGAATACTGTATCCAAGGTTATCTGATGTAATAACTGGTTTTTTCATTCATCTAGGAACTGATATTCTCAACTTTTGGAGTTGATAGATATCTGTCTTTATAGTGGATGGATGGCTTTTCTCACTAAATAATACTCACAGTGTTGATCCATTGTCACCAGCCAACATGTTAGAAGATAATGACCATCAAATCTTGTTAAGGCAAGGGGATGTTTTGCAACATTCTAGCTTTATATATTAGATGATTATGTATTTGCTGTTGGCCTTTCAGGATAAGGTATCCTTTCAGTAAGCTATGAATATACCTTATCCTGAAATTGACCTCACTGCTATGATGGATTCATCAAGCTGAGAACCATATCAATGTAATTCTACAGCTGTGAATAAAGCTTCTATTAGGGTTTTGAATTCTTATGAAGATTATATAATGCGAACTGTACAACCAAAAGAACAAATCAATGTTTTTAAGCCTGTAATTCATTTTCAGGAATCATACACGTAATCGCAATATTTCAAGGAGTGCTGAGCAAATGTGCTATCAGGAATCACCAATTTCTCTGTCACATGAAGAGAAATATGCTGCAGAAGAAAGCTTAGCCACCTACTGTAAGCCTGTAGAATTCTACAACATTCTTCAGCGCCGAGCTTTAAGACATGTAATTTCTTTTTTCCTTGTGCAAGATGGCTTTTACTAAAATATTTGCATCTCTCCATATTGTAGTCACTTGCATAGTAGGCTAGAACTTTCTGCCCTCTTGTATACAATGTATGAATAAATTCAAGGTTGATTTGAATTACCAATAGAGTTTCATTGTAATTTCCTGTGTTTTGTAGCCTCTATTTCTTCAACGATGTTTGCGTTACAAAATACAAGCCAAACGACGAAAGAGGTAGGTTTATTTATTAGTATTCAATTTCCTTATCTTTACATATATGTAGTATATGCAATGCGAAGGAAGCAGAATAATAAAAGTGATTTTGGCAAGACTACTATCAAACTATATTACGGGAGCAATTATGTTCATTGCTTTTTTTAATGTTTATAGTATTATACAACACCAAAGGAGTTGAACACGGATCTAATTTGGTAGAGAACATTTGATCACCTTATCCAGTCGGCTGATTATCTTGTCGACCACTTAACTTGTCCAAAGAATTAAAATTTCAGGAATGGACATAATTGTAGTTTTCATTAATGCTACCTCAATTATTCTGTTTTTAATTGTATTTCTCTTTCTAATCTCTGAACTTTTTTTCTCATAATCTTTTATATACTCTTTGGAACCTTATGCCTGTTCTATTTCAGTCATTGCCAAGCAAATTATATGCAAAACTAATTCCAGTTGTGGTGAAATATACACAGATAAGAGAGAGCCAAAAGGAAGATTAAAAATTGTATCTTCATCTTAATTGATTGAAAAGTGTTGTTGATGTTCAAACCAACAGGAAAATCTGTTTTCTTGCTTGCCAAATAAGCAATTTTGGAAAAAAATGTTCTATGTATGCACTAGATTAAATGAATGACTACATGGGCAATGTTCAAATTCCATATTTGTTGAGGACATTTTTATAAAAGGGAGCATGCTGGTGTTCTGCTCTTAATGTTAATTGTTTTTATAGAAAATGGGGATGATTTCAATGCTAAATAGGTTATTCATACCATGGTCATATTATACATTCAAAGTGAGGACAGTATTGTTATAAATAATTAGTTACAACAATTTGACAGTTAAAATGGGATCTAAAGGTCTCCCAATGATGGAATAACTCTTCCTTAGTTATTGTTATTTATTGTTTAGTGTTACGACAAGTTCAAGGTAAAATGATCAAAATGGAATGGCCTGGACTGTGATTAATATGGATGTGTGATGATTTTATATTATTATGTGATTGTGTATGGGTCCTGCTCTAGACCAAATTGTGGATATCTCAATCGTTATAACTTATTTTTGGATGTGCTTCACCTTTACATGACAAACATTGTGATCGATGAAACAATCAAATCATCAAAGTTATATTTGTATGGACTAACTACTAGGTGTGTGGGTCTCCTCTTCAAAGTTACTTCTCTTGAAACATGTCTAAGGTAAATGTTTTCTTCCGAACTTGGATTATGTCATGTCCAGTCTCACCCCCTCACAGCAATAAGACAACCCACAGTTTGAGTGAGGAACCCTGAGCTAACCAAAGTTTGATACAATTGTAGGGAATAAGCTCTAAACGAGAATGAGTAATCAGTGTAGATTGACTGTGATTGATGACCGGCTTGAAACACCTGAAAAGAATGGGCTGTAAATGGTGATGAGAGGTGGACAGACACTGTGAACTAATTCTGAGATGCAGTGAGCAAAGTACTTGTTGCTTTTCTTGAAATACGAAGAACAGATCACTGAACAACGACCAAAAGATCAATTAATTAAATAATAAAATTATTTAATTAATAGTGGTGGGGTGGATGACAAATTAATCAAATAATAAAAAATAATTTAGTTAGTAGTAGAAGGAAAAGGATAATAAATTAATCTAAGTTGCTGGTATGGGTATGGGTACATGGGTATGGTATGTTGGTATGACAAATTCTTTTTGGGGGTTGGGTACATCCATACAAAAAATATAAAAACCAGAAATATATACACATTTGCAGCTTTTAAAGTAAAAACAAGAATAAAATTTAAAATACCATATATTATGCATGCTAAACAAGACTTAGAACTACCATAAATATTACAAATTTGAAATACAATATAATAATTTGATATCAATTTGTCAAAACTTGAATATTATGATAGATATTTGAATTCATTGTTCATTGGTTCAACATTAAAACAACACAACTAGTAATCAGCATCATATGGATCATCAAAAAGATTAACATCAACATCAACATCATCAATGACATTAGATGATGTAGGTAGATTAATAGAACAACATGCAACATCACTGCCACTTGCACTAGAAGGACAGTGGCTATCCAACTCCACAACAAGTAAAGATTGTGTGGTAGCTGAAGAGTCCAAATCAATGTTAATGTTTTGGCCTTTACGGCAAAGATCAACGCATTGGTGAAAGTGGCAATAATAATAATTAATATATTGGATACATTATTGATATATTTAATTATGACAAAATTGGTTGGATAATAATAATAAATATAAAAGGTTATATTTATTATTAAGGATTTGATTTTAATAATTAAATATGGAGCAAATAATATAGAAGAATATATTATTATCAGTGTAACACGGGGATGCGTCCCCCCCAAAATCCCCAACGCACCCGGGACGGGGGGACGCCGTTCCCGCATTTCCAGCGGCGCCACCCATCAGCCACCATTTCGTCGAGGATGCGGGGACGTCCCCACGTCCCCCTTTGGGGACAGGGGGACGCAAAAGAGTCCCCGATGGAGAACGGGGACGCAAAAGAGTCCTCGATGGAGAACGGGGACGCCAAAACGTCCCTCGACCCCAAAAGAGGACGCACGGGCTTCCCCTGTCAAAGCACACAAATAAAGCAATTTAAAAAAAAAAGAAGAGATTTTAAGACATAACTTCAGATTATTCGACATAACATCCAAAAAAGAGATACTCATAATTTTGATACTCAAAACTCTTCCATTTGCTGATTCGACTATTTATAAATTATAATTATAATTCTATTGTTCAAACTTAAATGTTCTATGTTATTAACTTATTGTTCCATGTTCAATGTTCAAACTTCAATGCAATGTAGTATTTAGTTTTACTTTTACTAATAGTAATTCTAAATGTCTTAGACGCTTATATTGTTATACAGTTTTTCATAACTAGCATTTTAAGTACCACATGTATAGTATATAGTATATACACCCCTCCCTCCCCGGTCCCCGCCGCTGTCCCCCCGCCATCCCCAAATTGAGGCCCCTCTATCCCCCCTGCCTGAAAACTTGTCCCCCTGTCCCCTCGTACCCCAGGGCGGTGTAACTATGATTATTATTATGGACCCAAGTCGGCCAACTTGGGAGGCCAAGAGTTAATCTTAATAAGCTCATATATTAGAGCAACTTGGAGAAGGTAAGAAGCAACCAAAAACATAACGTTGCCTTCTTCCTTCAACAAGATCGTTGGATGAGCAAAAGTACTTGAGCAGATTTACATTGCATATTGAGCGATTTATATCAGACTTCTTTAGTTGAACTTGAGAAGTAAATTAGAGGATCAAATTGAAGCCTTAAGTAGCAGATTCAAGAGCGAATAAGAAGCATAAAAGGGGACAGATCAAGCAGAAATTACATCTTGCTATTGTGGTGAATTAAGCAGCCCTGGAAGGGCAAATTGTACAGATCGTAGCAGACATATAAGGGCAGATCGAGCAGCCATAGAAGGAAAATTGTGTAGCCCTAGAAGAGTGAGTTAGGGCAGACAACAAGGGCGAACTAGGGCAGAATTAGAGCAGCCCTAGAAGAACGGATTTGATAGCTCATTGAAGACCTTCAAGAACAGATTCATATCAGTCCTCGAAGGCAACATTGAAGGGCAAATTTGAAGAATACAAAGTGCAGATTTGAAGCCAACCAAAGGATAAATTTAGACCTTCAAATCCGGGTATTCTCTTTCCTTAATTGTGAATATTTATTATATCCTGTGTCTTAGCACTTGAAAGACCTCTATAGATTGTATTTTCCTTGCTATAATCTAAAAACATTAACAATCAGTTCGCTCTGGATCTACATCCCACAACTTTATACTTCCTTCCTTCTACCCATTCTATCTATGACTAAGGAACAAGTTCGAATGCACATAGCTTTTCTACCTTACTGCCAATTGATTGCCTTTCATTGAGTGGATAAAGGAGTATGAACTCTAATTTTACTTAGATGAAGAGGAACTAGCAACCTATTGAAACAAAGTGAGAGTGGTAAAAAATTAAAAAATTGTAAATCAAACTTTGAATTTGAAGTTAATAATTTAATTGTTTTTAAAGTCGTAAACAATATAAATTTAGAGAGTGCAATGAAAATAAACATACTCGTGAGAAAAGTTTGATTGCTAGAGTTTGGAGGTGTCTTGATGTATTGCCATTGAGATACCACCAATTATGAGCATCCTTCTTATACTTGTCACAAAATGCGGAAGCACTTTGACCATTGTAGGCTACAAAATCAACAAACTCACTTGTAGTTAAATCCTCCATTTCTTGATTGGGGAAGAGTTTTGGGAGTGCTTTCCTACACCCATCGTTGACTTTTGTATCTCTGTATGGCAGCACCCTTGATAACATGGCAAGAATTTCGTCACTATAAAATTTATTTGTCAATGCAAATGTAAGAAGATTGTAATGTTTCCTTTTGGGATGATCTTGGATCTTGCCCTAAAATCACAAAGTTCAATTGGAATAAGGAATGTAACTTAGTTATCAACATAAATCCTGGTTTAGGTTCTGCAATCATGTTATATAATATTTGAGGCATAATTCATAAGATTTTTCACTTCTATTAGGGTTAGGGGTTCAACAACAAATATAAATACGTATACATATATGTCCATAATCATCTTAACCTACTTAGATAAACCATCAAACTTGTTGATCTTAGAAATTAAACACCAAGGGTTCCATTATTTTAAATCAACCACAATATGGTTTAGAGAGGGAAGCGATAAAGGGTGCTCGGTTATTGTTCAACCCCATTAAGGCCATGATTGCATAGCATCTAGCCAAGACAACTCCCCCCTTGACCCACCAGTGGATGGAACATCCACCTTTATGATTCCATCCCCTGGGATGGCCTACTTAATTCGAGGGAGCCTGGGTCATTGAGGAAGACTGTTCAACCTAGTTAAACCCAAGAGCACGCAATGTCTAACCAAGACAACTCATCCCTTGGCCCACAAGCAGCAAGAACATCCACCTTGACGATTCCATCCCTTGGGTGGCCTGCTTAATTCGGGGGAACCCATGACCCATGTCTACCACTTTTCCCTAACATATTTCCCTCCATTTTGTAATGGCCCCTCTTCTAAGTTTGTGTATCTCTTTGCTCTTTTGATGTATGATTTCAGAAATTGGTGTCTTTGTCTTAATTCCTTCCTAGGGATTACACATTCACCAAGAATACCTTGATCAAATTCAACACTCACCAGGAATGTTTTAACCTGATTACTGCTTGATTTGCTGAAAGTGAATCAGGTATGTATAAATATAATAAGTCTGATCTTTCACTTGCTATTGTGGGTATTCGTTTTTCAAATTGCCTTAGTGATTTCAATGATGTTTGTTGTGCTGACTAAAGAGTCCTTTCACAATCGATTCACTGGAGTATATGCAGTTTTGGTCTGATATACTGATTGAGGTGTTGCCCTTGAGCGAGGTCTTTAAATGTATATTACTAAATTGCCTTAAGGAGGCCAATTCTCATTTAGTACGACCTAGATATAACTTAGAAATAGAAATATTTGATGCTTGATATCCTTATCTACTCGGCATCCAATATATATATATATATAATGTTTTGCTATGGGTTGATTAAAAGAGGTGGATATGACTGATTTTGCTGATGTGATTGCAATTGCTCTTATCCACGAGAATGAATGAATTGGATTGCCTTGAGTAGATTAATTGTATTAATGTAATTCATCCCTTGACTTGCCACTTGCAACCTCATACTGCCTTTCTCCGTGCGTGTCGCCACAGACACTTGGGCTCCTTCCCACTTAAAGTAGGATCAAAGTACAAAAAAATATGCTTGTAAACTCTGCCCGCGCCTCCGCTTTCATAAAAACTGATGTCTTAATTATTCCCAAGCATGACCTCTGTTTGTACCATCTCGTCCCATTCAAATTTGCTAAAAAGTTCTTTTTTGTCGTTGCTTGGTCTCCTCACTCCAATATTTGACAGTAAATCTGCCACTTCATTGGCCTCACGACGCACATGGACAATCTGTACCTCTGGAATTTTGCTGAGTAAGGCTCTTATGCTTCGGATGCCACACATCCATTTCTCCTTTCTTGAGCCCATTGATAACCAGCATCGAATCCCCTTCCAGGACTAGTTTTTGTACACCTAGGTTCTTCGCCATATAGACTGCTCTGAGTGCCGCTTGGCATCCCGCTGCGTTATTTGTGCCATCCAACAAACACAAAGCTCCCAAAGCCACAATGTCTCCTAGCTCATTTCTTGCCACATAGCCTGCTCCTGAAGGGCCTGGGTTCCCTTCAGATGCTCCATCGAAGTTGACTTTGATCCAACTTGGTGGAGGTGGGATCCATTTTATTTTATTTTGGTCACCTCCGGTAGGGCTAACCCTACAAGGCCCCTAAACGGGCCCATATTAGTAACATATTATTATATATGATCATTAATTATTATTATATAATTTATTAATATTATATTTTTATATATTGTTAATTATTATTATATAATATTAATAATAGATTATACTATTATAGGCACGTTCAGGGGCCTTGTAGGGTTAATCCTACTGAAGGTGATCTAAATAAAATAAAATGGACCCCACCTCCATCAAGTTGGATCAAAGTCAACTTCGATGGAGCATCCAAAGGGAACCCAGGCCCTTCAAGAGCGGGATACGTGGCAAGAAACGAGCTAGGAGACATTGTGGCTGTGGGAGCAATGCAATTGATGGATGGCACCGACAACGTAGCAGAATGTCAAACGACACTTGGGGCAGTCCGGATGGCGATGAACCTAAGCGTTCAGAAACTAGTCTTGTAAGGGGATTCGTTGCTGGTAATCAATGGGATCAAGAAAGGAGAAATGAACGCATGGTATCTGAACCTATATATCCGAAGCATAAGAACCCTACTAAGCAAAATCCCGGAAGTACAGATTGTCCATGTTCGTCGTGAGGCCAATGAAGTTGCAGACTTACTGTCCAACATTGGAGTGAGGAGACCACTACTCAACGACAAAAAGGAACTTTTTGAGGATTTTAGCAAATTTGAATGAGACGAGATATTACAATCAGAGGTCACGCTTGTGAACAATTGAAATCGCAACATTTATGAAAGTGGAGGCGCAGATAGAGATTTCATGTAGTTCTTTTTGTACTTCGAACCTACACTTTGTGGGAAGAAGCCCATGTGACTTTGGCGACATGCACGGAGTAAGGCAGCATAAGGTTGTAGGTGGCAAGTCTTGGTTTTGCATTAGGCCTTTTTTGGTGTGGTAACTACGACAACATGCCACAATGAATATCCAGTACAAACAACTCCCTTCCGCACAAGGCCGATGGATCCCATTTGATGTCTCCATGATGACACACAGTACGGTGACCCTTTATTGCAGCAGGCCAACTGCGGGGTGACTCTCGAGGAGCCACATTTTTTCTTTAAAGCTCGGGGTTTGCGAGCCTTTAGTAATGATTTTGTAGAGAGCAAGCCGAGAGGGGAAAGGTGAAGTTGTGGAGGTGGGCTGAGAGTACAGTGTTTTCTTCATAGTTTTGGTGGGTGGCAAAGGTATTGCAATGGAGACAAATTTTTCGCTGGACTCCCTGAATCAACTTCCTGTCTTCAGGGATGAAATCACAACCCAACGGCTTGGAAATGTGTTCCACTTTGATGATCCTGAGTTCCCGGAGGCGATCTCTACTATCTTCAGGGAAGAATTTCTGAATTTTGATGCAAGGCCTCGCACCAATCTGGGATTCTGGACATATCCTCCCTCTTTTTGGCGTTGGGACTCATGGTGGGCAACACGACGATTGAAATCTTGTCGGCGGCAAGGAAATGCTTGGAGCCCTAATGGTCTGTTGGGCTCGAAGGTTGGGCTCGAAGCGACTGTGGACCGAGCAGAACTCGGAGTTGGACTGCGGATGACGCACGCCTCGTGGCGTATGATAGGTGGCGGTCCAGGCGCGGTCCAACCCATGGTGGTGTGGAGTTCTTCACAACCTATGGCTGTGAGACTTCCTGAAGTTCGGCGTGGTTGGGTGTTGCTTTTGGAATACTTAAATAAAGTGGAGGAACGCAGAGTGCAAAGTAGCGTGGCGGGATGAAAACGCCAGAAGACTACACCGGTAAAATCCACCGCTCCAGTGGACGACACGGGCAGGCCAAGGCCCCGCCATCAACTGCAGAAGGAGGTTGCCTTCGGAGCCGCTTCGGCTAGGGCTAGGGCAATCCTGAACTTCTCATGGGAGGAAGCAAAGGGATGGTTTCAGTAGGGCGGGGTTTTTTCTTTTTTTCTTTTTTGCTCAACCAGGAAGATGATCTGGTTTCTCGGATGTAAGCACATGGTGCATTTGGGTATGGGCATGAATCTCTGTGGGTAGCAGCGTTAATGTTGGCTTAGGAGCCATTAGGTCTTTTGTAGAGCTTTTTGAACTGTGGAGATCTTTACAGTAACTTTGCAAAATCTATTGTAATCCGATTTATATTAATACAAATATTCGAACTTTACCAATAAAAAAAAATAGATTATACTATTATTTTATTATTTATTTATTTAAATACTAGTCTATATTCCTATTCTATTGTTATTTATTATAATATTATTATATCTTTATACATATAATGATATAATATTAAATATTATATTATATTCATTTATTAGCATATAATAATATAATTAACTTAATAATAAATTATATTATAACTTATTATTATTTAATCATCCATTAATTTATTATTATTATTTTTATTATTTATTATGAAATCCTATTTCAAAACGGGGACATCACACATTTCCGCAATGATTGTTTGTGGGAATTAAGAATAGACATTTTATTTAATTAAAGAAGCATAATGAAGTTTATTAACATCTTAATAACACACACACACATCCACATATATATCGACATTGTGTACACTAAGCATACATATCAAACATATTCTCATGCATACCATGATACTTGCTATAACACAAGATGGCTGTATTCTGAAATGTAGATTCCTTGTATCCAATGCTGATCTGATCCAATTCCTTGATTGTTGATTGGAGGTATTGGTTAATGATTACATGATTGTTGATTAGATGAGTGATATGTGATGATGTAATGAATGCTGATTTGATAGAGAGATGCTTGATTGCTGACTTGTTTGTTTCCTTGATCCCAAGATGAAGCGATGATTGATGTGGATTTGATGATTGTTTGCTTGATCTTGCTGGTTGATTATTTGCTTGATTTCATGAGGGACTTATGATTGATAGACGAATGAAGAATTTGTTTTGATGAATTCATGAATGATGATTGATAAGTGATCCTTCAATGCTTGGAATGAATTCTTCTTTATACTTTATTGGTGAAAGGAGCACCACCTTTAAGAAGAATTGGGTCACGACTTTTCATTGTTGCCTTTGAGAATAATATATTATTCCCCAAATTAATCTCCCTTGGGTGCCCTCCTCAAATGAAACCTTCTCCTCTTTATATCTTCCAACTTGAGGGAGAGTCACACCTCTTCATCATGTTTGCCTTTTGCAATGGTCACCACCTTTCACAATTACCACCCTTTGAAATAGTCACAACCCCTCATCATTTCTGCCCTTTGAGAGAGTCACATCCTTAAATAATTATCACCCTTGAAAGAGTCACAACCCTTCATCAATTCTGCCCTTTGAGAGAGTCACGACCTTATAATTACCACCTTTTGAAGAAGCCACATTCTTATTTTCTTTTCATTCCTCTTTTTCCTTCTATAAACTCTTTCTTGATTCACACTCTACTTTTTTCTTCCTTCCTCCATATCGCTTCAAATGAAGTTCTCTTCTCCCTTTTATATCTCATGTTTGTGGGAGTCACAACTTTTCATTTCATGCCTTTTGACCATTTATCAAACTTAACAAAATTTTAATGATGCATTTAAATTTTATTCTTTTATATTTAAATTTAAATTTAAATTTTATTCTTTTCTATTTTAATTTATTATTATTAGTATTTTTGATCGGTAATTGCTTTTGAGTGGAGCTTTGAACTAGTGGGATCACAGTAGGGGGACCCCATCCTTGAAGTGAAACTTGTGGCTGTTGAGGCATTAATGGCTCCTAGATTTGTCCTACCCTATATATCTCGCCTATGATTTCTCCTTATCTCTCCTTATCTCCTTATACCTCCCCTCCTTATCTCTTCGAGATCTCCTTATGCCTCCCCTCCTTATCGCTTTGAAACTCCTTATGCCTCCCCTCCTTATTGCTCCAAATCTCTTTATACTTCCCTACCTTATTTCCTTATCTCTCTAAGGGGCATCCATTGCATCCCTACGCACCAACGAGCACCAACAACCATGCAATATCCGCAGGGATGAACTGTAACTCTCCTTTTGCTGGCAACAGATGCGACCACCAATGTTGCCGAACACACTGTCAACAATGCCTTCGTTAGCATCAACATGTATGACCTCCAACCTCTCAACCATGTCAGCAAAGTTAGTGCCTATTCTCCTTTTTTTTGCCTCCAGTGCAAAGTTAGGGGACTCGAACTGGTGACCGCCCTATCAACAAGGTGTGCGACAATCGTCGCGCTGTAGGGTGAACCTTGTATTTTAATTTATTATTATTGTTTATTTTTAAATCCTATTTCAGAAAGGGGACATTACAAAGATGAAGTGGGGTGGTCACTTTATTCCACTGCTCAACACAAAATTGTTTACATCTCTTTGAAGAAAGTTTTGTTAAGATCTTACTCTTTTTCATTGGCGATGAGTTTTATTTTCTCAATCATTAAGTCAATGACTTACATACCTCTCCCAAATATGGATGATCTATGTTGGTATAACAGATCATACTCATGATGGGCTTAGTGAAACTAAGAAGGTATTCTACTCATTGCACCAAGTGTCACCTATGATCATCTGCTTATTTGTTGTCCTTTCAGAATTGAAAAGGGACCAACTTTGACTAATAACTATGCTCCATGGGGACATGTCCCCTAGGTTTTTTGACCTGCTTTCGTCCCTGGTACCGAACAAGGACGCTGGGATGCCATTTTCTTGTCCCCCCTCTTGTACCCTTTTTTGTGAAATTCGAAAACTGTCCATGAGACGACTTTGAGAGTGGTCAAGGACAGTGATAAGTCCTCGAGACGACTAGGGGACTCCTATGGCCCAAGCCATTTTTGGATGGCCAGTTCTAAAAAAGAACACATTTTTAAATTTGAAAAAAGGCTAGCTGGCCCACAAGGACATCCAAACCACATTTAACAATTCCAAAACCTAATCTAAGCATAAAATAACCAAAAAGAAGTAAAAGAAATTCATTTTCATATTCACAAAGAAGAAGAGCAACAAGAGAAGGAACAACTGGTCAAGGAGTGAACAACCGTTGGAAGAGAGGAGGTTAGGGCATCAAATCTACTTGATTTAGACCTACCACCTATAGATTATGGACAATTATATATTATTATGGACTTTTATGTTTACTATTTAGTAGTTTAGTTATAGTATTTACATTTTAATATTTTATGTCATTTCATGCTTGAAACTTGGAGCCTTTGGGCATTTTTGCTATATGTATGCCCTAAAGAGTACCTGTGCCAGCAACACGTTCTGTCGTTCCTTGTCGTCCTCGTGCCTGAAACTTTTTGGAGCATAGACTAATAATCATGCTAGCAAGTGGCTTTCACACTTTCACAAGTCGCCTCAAGATGATTGTGCTGGATGCATATTGGGTCTCAACAACCTATTGAAAAATAAAATAAAAAAATGGTGATTGCTAGAGGTGTCATATTTGGCACATTGTATAATCTGGATGAATACACTACTAATTGTAATAGTACTTCTATCAAAACCAAATCTGTGGATACTTTGTTGGAAAAGGTGAGGGTTTCACCTTTGGTGTATGGTCATGGATTTTGAGTACCTAATGTTGCTTTTTCTCTTGACTCTTAAGTTACTTGCAGATAAGAGTAAGTTATGTCATCAAAGACTTGGCCACATTAGAGAAAAGGGTCAAAGGACCTTGAAAAATAAAAATCTTGTTGATGGTTTGAATGATTGTAATCTTGATTTTGATTTTTGTGAGCATTGCATTTATTTAAAACTATGTTATCGGGTTTTGCTGTTTTAGGACCGGACCATGGTTGGGTTTGAACCGGTTCTCGGTTCTAGTCCACTTAGCCCGTGGGTTCAGCCATGGTTCGATCCTAGACAGACTAGTTCGTCCGTGCCAAATTCAGGTCGAACCAGGGCAGACCCAGGCAGACCAAGTGCTGAATAAGATCTTTAACATTACAAAACAAAATTTGCTGAAGTTTAGATATTTATTACATCAAATTAAACTAGCCCTCAAGATTTCTTCCAGTGAAATTTTTATATCCAATTGTTGATAATGACCATTGTCCAATTAATTGGAAGCTCTCGATAGTGATAAATCATATTTTAAACATTAAACAATATCTTCAATAGGTGAAGGGAGTTGCAAGCTATTTTTTAAACATTTTTCAAGTACAATGTTAATTACAAACAAACAAGCTCTTTGTACAGTGAAAAAGTAATATGCATTTGAGGACTTGGAAAGCGAGAATGTTATTGGTGCAGCTGATCCCATTGGCATTGACACTGTTTCTGAATCAACTAATGCCTTTGATGATGAAAAAGAAGAAGAAGAAGAAGAAGATGATTTAGATAATCCATTAGATGATTGAAACTTAGTATAAAGTTCCAATTGTTGAATGTCAAAAAATGTTACTTGAACTCAATATTAATTTTTTTAATATTTTGATGTTGATATGATGCTATGATTACAAGTTTATGGTGTTTTTGTTGTTTTTATGATACTATGTGACATTCTAATCTTAATTCATGTTTCTAGGCTGCATATATATATATATATATAAATTTTTTTACATGTTTTTGTACTAACGAACCCAAACCCCATTTCAAAATTTTGCCGTACCGGTGAACCGGTTCTTCGAACCCGAACTTCAACCCGAACACGAACATGAACTGACAACTTAGATTTAAAACAAAACCGTGTTCAGTTTTACTTGAATTCTCATAAATTTTGTGGTCTGTTGTATCTTATTCATTTTGATGTGTTTTGTCCTGTAGATGTTCCTTCCAATGGAAAATCCACTTATTATGCTTCATCTATTGATGATTATAGCAAGACATGGGGTATATAAGAGAAAATCTGAAACTTTCACTTGGTTTAAAGAATTTAAAGCAATAGTTGAATTGTAGTCTAGAAAGAAAATAAAACGTTCGAGGACCGATATTGGCGGTGATTTTTCTCGAATGATTTTGATAGATTTTATAAAGACTGTGACATTCATAGCATAAGAGAACTATGTGGTACTAGAAATTCGATACATATGTGTTGTGTTTTGGATTCAAGCATTCTAAATCATATCACTGTGTTCATTATAAATTTGATGGTGACCATTTCTTGCACATTGCATTATATGTTTATGATGTGTTATTTATTGATAAAGGAAAATTTATGATTTCAGAACTAAAGTCTCAGCTTGCTACTAAATTTGAAATGAAAGATCTTGGTGCAGTTAAACACATTCTTGGGATAGTAAGTGGGAGAGATAGAGTGAATAGAAAATAGAGGTTCAACTTGTAGGATTGTAGACCATAATGTATTCCTTTTTTACAGTTGGAACACATTTATCTCTTTTAGATTGTCCTACATCCTCATCGGAAATGGAAGACATGAGCATATTACCTTACTAGAGTTTAGTTTGAAGTGTAATCTATGCTATGGTCTATACTTGACCAGACATTGCCCAAGTAGTGGGAGTTCTTTCCACATATATGTCAAATCCTTGTAGAGTTCATTGGAATGAAATGAAAAGAGTCTTCAAATATTTGAAGATCATGGTTACATGATAGGAGAGAAAACTCTCTTATTATTCGTGGTTATGTGGATTCAGATTGGGTAGGTGATATTGATAGTAGAAGATCCACCAGTTTTTATATGTTTACTTTATTTGGTGGTGCAATCAATTGGATGAATTAGTGATAGGTTGTGGTAGCTTTGTCCACTATTCGAGTTAAGTATATGGCATCTACTCACACTTGTAAAGAAGCCATTTGGTGTAAGAGACTGTGTTCAGATATTGGAATAAAATGAGGAGCAGTGACAATTTATTGTGATTGTTAGAGTGCGATCTGCCTTGCTAAGAACCTGACTTTTAATTGCTTGGACTAAGCATATTGATGTTTTGTATCATTTTGCCAGAGATTTGGTTGAGCATGGAAGTTGGTTAAGGCAGAGACTTTGATGAATGTTGCAGATTTGTTAACTAAGGTTGTGAGCACTCAGGATTTCAGATTGTGTTAAGAGTCTTTGGGCTTCTTGGCCCCTAGCAATTAAATTATGGTTTAAATACTCTGTTTTCTCTTGCAAGGTGTTTGACAAGTGAGAGAATGTTAGAAAATGGTGTCTCAACCTTGCATTTACATAAGGTAACTATTTATAGTAAGTTACATAATACCTTTAAGCACGAATTGTTCCTAAACTTTCTCGAAAGGTTTGAATGGGCTAGATAAGCATGGCGATAAATTTTCATTGCAAGATCATGTCCAAATTTGAGGATATTAAAGTTTTCATTGCCAAAGAAATTTTATGAAATCAATTTTGAAGGCCTTAGAGGATACTACACGGCCCAAAAGTGTTCATAAAAGATATAGCGGGTTGTAGGTTGATAGAGCATGTCACGAGCTTTCTGGTGCTTCAAACGGTTTGTCAATCAGGCACCCAATTCAAAAGTTATGGTCTCCAGAAGATGAGTCTCTTGAAATAAGAAATATAAAAACATGTTGGACACATAAATGAGTTGTAAAAGGAAGTTACACATGTTGGTGTGTGTTTCGACACATCATAGGACATCTTTGATTGGAGATAAGATGGGGACCACTTTTTAGGTGGTTTTCAATCCATGATTTTTTAATACCGTTTGATGGTTACATGTATTCTATCTCATATGTATTATGCGTGTGAGATAGAGGTTGAGTGTAACAGGCTGATAGCTGTTAAGTTGCTTTTGGATATTCGCTGGTGATACTCTTGTGAGAAGCTTGCTCTGCAAGTATAGTGTAATTTGTTATTGATTTCTGAATAATATATTGGGTGGCTTTCGAGTGTTGCATTTTTCTCCCAGAAGGTTTTTCCCCACGTAAATAACTTTTCTGTCGTATGCACGATATTTATGTTTATTTATGTTAAATTTTTGTAACTTCTGCGAAAATTTGAGAAATTTTTGTATAACCCTCCTCTCAAGGTTAGTGTAGGAAGTTGTTTTGATATCTTAATTTCCTTACAACTTCATATAAAAAAATAACTGATAAATTACAAAATTCATCTACTTTGTAAGCAGGGATTTGTCACAGTTGTATATGATATGTTTTTGTATTGTTGCTTAGCTTTGCTTTTTTATGAGAATAAGTGGGATTTTTCTCTACATTGAGAAGGATGTGAGACAGTGAGCACCAATAGGTACAATAAGATTGACAGGATGGTTAGATGTTTAAGATATTTTATACTTGTTGGGATAGAGGTTGAACAAGTTATATGGGTTCATCATAACAGTTTTCAATCAATTGTGTTGAAGAATCTGTGGGGAGCAGCATGAAGAATAAGCTATGAGCATCATTGGTAGGAAACACACAAGAATACATTCAGTGTCAATTACATATCAGACAAACTAAAAGTTAGGCGGAAATGGGGGAATAAAAAATAAAAGGAAACAAGGGCAATTGGCTGAGTGAAATTCATGTGCAGACAAAAGGAACGCACATAGCAGTGAAATAAAGTGGAAATAATCCATTGCTATGAGATGAGGAAAATTTTGAAGTGACAAAAAGTCTCTTTTGAAATGACCCTGATATCCAAGTGCTGCAAATATGCTACAGTCAATGTAAATTAAAAAAAATAAAATTAAGTGGGAATCTTCTTTGAGATGAATTCTCCAATCTTTAGTAGAAATTGCTAAGATGATTTACTGAGGACCTTGGCAAACAAATACACTGTAAACATAGTTTTCCATCAAGTCAGATTGACAGTAATGATATAGGTATCAAAATCAAAATATTTATAGATTGTAATCCTCATATGATTGTTTTTTAGTTTATACATTGATACTGATTTCCAGTAATGGCTTCCATAGGAATTTTCAGCTTTGAGGATGGACCTCATGGTCAAAATATATGGCCCCACTATATTAGTGTTGACTCTGTTGAGTATATTAGAACAGTCAACTAGAGGTTTATGGCCATTATTTGATTCCTAACTAAAACATTAATCGGACCCTGACTATCAGAAGCCACTAGGTTGGAATTATTAAAGTCCTAGAATGCAGAAGGGAACACTAACATGGAATGGATAGGATTACTGCTTATTCATATTCTTTGTCTGTACTGTACTGTATTAGAAATTTTAAAGTATTACCTGATTGAGCATTGGGTAGGTAGTGAGTTTCTTAAGATTTCATTGAAAAATGATAAAACATAAAAGCATTTCATAGAAATGAAAAACTGTTATCTTGATTGTAAAATTTTTAAATTTTATTGATTTCAGTATTTTTATCACAATTACTGTGCAGTTGTTTCTTTAGTGATAAGTACTGAATTTTTAATATAATCTGTTTTGTTTTACTCTGGTAGAATCAAAATGACCATCACTTTCTCTGGATTCGTAAGGAATGAGGTTCAGGAGCAAAATGTCTTTCCTCTCTATGTATTAGTGTCAAGTCCAATTTCTGATTCTCTGGGGGTAAGTATGCTCAACGTTTTGGAGTTCCACAGTCACCACATTGTAGTTATAAACTCATAATGTTTTTTCCCAGTTGCCTATTCAGGTTTCTTGCAATCTTTTATGACTGTACTTTGCAGATGGCTATGTCAATGTTTATGCCTTTCTATGCCATGCTTTTTGTGCTGATGCAGCAGTTGTTGTGAATAGGATTCTGCAGTCTATCGCTCAGGTCGGACATGCTTACTCAATGCATCAACTCAACTACGGACTAATGAGCAATCCGCTGTTAGTTTTATTTTACCTGAAATTGGGAAGCTTTCAGAGGATGTAGTTACTGATAATCTGACTATCTTATTTATTTATTGTGGTATTTTCCAATTTCCCTTCATGCTGAATATATGATGCTCTGGTTGTATATTTGTTCATGCTTTTCATTCCCTACACTTCATTTGGAATAGATTGAATATGCTATCATGGCCTATTTGTTGTTTAACGTTTTAGATGATCCATGATTGTAAGCCTGTTCTTAATCCTAAGCTATATTTTAAATGCAGCGGACAATAGGAGTTTACCTGGAGAGAAGAACTTGCATATACGCTCATTAGGTGCAATTCAAACTTTTACACCCTTAATAAATTATATATTGGTGAATGCTAAAATTTATGTTGTGATAAGAGCAGGGAAACATGATTTGCCTGGACAAAAATTTGTGGATGATAAACATTTTAGTTTTATTATCTATTCCTTTTATTTATTGAAGTAATAGGGATCTACTCTGCTTGACACATATAGAAGATTTAGCGAGTCATTGATTTCTACAAAAGTCTTATATTTGATAAGGCCAAATTTGGTGCAACACTTCATTGTGAGTTTTCACTCTTCAAAGTTTTTCTGTCTCGTTCTCAGTGAATTGCAGTGGGGAAGTTTTGTGGGGAAAATTGGCTATGGGTTCACTCTGCAGTTCTTGGGAGAGTTCTGTAAAATTGAAACTGGGGCACAAAGCTGATGTAAGATCTTCGTTGGACTTACACTCCAGCATTCTTGAGGTATATATCTTATATGTCTCATCTTGCTTGATTGGTCTTGGAGTATAGAATAGATGCAATCGTATTTGAGTAAGTAAACACTACACAAGATTTGATGATGTGCTTCCTTTTAATGTGTATTATGTTCTTTCTGCACCAGCAATGAGTGAATCGTCATATCATTAACATTGCTGATTAGAATGCCTAAGCAGAAACATATTCATAATTCAATTTTCTTCTCATTTTATTTAATGATCTCGGGGCCTCTTAATTATAAATTAATGCAAGAGATGGAAAAGAATCACATTTGTATCATCCATTTCTTTGCTTGCAGGATACATATGGTTTTGAGTACCTTTTTTTTTTTTCTTTAAGGCTTTGTTTCCTATGTTTAATCAGAGAGGTTATAGTTAATTTAGGCTTTGCAATATGGAATTTTAACTTGTGCAAGTAGATTTTGTTAAGGCATTACTTGAGAGATTAGAAGAGATCTTTTTAGTTAAGGTAACTTATTGAAGTTTTTCAACTTGAAATTAGTAATTGACATTTTCAGGCTTGGCATATTCTTTTGGCAGCATGCTCGTAAAGAGAATGGGGTTGACCATCTGATATTCATAGCACCCAGTAACTCAGATGATTTGGTCAGTTGATTGGAATTCATGTTGGGACTTCCTACTGTATGCTTTGAGTCACTTGATGTCACCATTTACATTCCAATAATATTTCAGTTGCATAATTCCAAGCTTTTGCTTATGTACTTATTTGAGTTATCTTCATTTTTGAAGAACTCATTGATGCGGCTGCAAGTGGATATCTCAGCCCAGGAGTTGGGACCAAGGGAGAGCTCCCCGTATGACTCTTATTCCTATAGTGACATTCCTACATCATTGTTGCCGCGTATCGTACGGTAAAATTGCAATTCTTCATACCTTATTTATATTCAAAGCATGCTGGTGGCATTGTGAAAAAATACTTTTGATTGACTTAGCTAAGATTGATGAAATGCATTGAGAGATGTAACAAGGAGAGAGATTGTTTTAGTTGATGAATAAATTTAACTTTAAGCGTTTGTCTCTAACCAGTTGTACGGTAGAACCTAGAAAGGAAAATATCTCCATTGTTTTGGACATATGCTGTTTATTCAGTTGATGTCTGTCTTTTCACCTTACCGCAGAGATGATTCCCTATTTATTATTTCAATCTTCACTTCCGTAAAATTCATTCTCTTACATCTTCTTATGTATGCTTTTAAATTTTATTATTTACATGCTGTGGGAATAAACTATGTAATAAGTTCCTATCTTTTCCTTGCAAATCAATCATCCATGTTTTTTGTTATAAAGCTGTTTTTAGCTTGCATTACTATATATAGTGTATTTTAATATTCATTTAGTTGCTTTATTTATGGGCTTATTCATAATGTTTTTGCTTCTTTTCAAGTAAAACTAACTTTGCAGTTTTATAATGTGTCTTTCCAGAATGAGGGCTGGAAATGTGGTCTTCAATTACAAATATTATAACAATAGACTGCGTAAGACAGAAGGTGGGCAACTATTTTGAGAAGGTGTCTTGGAGATTTTCTTTGTTGAGGTTTTTTAGAAATATAACCATTATGACTATATGTACAATGAAAGCTACTCTATTACCATGACAAAATAGAAATATATGGTTTTAATATTTAGATGTTATATGGTTATAACTTTATAAGTGTACAAAGTACATGGATTTTATGGTATATCTTCACTTGCTATTCTTTTTTGTATTAGTTATAGAGGAATTTTATATTGATAGAATCATAAATAGGCATGCATATTACACTAAAATTTCTCATCTTTTTAATTTTTTTTATTTGTCACCAGATTCATTTGATAGAATTGTGTGCAGCCAGTCAATAGTATGTAGACCTTTTAGAAAGTCATAAAATGTTGCTAAGAAACCTGCATTTCTTAGGCATAATAGCGTGAATCATACAGCTGGGGTAGTCAATCAAATATATATGACTATGGCTTGTGTTGATTTTAATAATATGTTACGGAGTACGAATTATTCATCATGCTCATGACTTTTTATATGATAAATTTACCATGATGTTGAAGATAATAGCCAAGTGGTCAAATTTTGACCCTGAAACTTTGAGAAGTTTCAAAATGTGAATTGTCAACCAAGATTTAAATTTTTATTTGTGTTTGTGATTTTATCATTTACTCTAGCATTTTTCTACACAACATTCAATTAGTTCTGGTTAGTTCTGTGGTCAAAAGGCTCAAATTCCTCAACATTTTTGGGTGCATTTACTTCCTGGGTTATATTCTCATTTTATAGTCATTTTGAGTCTTTCAAGCTCAAAATGCAGCAGAAGAGAAATATTTCTACTAGATATCTTGAAAAAAGGGATCAATGCCTAGAAAATACATTAGTTATATGACTATCTTTTATTGATTGGTATGAATGTATGAATCATCACTTTATTAGCTTGGGCCACTTGATGAAATGCCCTGGTTTTCATAGTCTTGGATATATGAATATATGGCATGTAGATAAAAATCCTTAATGAAGGTGATTTTGCATTAGGGTATATAGGAAAAATATATGGTTTTGCCTTGTCGTGGAATCTGTTTCTGGGATAAAGCTCAATACTTATGTTGAAAATGGTAAAGAAAGTTGTATCAAGAAATATCAGGTGTGAGTGCTACTGCTAAGATAGATCCTCATGTTTCCATAAGATAGAAAGGTGACCTCACTATGCAGATCACCATCACATTGTCTAAATTGTAACATAAATATTAATTCTAAAAAGCCTAGATATCAGAAAGAAGCAACAACTAAAAAATACCAATTTAACAAACTTGGAAATAAGAGTTTTACTTTTAACTAACATCCACTGATAACCAATACTCCATGAAATTCATAGGGACTGCTAACCATTATTATCTTGACCACAAGCCACTGCATGTACAAGAGAATTCTCAGTCTATTCCTTTTTTGGGCCCCATTGTATTGCTGGTGGGTGTTGTTCTTCATATTGTTAGAACTTAGTACCATTCTGATTAGCCTAGCTCACATTTCCTTGATGAGCCAAAGGCCTATAAACTGCAATAGATGATTCTCAGTCTGAGTGTTATCAGCTTCAAAGCTATCAGTTTTGATGACTTGTCATTTCTCAGTTGGGTGAGGCATTGTGGGCAGCTGCAGTGCTTCAACATTGAATTTTTGAATGATATTTGGCAGATGGTTCACTTGGAGGCTCATCAGGCTCCTTGTGTACCTCTCAAATCTTCATAAGGAGATACAATTTGGCTTCAAAATGCCTGCTCATAAGTTCAATAAGCTGGCTCCTACTTTTAGTTGCTAACAACAAGCTGCTGATTACTTGCAACAAGATGTAAAATGCATGGGACTAGGACAGTATTAAGAGGCGCTTCTTCTTTGATTTGCTATCGAGCTCTCTTATTGAAGTGTCAATTGAAGGAAGGAGAGCAGCCGTAATACTATCTCCTTATGAAGCATGAGAGGTACACACGAGTGAACCATCAGCATGACTTTTGACTCTGAGTGATTGGTGGCAGCAAGGCCCTAAGTTTAAAAGGCGGAAAGCTTCCATTAGAGTTTTCTAAGCCTCGTATGAGGGAGCAAAGGATCTACGTGGTGGATGGTTAGGTAGGCGGTGAGCAGGGATGTGATTGGAGGATTGGAAGGAGGGACTTCTCCTATGCTGTGTTACCAAACATCTGCTGTGATTGGCTTAAACCATTGAACTTGCTGCTAATTTTCGTTTTCGTTAATTTTAATGGTAGATTGGTCCTGCCTTATACTTTCAGCCAGTTGCATCGTTCTCATTTCAATATTTTTCTTGTATGGTTGCATTTGCAAATGTTCCTTTTATCTTTGGTGGACTCAGGATTTGGAGCTGGGGAAGTTTCATCTGAATCCTAGGAAGTTCATTGATTGCTTTAAAGACATTGTGTGCACATTGGGGCTTCTTCTAGGAGTCATTGGCTATTACTGGTGCAATTGAGTGAATCCTGGAGGTTCCTGTTGACTTAAAATCATGATTCAACTCCAAGGGGCTTGAAAAATTGTCTAGAATGGGGGCACTGAAGTGCAAATAACGCTAACTCTTCTTGGCCTTATAAAATTTCCTGATTTAATGTGTCTTTATGGGGATCTTTGTTGCAGATATGGAAGATGCCTTAACCACAGAACCATCAGTATGAAAAATCTAATGCTTGCTGAACTCAGAGAAGTGAACTAAAAGGTTGTCTGAACTATGGTTGATTATAAACTATTCTCGCAAACCTTGGTAAAATATTACAAGGAAGATTTGAAGTTTTAATGTAAGTTGCCAGTTTTGGTACAAGATTGGGTACAGGTATGAGTTTTAGTATGCTGGTATGAATATTTTCTCTCGGGCACGTTACGTTTGGGTACAGCTATATATATTTATATATAATTTTTTGCACACTTGTCTAGGACAGTATTATACTTCATCATTGATTAATGGTAGTGATAAAGATAAATACCAATTAATAGTTCAATCTTTAAATGTTATTTCATATATCATATATCTCTAGGATTATTCAAATGCAAAACATTTAGTTACAAAATTTGAAATAAATACAAGAAAAAAATTGTATAATTGTTTTCAATCTTCACCAAAAGGATCTAGATCAAGGTCATCAGTTGGTTCAACATCTTTTGAACCACAAGTAAATGTAGGACAAGTCCCACTAAGTGCATCATCTATATTGACTCTTGCAAGCATCTGCAATAGATGCATCCAAGTTGGTACACTCAGGGGCTATTTCCTATCCTTTGTTGCCTCTACCTTGTAGTCATCTTGCTTATGTGATAGAAGACTCAAGTTAGAATGGACATAGAACGAAGTCTTATGGTTTTTTTTCAGCCAATTGATTAGGCTTCAATAAGTGGATAAAGGAGATGTACTCCAATTTTGTTCAGCCAAAAAAGAAATTCCAACTTATTGAAAGTAAAGAGAACCAGCATAACTTAATAATAAAATATCATAGTTCCATGAAGTTTTGAGATAGGGTGACACATAGATGGCTTAAAGTTGGGGACAGCAAGGGGACAACAACGGATCAGTGGTGTGGAGGGTGGTGCTGATATACAAATTGAGGTGAATTGAAATTTTGAAGGCAAAATGTGCAATATAACATCTCTGTGAGTGCCCCATGAAAGGCAAACTAATTTTCTAAAGTTAAAACTTGCAATTATATGTAACGGCATTTTCCATATAGCAAGCGACCTAGTGGTATGCTTGGCAATGGTGATGGTTTTGTGAGGGGATGTTTCTCACCAAGTCCCCAAGTCTCGGAAATCTCTCTATAGGGGATGTCGGTTTTTTTGGGTGGAACACGTCCTCATTGAACATTGTAAGAAATGCAATAGAAATAAAAGAATGGTAAGTACCAAAAAGACTAAATTATACACTTTAAATGCTAGAAAATACAAAATACAAAATACAAAATACTTATGATAGAATCTTGGTTGCAAGAGGTTGGAGGAACATATAATTTTGCCCATGGATGTAACGCCGTGTACGAGCATCTTCTTTGTATTGGTCTTGAAGAGCAGAAATACTTTTGGATCTGAGAAGAGTCTTTGGAATACTGGCTTGTAACCATTAGCAACTTCACTATCTCTGTATGGTGCAATTATCCTCGAGGATAAAGGTATCTTTGTGTAATAGTTTTGAGGAGATAATGTATATGCAATGATATGTTCATCTATTTTTTTGATAAGCAAATAACAGCTATATGGGCTGCACCCTCTTATATTAATTACAAATATACTTACATCTTATGTTTATGAGATCCTCAAAATGGACAAGTCCATCACCATCCCCATCTGCTAACAATCAACCACCCCCAAAAAGTGAAAAGCCCCAAGCTAAACCCCTGTACAGTGATAAAAATCCACCAAACGCATCCTTAACTAAAGATTCTACACCTCAAGCTCCGACACCAAAATGGAGCTGAAATTATCATTGCTAGAAATCTTAAAAACTATAATCTTCTATATTATCATAACAAACCAAAAACTTATTACCCACATCCCTGCTTTCCAAGTTGAGCTCATGCCTTGTAGATGCAGTCTTAGCCACACATTGAATGCTCCACCGGAATAGAGGGATCAACGCCCATCTTTAGCCCCTGACAGGAGCTAGTAGCCATTGTGTCTAGGTCTTCCAAGCTTTTGTCTCCCAAGTTCAGTGCCACATTTGCAATAGTGATGAATGATTTTTTCCACACTTTGAAAAATGTTTCTTTGGGACCATTGTCTTTTTATGCTATTATGGCCTTTGTTTTTTCTATCATAGAGTCAATGTTGTCATACATTTCTCCCAAACATGGCTGATATGTATCAACAACCCTGATCATACTCATACTAGGCTCTTGGTACTCAGGCATAGTCCACATGAGCCCACCAATCATCATCTATGATCAATGTTTTGACCTTCTGGTCCCTCTCTAGATTTTACTTCCAAATACTCCACTGGTTGCTAATAACCATGGCACCCAATGCCTCTTGCTTCTTGACAAGTCATCTCAAAACCATCGTGTGTGATGCAAGTTGAATCTCAACAACCTAGGATCGGTAAAAAAATAAGTTAATAATACATTAAAATATAAGTAAACATGGCATAAATTGAATTTATAAATAAATTAAATTTACGTACCACAATTCCAAATTCGAGAAAATCTTGAAAATGCCTTGTGATATATGGTGGTTTGTTGCAAAGATTTGGTTTTCATCACCCTCTTCGTATATAGCTTTAACCCACTCTACTTGAGTGTTGATTACTTGCATCACCAAGTTAAGGGAGTGTACGATGCATGTTGTCCAAAAATTGTGTGCATAACTTTCCTTAACAAAAGTACTTCCAACTCTACAGTTTTTCGTATTGTGCATAATGACTTGGACCAATTTTTTAGGAGCCACCATCTCTATGGACTCAACGAGGATTTTGGAAATGAATTTCACATCCTTAATTTTGCCACTCAATCAATTGCCTTAAAAAAATGTCCCTTTGGGGGACATTGCAATAATATATATTAAAGGTTAGTTTTTGCCATCTTTCAATCCATAAAAAATAGTAGACATTCTTGCTTCAATTCAAGAATCCCTACAATCTTTTTCCTTTGCCAATAAGGTGGTGCACACCTTTTCATACCCAGGAGCTTCGAAACTAGATGCGCTATTGATTGTGGCCACCATTTTTCGCCAATTGGCATAAAATGCAACATGCAATTTTTTCCTTTGCAATGTCTCTTGTTTCATGTTGAAATGCCCTAACCAATGGGGCTCTTTGGTGGGAATAAGGAGATGGATCTTCTTCTTGGATAGAGGCCATCTCCAAGAAAGGGTGTTGGGAGGCCTTTACTGAATTTGCAGGTTTTCTCACTGACATGTTTCCTTGTGTACAGGATGAGATTTTAATTTTACTCTTTCACTCACAACATTAGGTTCTTGTTCTTTAATTAATGCCATAATTTTTTCTTTTGGCAACTTTTCCTTATTTTGGCCTTCACATATTCTAACCCCACACCCACTTATGGCACATAGTTGAGCTTTGACTTTATTGTTCGAGCTTTTAAATTGGACTCCTATTCATTACAATTCCAAATGAAAGCCCCACCTCCTAGAAGTTGATCAAGCAACATATTTAAATTGTTTGTTTGTTTCAATACCCACTGAACTTGGATTACTGGCCAATTCAAATAGATTACAATTTGATTTTGCTGTTATAAACAGTTATTAAATTTCAAATAAATAAATAAATAATTTTTTTAAAATTTGTTTCTTTTTTCTAAATACCTGAAATTTTCTGTCAAAAACATGATTTTTTTTGTTAAAAAAACATAGAACGAGTCAAAATGCTTACCTTAGAGGATTAGATCTCCTTTTTGCAAGTTATCTTCACCCCTTTGGCACTTTGTAATCGATCTTCTAAGAAAAACTAGCTACCTTTCAAAATGCAAAAATGGTTGAGCAAGGTTGTGTTTGAGAGAAATCAATTTGCGTTCACAATGTAAAGGGTGAAATTTAGGCACATGATGCATCTTAGGTTTTTTTGGTTTCTAATCAAATTTCATATCCGCGGCAAGTTGGTGGCTTCAGGAGCACCTTGGCAGCCTCATGTTCGCTATGGGTATATGTTTTGCACACTTATAGGGAACCTGGGATGCTCCCAAGCCATTTGAGTGGGGTCATAGGGCCTCCTAGAAGGACATGTGTTCCTATAGGGAATAGGAGAACCTGGTAACATGGACATTTACCTTTTTCTTTGTAATTGGAAGACACATTAAAATTAGCAGGAGGTGAATCCAGATTATGAATATTGATGTATATTTTTCTGTTTATACCATAATTTAAAAAACATGCCACTCACCAGTCTTGTGAGTTTTCACTTGGGAAAAAAGGAAAACGAATGATCACCATTAAAACTTGGCGCCAAGTTTTCACAAGAAATAATTTGAAATTGCGTGATCTCATTAAAAATTGTGATTGGCGATAAACTTGATCAGGAGCAAAGTTCGAATGTTTTACATGCCTGTGCAGGTTTAGGGTTTGCAAAACCTAGGGACGCTGGATGACAGTTTGCTCTAAAAAGTCATTATCAATTTTTCAGACTGTATTCAAGCAACATCTTAGTATATGATCCTACTATTTTGAATGCCTCATTTAGTTTATAATTACATACATCGTCTGCAAAAGAGCTTGCTTGCATATTATCTTTGATGAACTGGAGATTGATTCTCTTGGTTTGATGAATATTGGTTAAACTGTAAACAGTCTGGGAAGGGGGTTCAAATTAACAGAAGTCAATTATTTGCATCCACACTAGCATTGTGACTTTATCACAATCCTAGAAATCATTATAGATCTTGCAAGAGAAAATGCCATACCAGTGAACCAAAGCGAGTGTATTGCATCCCTCCCTCTGGAACATGAATATCATCCCCCTGCAGCATGAATATTCGTCTAGAAATGGAAAATGTGTTTTATAAATTATCATATTTTCTGGTAGATTGCATTTTATAAAAAATCTCACTTTTGAGAGTATTCTTATAAAACTGTTATTCCTCTATTTAAAGTCACAGTTGGAATCTTTTTCAACATCTTTTTTAGTTGTAAGGATATAGTACTCTTTCTAATTACACCCACACTATGGTGCCTTAATCTTGTAAACTCTATTGTTACGAGGAATGATATGGGTATATTTTTAGTTGACTGACTGCACACATACAAAAAGGAGAGTCCATTCCTTTTATTGAAGCTGCACTGCTATTTAATGTGTTACAGTAGCTAGATCTCTTATGTTTGAAGGGGCAAAATAACGGCGTTTCTATAGGTAAAGAAAGCTAAACAAGTAGACTTAGCCAATAAGAACAGCTTTTTAAGGATGTTTCATATAGTTTGGCCTCTTCTACATTGCCAAAGACAAAGGTCTTATAATGCAGGCTCTTGGTTCTGAAAATATTAATTCATTTTGGTCTATGAAGTGTGTTTAACTTGACTTTTGATCATTTTCCACAGCTGGAACTCAAGGAAACCCAGAGACACTATAGTATTGTAAATGATGCCTTTGTATATGCAATAATTTTAGGTTTGAAGAATGATTATGCAAAGAGGTTGTCCTTAGAAGCGAAAGGTGAGTTGACAAATTGGGGGAACTGTTTTATCCAATTCAAGACATTCACATAAATCAGAGTTGCTGGCTTCTACAAGGCACCTTACAAGCTATCCCAGTACCCAAGTGATAGAATAATCCTGCTGGAGCTTTGTAGACAAGTAACAGCAATTCAAAAATTTGTAGCCAGCAAGCACAAGGCTTGCTTTGTGTTCCCATCAAGGTGGTAGTTTTTTGAATTTTCTTGTGCCAACATGCAAAATGTAAAAAAGGGAAGAGATAGAGATGGCCCCATTGGCCATGGATTTGTATGATAACATCAAGACTAGATTTAATCCCTTTGGGAAGATTAGACCGTTTGTTAGAGGCCGTCAACAAACATGAGCTTGCACTGGAAGTCTACTGGGGTGATTGCTTGGATGAGCATGAAGTAAATAAGAGATTACTCGATTCTGAGTGTCAACATGATTAGAGCCTGTGACGTGGCTAAGCCACCTAAGAATAAGGAGGACAGGAAAGTGTTTTCTATAACAGAAAGCTAGCTCTACTAACAGCAAAACAATTGCCAAGCCTGAGTTTTTCAACTATGGGTAATACCATCTGCCATATGCTGCAAGTTGCCTTCCATTTGGTCACCATAGATGGAGAAATAAACAGACCTAGGTCTTAGCTCTGACTGTTCTACTGCCGGTGTCCACTTTGATTGCTGCAGATTTGTGGACATTGAAGGGAATTTCATAGCAAAACAAGATATGAATGTGACTACCATTAATGAGAGCTTGTATGGGAAATTTAAAAATCTGAAAGGGAAGACAGAAAAAAAGGAAAATATGTTTGAGGGTGCTAATTTGAAATATGTTACACTTTACCTATAGGGGTACAGAATTAATTTATAATAGCAATACTAACTCTCCAGTAAAGAGTTTCTGATTGCTTCCTAGCCAGATTTCCTAGGGAAATATGATGTGCACGGACAAGACAGTCAGCCACAGTTTTTACACCTCCTTTCATATTGCAGTATTACCTCAGTAAAACTTGTTAGAAGTCTAGTATATGAATTCACTAATTTGCCGTAGTCTGGTCACCTCTTATTCTTTACGGTGTACCAGAGGGTACTGCACATATGTCCTTGGTGGTCTTTGTTGAATATATCTATTATTTCAAGTGAATCCTTTTCTATTAGAAGCTTTCTGCAATTCACTAAGTGAGCTTATTGAGGTTTGTCGTTTGGAATTGATGATTGTTCTTTTCATGTATGCAATTTCTGGATTGGTTGTAGAAGTCACATTAAGATTTAGTTTCACACCACCATTTGGGGAGAGAGAAACCATCTTGAGGTTGCAATTCCTCTTGTTGACAACAACACAAAGTTTTTGCAGTCAGAAATGATAGCTTTTAGAATGTGCATTTCCAAATTTGAATAGAGCTGGGGTCATTGACTGCCTATCAACAACTTATAAACTTTTAGATTTTTCCTCAATCAGATGATGGAGGAGGGCATTGACAAAGCTAACATAAATAACTAGGTTACTCAAATGGGAAATCACTTCCAGTGTTTCTCAAGGCCATTGGATTCCAATAGGGCAAGTGAAATAACTAGGTTACTCAAATTGGGAATCACTTCCACTGTTTGCTGAGGCCATTGGATTCCGGTAAGGGCAAGTGAACTAGATCTGCCTGGTATTTTTGTAGACAAAGATATCTTCTGCAAGTTGGTGAAATCAGTGAACATGTCTGTTTTGTTGAAAGACTTGACGGAGGAGGTTGTTATGAAATGTTTGAGAGTGCTTGAGGAATCCCTTAAGACATACCACAAAATAGACATCAACTAAAATGAGCTTAAGGATCTCGCTAAAACTTTTACTGATGAGATGGACATTCAAACAAGTACTTCCTCAAGGTTCACGAGATGCCGACTCTTGCATTTGGAGAACTGGTGTCAGGCCAAGTCTTTGTGTCAACTTCAGTTGACTCTCCTGGAGAATGGAAGCCGACACTTAAGCTGCATCTGGAAGAATTGGATAATTCCATTAGGTATATTGCTGAAGTTAAGGATCAAATCATTATATGCTGAACTGCATTGAAGAGTTCTTGACCAGGATGCATAATTACCTTTTAATGGTAATGGAAGTAGTTGTGTAATTAAGAAATTGAAATCATAATTTTAAAATTATATCATGGGAGAACTCAGGATATTCCGTAACTTAATGAGTATTACCCTCATGATATTCACATTGCTACTTCAAATGAGAGTCACTAACCAGGTATCTTGAATATGTTGAGGTTCTGGAGCATGTTGCTATATAGAATGTTGCTTAAAAGTATCATAGCTTCTGGTTGAAGAAAGATCTTATCTTGCAGCAGTCAATCATCATTGATCGTGTGGATAGAAGAGGTACTTAAGATGACGGCTCATAAAAAGGTGCCATGTTATAGGTGCAACTATGGATTGTTCATCAACAGTGGTGGTGTATGATTTTACTTATCTTTTTGCTTGCTCGTTGGTGAGGATATGAGACTTTTGCAAGTCTAGATCTTGAAGTTAGTTGCATGTAGAAACTGGAATCTTTGTTTTCAACTAATGTTAATCAGTTAATGGCAACAGAAGAATTTGTCATCTCTATTTTGTGTCGAGCAATCAGCTCCTAGATGTGTGCTGTGAATTTTCATGGTCATTGTTATTTGAGTACCTTGCATGCTTAGCCAAGCACTGAATTTACTATTTAAAACATGCAATTTTTGTGCCCAGCTCAAGTTTATGGATATTCCCAAATTTAGTTCATATTTTATTATTTTAATATTTATTGTTATAAGTATTCGTTTTTTGTACATATTGAATAAGGGAGCCTCTCCATGTAAGTTTGTAACAGAAGAGGAATTTAGGATTGGCATGCTGTTTCAATAGGATTTAACTTGGAACAAATCTGAGTTCTAACAATACAGAGATACCATTTAGTATAAACCTTGTACTTGGTTATGATATTAAGAAGTTACATCAATGCAAGTAATCACCCTTAACTATATGCCCTTAACATGTCCAGGACCAAAAACAATATCACTTCCATTTTCACCAAGCTTCAGATCAATTCTGTATCTTTAGAACATATCCCTTTATGGAAATGATGTCTGCTTTTTATATACGTTCCAAAAAAATTTCCGTTTCTCCATTCACTGATAATTATGTATACAATTATTAATTGGATGTTTCACCCTTTCTTGCTAATTTTTGTTGTGATCTCAATTTTATTTGTATACGTCATTTCTACTAAATGACAGTCTTTGTAAGCATTGGTTGATTGACATTTGGGTGCCATGCATATACTAGATAGTTGCTGAACTGGCATCTGGAGGATGTCAAGTGGGTATAGTTTGGGGGTCAGGTGAATGTTAGGTGGGAGTCGATCGCATGTCAAAAAATGCTTGTTAGATTTTGTTTCGGGATGGAATGGATGCCAAAAATTTGCTAGATGCACATAAGTTGGGTGTTGGTTAGGCGCCTTTTGGAAATAGCCACAGGCATATGAAAATAAAAATGGAGGAAAGGCCAAAAAAATAAAAATTAGACCACGGGTCAGTGCAAAGAAGATGATCACAGGCCAATGAGAAAAACTGATGGGTTCAAGTTTGGAAACCACTCGCAAAAGACCAGAAGATCGCTAATATGAGATCTTTAAGGATGTCTTTTAGAATGGTACATGTAATAATAATAAAAGCCGTATGGGTTATACAGGTCACCTGTCATTTTTAACCTTATAACTGGTTAGGTTTCTCATGTTAGATCTATAAAAGTTCAGTACAAGAGCTTTTATAATAGAGCAAGTTGGTATCTTCCAGAATGGTACACAGATATTTATATTTTTAATGTATAATTTATAAAGAGCACATGGCTTATGAAAATAAAAATGGAGGAAGGGCCAAAAAAATAAAAATTAGGACACGGGTCAGTGCAAAGAAGATGATCACAAGCCAATGAGAAAAACTGATGGATTCAAGTTTGGAAACCACTCGCAAAAGACCAGAAGATCGCTAATATGAGATCTTTAAGGATGTCTTTTAGAATGGTACATGGATATTTATATTTCTCATGTTATATTAATAAAAGCCGTATGGGTTATACAGCTCACCTGTCATTTTTAACCTTATAACTGGTTAGGTTTCTCATGTTAGATCTATAAAGGTTCAGTACAAGAGCTTTTATAATAGAGCAAGTTGATATCTTCCAGAATGGTACACAGATATTTATATTTTTAATGTATAATTTATAAAGAGCACATGGCTTATACAGCTCACCCTGTTGTTTATGGCCTTATAACATTTTAGAATATCATGCAGGTTATATGCTAAAAGGTAGAAATTACATATCTTTAGCAACCAAGAAAATCTATCAACAATATCTTTGCTCACATTTTAATCCTATATGCAGCTGTAAGAGTTTCTGATCTTGTCCTTTGTGTGTGGATACGGGCCTTTGCTGTAAGAAATATTTGATGAATTTGAAACTCCTCACTCGTGTAGTTTAAGAATGTACATATCCAGTTCCAACAGTCATATGGTATGTCTGTACACCGAAGATAAACACTTGATGTCATCGATGGAGAATGTATCAAAATGTGCTTGTATGCTGTTGTTTAGATTGGAAGTTCTTATGGTTGGATTTTGTGGTCGTTGTATATGGTCTAAAATGTTGGAAATGACCGAAAGGGTTATAGAGGTTCCTATAATAGAAGTGTCTATAGGGAGCAAAGATTTTGACTAATATATATGGATATTGACTGCATAATATCAAGCATGCATGACTGCAGCGATTTACCATTGGGCTGGAATTTCCAATATTGGGACAATGTTTTTCGCCATTTTATCCCATCTTATGTAAGGAAATTCTTTGATTTTTTGAGGAAGTCAGATTCTGTGTATCAAAAGTAAAACAGTTGGGTGATTTAATTTTTTCCAAGCAGAGACCTTGACAATTAAGCATCTGTGTAGATTGAGAGCATTATTGTCTTTGGCTTTTAGCTCTCTGAAATGTTTGGTCACTCTGTAAGATAGATCAGTTCCTTTATTATTTTTTATTATCATATGACAGGTGTAGACAAAGTTGGAATTCATCTCCTCTAAAAAATGAGCAAGGAGATGAACTCAGGTTGTTAAATCTTTCTTTGCTTGGTCACTCTTCACCATGTTGAGATAGGTGAATTCTAGAAGCACAAATAATTTTTTTTATCCACAGATAGGAATATGCTAGGAGTTCTTTCTCTCCAGCCAGATAAGTGAATATTTGAATTTGTGATGCTTACAATTGGCGCAGCAAATATTTGACTAGTTCAAAAACACTTAGATAACACCAAAAATATGGCTCATATATTGCTAAATGAGAGTTTTATTCTCCAATAAACATATTATTTTGGTTACACATGGGTAACTCTCCTTGTTCAAATGCTGTGTTGAATATGTTGTCATTGATGTCAAAGGTTGATGATCAAGGTTGTATAAATTTAGGAGGATTACTCAAAGTAATAGAGAATTTGGATAAGCTGCCCGTTGTTTGCTTCAGCTGCTTGGTTGCGTGGTTGAGTTGCTTGATTGTCAGCTTAAGCTGGTTGTGTGTCTACTTCAGCTGCTTGTCAGCTGCTTGCTTATGCCATGTCAGATTAATGCTTTGTCACAATTGAATATTCCTAAATGTCGTTTCTTCTACAGTGGAGCATTTGCAATCTTAATGTATGTTTGGAGCTATTAATATTTGCTAAGCATTATAGTCTGAGTTTCTACAGGAAGAAAATGAAGTGCCGTGATTTCTTTATACTCTATGTTGTTGAATGTTTCAGAACTCAATTCTTGACGCTTCAGAAAGTACTGCCCGGCTGTTTCATTTGAAATTAATTCATTTATTTGTTAGTGTTCCATGGGGATGCCCCCCCCTCCCCCCAAACGTTAGCGTCCCTGGGATGGGAACATCTCTGAGACTTGGGGACACTGTTCTCAAGTCCCCAGGTGTGCCGCTGATTGCCACCTGATGCCTGACCTCCCGAGGGATGATAGAAGCCTCTCTTCACTACATTTTGACATTTTGTACTTGTTTTGATATCATGCTACTCTATTTTGTATTTTACTTCTTAATAGTCTTATACATCTTTTCATAACTAGCATTTTAAGTACCATATATATAGTATATACACCCCCCCCCCCCCCCCCCCCCGCCATCCCCCTGTCATCCTTAAATTGAGGCCCTTTGTCCCAACGTCCCGGAAACCCGTCCCTGACAGTGGTGTAGCTATGTTATTTTTTCTATCTATTGTTCGATGGCTACAGATTCCTTCATTCATCGTGTGTGGGGCAGCTTGATTCTCATGATTACAGTATATTATTAAAGAACCGTTTTGAATTTTTTGAAGGAATCGATGACAGATGTTATTGGAATCAATGGTTGAGGGGAAGCACATAATATTATTGGTGGCTATTAATGAGTAGGCTACATTCCATGCAATCATGGTTTTTTAACCGTATTTACTTGAGCCAAGTATTAACAGTTCGGAAGTTTCACTGGATTAAGTTTGTTGATTGTGTGTATTTTTGGTGTGCTGGTTTCTTCTGATATATTTTTGGTGGCTTTCCCTATGAGAGTTTCTTGTATCGCATAGTGTTGGGGATGTATCATCTGATGCTGAGTATTTCCGTGTGTGGACTGTATTGAGTTGATGTATGCATCCTGGGATGGTATTATTACTGTTAAGTGTTTGGGCACAAGTGCATATTAAGGAGTTTGTTTGGATGTAAGTGTTATGTATGGTTTGTGAAGAGAAAATCGATGTATAGTATTTTTTAGTGGAGCGGCTCATTATTTTCCAAGTTTGAAACAGCTCTGTTATTGCTGTATTGAATATTCTGAGCGATGGAGAATTCTGGGTGTTTAATTTCTGGAAACACGTAATATTATTGGTGGCTATTAATGAGTAGGCTACATTCCATGCAATCATGGTTTTTTTTTCGTATTTACTTAAGCCAAGTATTAACATTTTGGAAGTTTCACGGGATTAAGTTTGTTGATTGCGTGATTTTTGGTGTGCTGGTTTCTTCTGATATATTTTTGGTGGCTTTCCCCATGAGGGTTTCTTGTATCACATAGTGTTGGAGATGTATCATCTGATGCTGAGTATTTCCGTGTGTGGACTGTATTGAGTTGATGTATGCATGCTGGGATGGTATTATTACTGTAAGTGTTTGGGCACAAGTGTATATTAAGGGGTTTGTTTGGATGTAAGTGTCATGTATGGTTTGTGAAGAGAAAATCGATGTATAGTATTTTTTAGTGGAGCGGCTCATTATTTTTCAAGTTTGAAACAGCTCTGTTATTGCTGTATTGAATATTCTGAGCGATGGAGAATTCTGGGTGTTATATTTCTTGGTTTGGGTCTGCTGGTTGCTAAAAACTTTTGGGCTGTGCGTACAGACTTTTGATTTTGAAGGTGACTATGGAGCTTTATGTGGGATCGAAGGAGCTGGGTGTATTTTCTTCGTCTGAGATTACTATCTTCAGTGTTAATTATCTGAGCATTTGGAGATTGAAAGGAGATGTTCCCTTCTTCCCTGAGTCATCTATAAAAGTTTGAAAGGGCTGAACAGTGGGAGTCTGATACTTGTGATGTGCAGTCAACGGGAAAAAGGTTGCAGATTTGTTATAAGAGTGTATTCAGAAATGTGTTTTTGAGTTTTGCATTTGAGTTGGTGCTCAAACCGAGGTTGGTGCCTCAGCTGATTGGAGTTGGTGCTTCGAGGAGGGTTGGTGCTCACTTATGTAATCTGGGTTGGGTCCATTTCGTTAATGAAGGCTATTGTGTGCTGTGGTTTTTTACTCGAAAGGGTTTTCCACGAGAAATTTGGTTTTTGCTCCTTGATGGTTGTTCTCTTTATGTTTTATGTGGTTTCATGATTTTAAAAGTTTAAAATACTGATTCAACTACCCTTCCCCCCAGTATCTTCTGTGTTCTCTTCATGCTGAATACAAGGCTTGCTTCTATACATCAAAAGAAAAGTAAAACCAATTCAAGCCAAAATAGACTTGTTAAAATCTTTCTTGGGAAAATCTAAACCACTCCTAGAATTACTCTAACCTTCTAGACTTGGGCTAAAAACAAATAGATTTAGTTTAGTTATTGGCTCATTTAAGTGAATAGGCGAATTTGGTATGCTCACAATTGGTGCAGCAAATATTTGACTGATGAAAAAAACTTAAATAACACCAAAAATATGGCTCATTTATTGCTAAATGAGAGTTCTACTCACCAAATAAACTTATTATTTTGATTACACACGGGAAACTCTCTTTGTTCAAATGCTAAATACAGAGGCTGGCTTTTATATGTCAAAAGAAAACCAAGTCAAGCTGAAATAGGCTCGTTAAAATGTGTTTTTTTAGTTATTTGGGAAAATCAAAACCATTCCTAAAATTTCTCTAACCTCCAAGACTAAGGCTAAAAACAAATAGATTTAGTTTATTTATTAGTTCATTATGAGATTATCAATAGGTTATAAAAGACAAATCCCGCCTATGTGTACGAGCCTAGAAATATGTAGAAAAAATGACTATAATAATAAAATATACATATAATTGATTCACCTGCGTCAACAATTTTGATTGATAGTTCGTTTCTGTGCATAGGTTGGGATAGACAAAGTCTAAACTTGAAGTCCAAATCTTTTCACTTGACAACCACAAATTTATCCATTCATGGCATGGTTGATTATGAACAGAGACTGCGTGAGTACAAATCTCATAGAAAATTTTCAGGGCACTGTTAACAGACATGATTCCATCTCTGAAGTTCAGACAAAGTTCATGGCTCACACCCCTTATTTTGGAGCCATTGCATCTTTTAACTTTCCTGGGGTAACTTTTTGTTGATTTTATTGATTTGTAGAAGCAACATATAGTTCGTATACTCAGTTATCAAGTACAATCAAGCTAGTTTTAGAAATCTAAGGGAGGGTCCTGTAAGATAAAGCACACCAATTTGTAAAATTTCAAATAAACCTCAACTTTCAGTCCTCTGGTTGCATAATTTTGCAACTCCATTGATAAAGTGTAAAGAGTGACGAAATGCAAAAATAGCTCCCTGGTCCTCCTGATATGGTGAAAACTAAATTCTATCGGCCTTCTAAAATGATTAAATGCAGGATTACTCTTTATAGGGGAGGGGTTTTATCCTACACTCTATCTCCATTTCAGGGTGAGCATCTTAAAAGCTTTGCCAGGGTAGCTCTTTGTGGGACTCGTTAATTTGCAAAATCATTGTACAGAAAATATATTCAAGCATTTTGAAATTTCAATGTATATAAGATAAACCTTGTTTCTTTCTGTATATGACAAATTGTCTTGACTACTTTCTGCATCTTGGCAATGTTAATGCCATCTCTATTGTTTTGTTGCCTTTGGCTTTTCGGTATTTATGAGTTTATTGTGTGAATTCAATTCTTATTTATACTTACTGTATCTTTTTTTGTCAATGGATTGATCTTTTCTTGTTGCCGTTTGTAGATTTGCATATCTGTATGACTTATCAGTTTTCTTGTGCTTTTTTAACAGTCACAGAAGATTTTACATGCCCCTTTTGTTTGGTTCGTTGTTCCAGCTTTCAGGTTAATATCAACTCCTTAATCTGTTTATCTTTTAAGGTCTCAACATCCTTTTGTTAGAGTTAAAGAATTTTCGATCTATGTTTGTGCCTGAAACTAGGCTTGGTTAAATGTTACTTTTATAGATTCCGGTTACAAGACTCCACCATAAATTTGTAATTTAGAGATCATAACATTTTGTTTGATTTATCATTCAGGGACTGCGGCATCATTTGACTTGTTGCCATGATTTATTCAATTTTGCATTCTGGGTCAGTAAATCTGGATGCAAATGGCCAAATATATATTTTTATCTATTCTTTTTTTTTCGCCAAATAAGTTGATTATATATAATTAATTAGTAATGCTTTTGCAGTTTCCCATTAGAGAAACTTTATTTATTGATTTAGTAACGTGAACCTATTTTTTGATAGGTTAACGAAGAGTTTCAGACAGTGGATGTCTCTCTCAAGACTGAAATTTGGAGATATGAGGTGTTTACTTTTTTGGCACCTTTTGTTCTCTTGATTTTTTATATATGTAGTGGCCAGCATTATTCCCTGTCATTTTAATACGGTAAAGATACAGATAATGCAAGAAAAAATGACAAATGACATAAAAGTTCTGTGGTAAAACCTTGCTCATGCACTGTATTCTTAACATTCTGTTGAAAGTTTGATATATCAGGTGAGATATTATAGCATTTATAGTGGATGGATTATAAGATAACTTCAAAATAATAATTGAATGTGAAGGAATGAAAGAAGTAATTTTAACATCCAGAAATGATAAAAAATATATCAATGGGATTTGTAAAGTACAGGGGACCAGGGTAAAAGGACTGTAGATAATGAAAAGTAGATTAATAGTGTGTGCTAAAGAAATGTAAACATAATCAGAGGAGTGCCTAGGAGAGAAGATTGTGAGTCCACCTAAGTAGAACACTGCTCAAACGATCAAAAGCACTAGGAAACATTTGGTGTACATAGGTCATAAAGGCCACTGTTGAAACAATCAACGACCGCAACTCCCCTAGTAAAAGAAATGTAAATTTTCTTAGGTGGAAAGATAATTTTCCATGCCCACTGGTTTTTAACTTTTTTCTAATATGTTTTTGAAAATTTGACGTGTTTGAGGTGGGCTATTTTTCACACGAGACAAGTGTCCTATATTTGGGCCAAGATTTTGCGAGTGTTTTTTTCCTATGTTCCATGGCATTTCGGGGATGGGGACGGACAGGGACGGGGGGATGATAGTATACAAATGTTGAAAATATGTTGTGCGTGTGTGCCAAAAAGAGAGAGAGATATGTCAATAATTGATTATTAACAAGACAATATGCAAATAAATCACTGCTTCACGAGTTACAGCAGTAGTATAACAACATAAATGATTATGGCAGCAGTATAAATCAGTATAACAGCATTATAACAATAGTCTCAAACATCAAAAGATTCAAAACCATGGTCTATCAATATAAATATCCAAATCAAAATGTCTCAAACATGTATCCAAAAGTCTCAAATATCAAAATATAACAGGGTACAGGCACAGCCTATGAAACTAAGCCTCATTCTATCTATCAAATATCCAAAGGCTCAGAATCATCTGTCACTATCTCCCTCTAACAGAAATGGATCATCCAATTATAATATATTTTTATTTAATATGAATTTTTTAACATATGTTTATTATGATGAATTTTTTAACATATGTTTATTATGTGGATTCTGGGATCTAGAGGATAGGAAATGAACAATTAAGGTCTGGAAAAGTACGCGCCAAAAACATAAGAGGAAATAAACACAGTGGGAATTAAGGAGAAGAAAAATAGTGGAAAAAATAGTTTGGATGGTTGCATAAATGTAACATGTCAAAAGATAAGCTATGAAAAAGTTTGGAACTGCAAATACCCCCCTCCAAAAAAATATATAAAATCTTGGTGAATTTTCATTTCGTCGAAAACATAATTAATTTCTATTGGTGAATTTATAAATTTTTGGAAAAATTTTTTTTAGTGTCGATTATTTTTAATCACAATTTATTGTAGAAAATATTGACGAATCTCAAACAATAAAAAGAAATTCATTAATAAGCGTGGTGAATACTTCCATTTAAAATAATAGAATTCTTGTAGAAAATTGTCAAGCTAAATGTGGAAATCTTTAATGGATTTAAGGGGTAGACTCTATAATATTTAGATGCTACCATTTATTTAAAATATAATCTTATAACCCTCATTATATTGTGTGAGATAAATGACTAATATTATCTCATTCTAATGGGATCCAAAATTTTTTCTAAAGAAACTTTTAGGCCCCATAAGCATTAAAAATTAACTAGGTGTATTGTTACCTCATGGAATATAATGATGATCATTAGATTATATTTTAAATCAAAGGTGACAACTAAATATTGGTGATATAGCCCTAAAGTAGCTAATAATTATGATATATTATTGGTCAATTAATAGACATTTCTATAATAACTTACAAAATTTTGGAATCAAATCAATCATATATCGAATATTGTAGCAAATTTTGAGTTCGAAGTTTTAATAAAATAAATTGTTTGGCGATCTTAATATTTATAAATCAAAATTTTGTAAAACTGTGGTGATTTAGGTTGCATCAAATCTTCAATTATTAGCCAAATTTGGATTCTCAAATTTAAAAAATTAGCCAATTGACGAATATTAGCCACTAATAAAATCACTGCTGGAAATTAGGGCCCAGAAAAACATGTCTGAAAATTGGGAGCAAGAAGTTTAGGGTGAGAAAATTGTGGAAAATTCAGGCAAAATTTGAGAATAATTTATCCTATTAAGTGTTACTTTTGCTGAAGCTTCCCAAATTATCATTTTATGCCACTTATTGGGATATAACTGTAGTTCCATAGAGAATTTGAGTGGGGGGAAACTGAGGATCTTTATTTGTGGATGGTGGCTATGTTGCCAAATTCTTGCTAAAGTCTGCTGCAGCCCTTCAAAGTCTGCTCAAATTCTGTTAGATGAACCCGACATGAATTTTGCCGTTTTTATGGCGAATTTACAAATCTGCGGCAGGACTTGAGCTGAATTTGGCCAAAAGATGGATTTTTTTGGATTTTTAAAAGTTTTTTTTTGGTCTATTTTAGTCAATTCAACCTTCCAACCCTAAAATAGACCAGTAAATAGACCAAAAAGGCAAAACATGTCATTTGGACTAAAACATTAATATATACGGTGGTGTATTTTGCCATGTTGCTTTACTATTAGCATAGTGGTGTATGAACTTATTTGCTGCTATATATATATATATATATATATATATATATGTAAACTGGTGTTACCCGGAGACCTGTCTCCCCCCCTCCAGACGTGTCTCGAAGACGGAGATGCGTCTCCAAGACTTTTTCGCGTTTCCGGAGTCTTCAAAAATGGTTGGAGACTTCATGACGAAGTCTCCCAAAGAATCCGAGTCTCCAATTCCAAAAAATGAAGTCTCCCAAAGAATCCGAGTCTCCAATTCCAAAAAATGAAGTCTCCCGCCCGTCTCCTGATAAAAAAACAAATTTAAAATACATTAAGTCATTTTATGATCTTGACCCTCATTTTAATGTTTTTTTAGCAAGGCGTTTTTAAATGATTTAAGTCATTTTGACCATGGTGGAAGAAGTGGTTGAACCAGATGGCCTTAATGAATTGCCCCAAGTTGTACTACCATCAAAGGAACCAGAGTTGGACAGTGATGATTTTCTGGACAACATAATACTAGATAGATTTCTGATTTTTGTTTATAGTTCTGAGTCTTTTGTTTGCATATCAGCGATTGAGCATCAAACTATATAGTTTTGAATTTCAAATTTCAATATGTAATGATAATCTCGACAATTATTAATCTGATATGAAGATGATCATATGCGATATTCAGAAATCAGATATGACTATGAGATGCAATGTGAATTTTGAACTATTTGACTATATATTAATATGACATTACTATTTAGTATTAGTCTTTGACTCTTTGAACTTTTAATGTTCAATGTTCATACTTATAACTTTCCATTGTTCTTGTTTTCAAAGCACTATGTTATGAATCTATGGTATTTCTTAGAAATTATTAAATTATATTAAAAAAAAATTGCCGTCTCCAAGTACCCCCGTCTCCATTTTTGAAAAATAGCCGTACCGGAGACCTCCAAGTCTCCCCGTCTCCAGGTAACCTTGATGTAAACATATGTTTTTGTACGGACGAACCCAAAACAAATTCGAACCCACCCCTAGAAAAAATTGAACGAATTTCGAACCCGAATCTGAACTGGTGACTTAGGATGGTGGTGGTGGTGGTGGTGAGGACATCGGAGCAGATGAAAAGTTATTTTTAAAATAATCTACCAAGAATAACAAATGAAATTTTGAAATACTAAAAACATTGCATTGAATAATGAAAATGCTGAATAAGGAATATCAATATATTATATTCAAAATCAAAATTCAAAAACTTTCAGCTGATCGTCCAATGCTTCTAGTTTTAACCATCCCCAAAGTCCAAGCTAAATTCCTTATCACTCAAACTATTGGACACTTTGAGGTCAAGATCCTCTAAACTAATACCAACCAACCTTGCGCCACATTATCACCAACTTGTGTTGGCTCATTTGGTTCTGCATCCCATTGGGCTGCTGGACTCCTGTATGCAAATGTTTTGTGGTCTTTGAGGCACAAGGTGCTATGTAAACTACAAGGTTCTTTGCCCTTCTAGAGGTAAGCTTGATTTTACAAGAGTGGATGAAGCTATAAGTAGACTAGTTCCTGCTAGCAGCAGAAGAACTATAAACTTGGGACAACAAATGAATGACTAGTGTGGTTGTTAAAAAATGAGGACCGTGCATAATAAAACATAGAATTGGCTTCTCATGTGCCATAATCTCTCTACATCTACTGAATAGCTTTCTTCCTTAGCATTGCACATCTATTGAAAAGCTTTCATGGACCCTACTTTCATTTCAGCATCCTCCATAGTGGCAACTCTACTACGCCTTTTTATATACCACTTTAGGTTCAATGCACAGGCAAGGGAGTGTTGAGTTTCTTTCACTTCTGCTGAATGATTTGATGGATATGTTGATGAAATAAATGAAATGTGGGGTCCTTGTGTACAACAACTTTCATTTGGGCAGTGATATTGTTGATGCCTTCATACATTTCTCCAAGGCTATGTGGATTAGAGTGCCCATGTCCAACATCTATGAAGATTGGAGCAATGATAGGACAATGCATTTCACATCAGCTTAAAAAATGTCACTCTTTACCACCTTTTTTGCCCTCTTTCCTTGCTCTGTCTTAGAATAAGGTCACTGTTTCCACTTTTCTGTCATGTTCATTAGTTGCAATGCTAATTGCATCTCAAGCATCTTCTCCAAGAGAACGAAGTGCAATGCACATCTAGTCTCTACAAATATAAAAAAATCTGTCTTGGAGAAGGATAATGTAAAGTGTGGTGCTTGCAGATAAACAATTGCACATGTTCATCATTATTAATGGCATGCACACAATAGGGAGTCCACTTGATATGTTTGTAGAACACCTCAAACAACTTCTTTGATACTTTGTACTCATAGGTCATATTGTCACAATTACACCACATTGTACCCAACCTCTTCAAATTGCTTCTCTAAGGATTTGGAACTGATAATTAACATCCATGTGGTGCCTTGAACAATCAACAATTCTAAGTGAGAGCCCTCTGTATAGTGACAATGATATTGGTTAGTGGATGGTGCCTAATGTTTGTCTACCCATTCTTAAGTATGTTGTATCCACTAGCAATCTAGGTAGCCTTCACTTTAATTCATCAAAATATTAATCTTGGAATAACTATTAATAAGGATTGATTTCCAAAACTCTGTCTCAAACTCTCTCTCTTGGTGACACATATGAAGCTCTTGCTCTTGCTATCTTTGTCACCAACTTCCTGCAATAAGGAGAGTGAGCCACATGTAATCAAATGCGATTGGCAATGGAAATTTCGCCAACGGCATTGTTTGCCTCATCCTTATTTTGCACATTGAAATTTAAAATAACCCTATCACCATGTTTGGAGCATCATTAGTTGATCTATGTTTTTCCTTAGGCTCTGCTACTCTTGAATGAGATGGAAGAGTAAGAAACCGTGATTGTTGGAAACTACCACTAGTGGTACTAGTAGGAGTGAAAACACTTAGTAGCACGGTAGTAGCGGTGGTTTTGTTTTCTTCAACACAACCCTACAGTTTTATTTATTTCAGCCCTTTGTTTGAGTGCAAAGACACCATATACCTTAGTTTCTTTCCTTGGGATGTTAAGAAGGCGTGCTTTAGCTCTTAGTACCTTTGCTTGGAATGTGAAGGTGTGCGTCAACTTTATTTGCTTGGGATGTGAAGGAGGGGTGCATTAACTCTTAGTACCTTCGCTTGGGATGTGAAGGAGGTGTATTGACTCTAGTAATGCTGCCTTGAAATTTAGTTTGACAAGATCTATCATTCGTACCTGCAATAGTTGTGTCTATCATTCATTGTTATCTCTGCTGTGTTGAAGTTCTCTTGCTCATAAGTTTGTGGTTGCAGAGCTGCTATGCTGGTCTGTTCTATCTTTACTCACAATGATGTTGTTGAACGAGTCTTCCTTGCTCAGCATTCAGTTTTATATTCTGTTTCATCAAGGCATATCAGCGTGGTTGACTCCAGCTCTTGGCTCGTATTCACAGTTTTCTATGATGCATTTGTAATTGTATCGATGGAATGGCTGTATATTTGTTGCCTTTGTGTTGTGTCGATGGAATGGTTGTGTAACCTTTGCCAACTAACATGCCATCGCGTCCTCTGTCTTCAGTGTATAGTCCCCGTCATAAATGATTCAGATATTTTGGTCATGTCTCCTCATTCATTGCCTTACCATTCAACTCAGATCTGCACGTCTGATTATAGATTAAATGCTGCTTCCTTTTATTCCCTCCCTCTTTTCTCCCCCTATCTAATTGAATTTGTCCATATTATATCTTCAAATGAGGAGTCACGCCTCTTTATCATTTCTACCCTTTGCATTTGTCACAAACTTCATAATCATCACCCTTCGAAAGAGTCACAATGCTTCATTGTTTGTGTCCTTTCAGAGAGTCACAACCCTTCATAATGTCACCTTTGAAATTGTCACAATCCTTCATCATCATTTTCTTATTTCCTTCCCATTCCTCCTATTTATCCTCACTTTGATTCCTATGCCCCATTCTTTCTATCCTTACTTGATTCCTATGCCCCATTCTTTCTACCTTCCTTGCGTGATGATCTCCTCCCAAAAGAGATGGTCTCCCTTTTATATCTCATGTTTGAGGGAGTTACAACTCTTCATTTCATGCCTTTTGACCATTCATTTGATTTAATTAAACTTTATTATTTTTATTATTTTTTTAATATTTTAATTTATTATTTATTATTAAATCCTATTTCAGAAAGGGGACATTACACACAGAATCCAACAACGAAATCTACCAACATTAGAGAAACA